>BFEA01000807.1:370188-388964 GCA_003427395.1 Chara braunii | reverse complement strand
AGAGAGAGAGAGAGAGAGAGAGAGAGAGAGAGAGAGAGAGAGCTGCAGCATGCAACATGTCAGTGGCGGGGAGCAAGAGGGCAGGCGCTGACCTCGAACAAAAAAAGTAATTTTATCGGAATATAAGAGTTTTTTATTTTCGAAATCCGAATAGAAAGGGTACTTGTTGTATTCGAATACAACCTGTACGTTTTCTATTCGAGGAAACTGTGCTATTCGAGGAAAGTGCACTCGCCCGTTTCAATTTCGAAAAAGGCTAAAGGACCTCGGCCTCCTTCAGCCTCCTACGCGCAGCTACCGGTCCTACGCGGTCCTGGCCCTTGCAAGGCCCCAAAACCTCAAATGCCCACCCTCCGGACGACCACCGACGTTGATTGACGTTGAACGTTGAAATGTCCCATGGGGGGAAAACGCATCCCTGACGGGCTGCGAACTAGAATGCGGACCCAAACTAGCCAGTGTACATTGTCTGCCCAGTCCCATAGCTTGGTTGCTGAGGGTCATGAGGAAAAAGCCAGTCCTGTCTAGGAAATGCATGCAGAATCGCCCTGGGTACCTATCTTGAACCTGGTTTGATCACCATCTTCCCTGCTATAGACAGCGTTGTGACGAACCACCTTCTGTTCCGCGCGATTTTCTGCGCGATAACAATGAGGGGTCCTAAGATGGGAAGGATGGGCCAATTACGAGAGATCGGGATTGGAAGAAAAATTGCATTGGTGTCCTCGCTTCTTCGTCTTTTTGCGTCGCTTCTTTTTGGACGGCTAAGTTCAGGGACGGGCGGGTCCCGGGATGATTGATTGAGTGGCTGTCGCGCCGACAGAGCGCAATTAATAATGGTTGACGTCGCTTCTTTTTCGTTCTGTTGTCGGATTTTAGGCGTGGGAATCGCGCGGGAATTTTGCTTCATTCTTTTTGAATTTCTTTTTCGAATCTTGTCGAGCCCTTCACGGCTCTTGGAACTTCGGATTTTCTTTTCGAAAATTGTGTTTCTTTTCACATCAGCTAGGAATTTAGGAATTTAGGTATTCGGGATTTCTTTTGCCGCGCACTGTCTTTCTTGCGCGCTTCTTTTTGCGGCTACAACGGAGCTCTGATTAGTCAGCGCCCTTAATCTTGCAAGTAACTGTAATTTTTGGGCGGGGGCCATTGTAATTGTATCTTTCTTCTTGAGCTTCGTCTTTCCCGCCCTCTCTTTCCCTTTCTCTGTGGCTAGTCAGCCCGCGACCGCGCACTGTCTTTCTTGCGCGCTTCTTTTTGCGGCTACAACGGAGCTCTGATTAGTCAGCGCTCTTAATCTTGCAAGTAATTGTAATTTTTGGGCGGGGGCCATTGTAACTGTATCTTTCTTCTTGAGCTTCGTCTTTCCCGCCCTCTCTTTCCCTTTCTCTGTGGCTAGTCAGCCCGCGACCTGCATGATTGGATCGATGCATGGAGAGTGGCTACTACGTCCCCCACGCCGCGGTCTGGCCATGCAGAACGTAGGCGCTTTCTCTCCTAATCTCCTTTCTAAGTCCTTGGAATCCCGTGTTCTTCGCACATGCATGCACGCTATAAATTTCGGCTGCGTGATTAGATAGCTCTCTTAACCAGTTGTTGGAAGCTCGGGGAGCGCGATAAGTGAGGGTTGACTCGCGAGCGAAGTAAGAGGTGAGTTGAAGTGGGAGTCGGGCGACCCGACGAGCTGGTGTCGAACGCGCGGGGTTGACGCGGGCCACGACGAACTGTGGGCGCGGGCGAACCTGACGGGTGCGGAAGGACTAAGCGGGGTGACGACTTCGTGGGATTGGTGTGTGATGACGGACTGTCTGCATCGGAGATGAAGAGAAAAAAAGAGGGAGCTGAGGTTGATGGACGTGGTTTGCAATTTTCTTTGTCTTGTCTCCCTCCTTGCTTTTGTATATAAATTTTGATCTCGGCTCAGGGCGATTTGCCTGTTTCCTTTTGTTTCCGAAATATTGTCCCGGTTTCAACCCACACTCGTTTTTGCGATTGGTCTCGATCTCGTTTATCATGTGTTTTATCGAATGAATGGATGAATGAATGTTATGTCTGTTTGCTCTTCTTTTGTCTGTCCTTGCCTTTGCTTGCCCTTTTGATACACTTATGAGCATAGTAGAAACTTTTGCATAGTCGTCATTATTGCTTCCACTATTGTTTGTCCTTTTTGATCCACTGTTGTTACTGCGATGCCTGGTGTGTAGTAGCACTTTGCATGCTCAGAAACGATTGCACGCGGGATCACGGAGTGATTAGATGATTGGGTAGTTGTTTGTCCAGAAACAAACGAATACCTCGCGGGGATGCGTGTAAGCGCGATCTGATCTGCACAGCCTACACGTATCCACGCGAGCCGATTCACGACCATCGACGAACTTGACACCTTCGATATCGGGTAGGCGGGAATTTTCCTTCCCCCCCACACCTAAACGGAAAGGAGTTCCGATATCACATCGGAAAATCCCCCTTGCCGGTTGGACGCGTGCGGAAGAATTTCATCACACCGCGATGATAAGATATCGAGCTCCTGAGACTCGGAGTACTTCAACCCTTGGGTGAGAGAATGTAATAGGCAGAGGCACCCGGAATTCCCCTGCCTAACCGATAATCGATTGTGCCCCAGGGAGTTTCACTGTGCCACAACCAGCGATCCGAGGTGCCCCGACTATCCCACTTCGGACAACACACAATACTTCATATCCCCCCGTTTCGTCGTTATCACTACCAACTTCCCTCTCTTCCGTCTCCTCGTCCTGTATCACCAACTCACGGTGGTACCGTGGAATTCCATCGCTTAGTATTGGCCCCGCAGGCCTTGCAGACATTGTCGGCGGTGCGGCAACCGACGAACCCCGAAAACTAGAGGGCCTAACCTGAACACGCGACGACAGACGCCACGTGCCTGCACCCAAAGGTCAGACTCATCGGAACACAACTATCCCGGACGAGCCTCTCCCCGAACCACCGCCACCAAAACAGACGAAGCGGACAACAACAAAAAAAATTCCCAGAATTAAATAATCATTCTAGAGTAAAATTACATTCTAAAATTTTAAATTTTCATTCCATCTTAAAAAATGTCATTCCAATTTTAAAATTTTCCGTCTTACTTGAAAACTTTCCTTCCAAGAATGGGGTATCCCTTCTTATTTGAACTGCATGCTAGAGATGGAATGAAAGTCTGGACGAGTTCATGAAATATTTTGATTGGACTGTCATTCTAAGTAATGATTTCCAGTGATAAATAGGTTAATCCAATCTAAATTAGGCGATATTTGTTGTAGTAGAATGAAAGTCTTATTAAAACATTTCATTAACTCGTCCAGATTTTCATTCCATCTTGAACAAATAGATGTAGTTGGAAGGGAAAGCTCATATTTAGATGGAAACTTATCAAATTAAATTGGAAATTTTAGAATTGGACAAACATTGGAATCATAATTTATAAATATGAAGGATTTTTTTTTTATGGAATGTTTTTTCAACTTTCATTTCTCATGGGAATTTTTCTGTTGGGCCTTAATGCACCGTGCAATGGCGTGCATGTCATCTGCCTTATGATGCACGACATCGAACGACATCAGACCGGAAGTAACTCACCCCCCTGGCTCTATTGCATCTATGCCCCTGAAACTTTGCCACAGGAGATCTCAGTTCCGACCTAAGACTCCACCCCCACTTTCCCAAAAATCCTTGGCACACCCCTTTTCGCACTTCCAGGCCCTTATCCCACTCTGATCAGGAAGTCGCGCTGGGCGTGAGGTTAGGGCGTCACAGCGTCACATTGGAGAGGTACGCAATGGGTCACATCATTCCGCAACATGAAGAGTTAGCAACAGACTAGAAGTGATTGAGAAAATGATGGCACAGGCAGCATTGGAAGAGTCAGCGGCAAAACAGAAGAGATTGAGAAAAGGTGAGCAGGGGGATCAATAACCGGCTACCACACACCCAATGCCGCTTTTCGGTCAGAGTTTGCAGCTTGTTAGGGTTGCATTTTATACCCCTGAGTCAAATTTTCGTCGTTTGGTTGTACGCCTCACCCATATCCATCAACAAAAAAATTCCCATGAGAAATGAAAGTTGAAAAAACATTCCATAAAAAACAAATCCTTCATATTTATTAATTATCATTCCAATGTTTGTCCAATTCTAAAATTTTCAATTTGTTTGTCCAATTCTAAAATTTTCAATTTAAATTGATAAGTTCCCGTCTAAATATGAGTTTTCCCTTCCAACTACATTTATCTGTTCAAGATGGAATGAAAGTCTGGACGTGTTTATGAAATGTTTTAATTAGAATTTCATTCTACCACAACAAATATCGTCTTATTTAGATTGGATTAACCTATTTATGACTGGAAATCCGTACTTAGAATGACAGTCCAATTAAAATATTTCAAGAACTCATCCAGACTTTCATTCCATCTCTAGCATGCAGTTCAAGTAAGAAGGGATACCCCATTCTTGGAAGGAAAGTTTTCAAGTAAGACATAAAATTTTAAAATTCGAATGACATTTTTTAAGATGGAATGAAAATTTAGAATTTAGAATGTAATTTTACTCTAGAATGATTATTTAATTCTGGGAAATTTTTCTGTTGATATGATCCTTGGAAGGGCGTGATTTTGTTGGGGGGCACTTCCAGGGGGCGGTGCAGGGGGCGGGGTTTTGATGTAGGGGGACCGGTAGGTGGCCGCGGTCCTCCACAATGGTGAAACGACGCGTGGGGTCCAACAAAAAGCTGAAGCTATGCGGGCCAAGCCTACAGCCTCTGGCCCAGTCTGCCATTTCACCCCAGTGGGCCTTCTCACTATGAAAGAACACCATGTGAATCTGGATTTTTTTTTCTGCTAGATTCATAAGCAGAGATTCGTGCAGGCTCTCTCTCTCTCTCTTTCATACACACACACACACACACACACACACACACACACACAGACACACACACACACTGGCACACACTCACTCACTTACTCTCACATACACACGTGCACACACGCCCCCCCTTTTCAAAAAAAAAGGAAGTTATATTCTTCTCTCAATTTCACCTTTCACTATCCACCTACCAATACTCAGCCTATACAGGGGACCCCTGCAAACATAACTACCTCTCACAATTAAGGGGATGCAAGTTGCCCCCCGCCCTAATCAGGGGGGGGGGGGGGGGGGGGGGGGGGGGGGGGGGGGGGGGGGGGGGGGGGGGGGGGGGGCAAACACAAAGACCGAGCATTTTGCCAGCAGTTGCGCCTCCTATCTACTTTCCATACCCACCATCCCATAGTAGCAAGTGTCATGGCGCTCGAACCCAGAACCTTTTGAATGCTACTTGCGTGCCTAACCAATTGAGCTAGGCCCCAAGATACAAGTACAGACGCACACACACATATTGGTGGGAGCGGTGCGACGCCCAACCTCACGCCCGGCGTGACTTTCTGATCGGAGTGAGATGTGGGCCTGGAAGTGCGAAAAGGGGTGTGCCAAGGATTTTTGGGAAACTTGGGGTGGAGTCCCAGGTCAGAACTGAGATCTCCTGTGGCAAGGTTTCAGGGGCATAGGTGGAATGAGGCTAAGGGACGGGTTATTTTTGGTCTGATGGCGGTCATGTCGTGTAACATAAAGCAGATGGCATGCGCGGTGCATCCTGGGGCCGTCCGATCCGCCCGTTCTAGTCGAACAGCGGTTCGGAAGAGGTCCGCTTGTGAGGGTTGCGATTTCTATCGGTCGGATCTCCGGGTGTGAATACGTGGTGATTGACGTCGCGCGTTATGGTTAGGCTCTGTAATTCCAGAGGCTCGACGGTTGCCGCGTCGCCTGCAACTTCTGCATAGCGTGTGGGGCCAATACTGGGCTATGGAGCTCCACAGTACCACCGTAAGTTGGTGGTACAACAGAAAAATTTCCTAGAATTAAATAATCATTCTAGAGTAAAATTACATTCTAAATTTTAAATTTTCATTCCATCTTAAAAAATGTCATTCCAATTTTAAAATTTTTCGTCTTACTTGAAAACTTCCCTTCCAAGAATGGGGTATCCCTTCTTATTTGAACTGCATGCTCGAGATGGATTGAAAGTCTGGATGAGTTCATGAAATATCTTAATTGGACTGTCATTCTAAGTAAGGATTTTCAGTCATAAATAGGTTAATCCAATATAAATTAGAAAATATTTGTTGTAGTATAATGAAAGTTTAATTAAAACATTTCATGAACTCGTCCAGACTTCCATTCCATCTTGAACAAATAGATGTAGTTGGAAGGGAAAGCTCATATTTAGACGGAAACTTATCAAATTAAATTAAAAATTTTAGAATTGGAAGAACATCGGAATGAAAAGTTATAAATCTGAAGGATTTTTTTTTTATGGAATGTTTTTTCAACTTTCATTTTTCGTGGGAATTTTTCTGTTGTATGGGAGAAGAAGCTGGAAGGGAGGGAAGTTGGTAGCAATAACGATGAAGTCGGGGGATATGAAATACTGCTTGTTATAGGTACTAGTTGGGTAATCGGGGGCCGTCGGGTCGCTGGTTATGGTGCGGCGAAAGTCCTTGGGACACAACCGATCATTCTCGGTTAGACAGGGGAATTTCGGATGTCTCAGCCTAAGCGGTTCTTCCTCCCAGTATTCTTGATACCGGATGTACGACATCTTGTCATTCCAGCGGATCACTAGTTGCAGCGTAGTGGGAATCTTCCGCACGATCGGATCGTACTACGATTGTCAAGGGAATTCCCGGGTATGGTGGCCGAAGTTCCTACCGGCTCAAATTTCCACAAAAAGGGAAATTTCACCCTTATCCTGGTACTGGAGGTGCCAAGTTCATCAGTGATCGGGAATCGCCCACGTGTGGACACGTGTAGGCCGCGCTGATCAGATCGCGCTTACACGTGTGCACACAAGGTGTTCGATCGTACACGGGCCTGTTGCCTGGTTTTCGTGCAAAAGTGGAAATTCAAATCTACATGCACAATCACCACGTGGCATAGATAATCACCCAATTATCTAATCATTCAGTGATCCCGCAAACAATCATTTTCGATCATGCAAAATGACATCGCACACATCAAACACTGCAACAATATCAAACTCTTATCGTGACGACAGCAGATCAAAGTGACAAGCAACGATGGTGATCAGGCAAAACGGCAAGCATATCATTCCATCAGAACTCGTCCATCCAATATACACAAAAGGAGGAAGGATCGAGTTCGAATGAGACACCATACGAGAGACAACATCGAGACAAAGATGCCGAAAGAAAAAGAGGGCGAATTGCCCGAGCCACAATCAAAACTTATATACAAGATTGAGAAAGACAAAAAAAAATACAACTCCACGTCCATCCGTCTCAACTCTCTCTCTCTCTCCCTCTCTCTCCGATGCGGACAGTCCGTCGTCACGCACCAACCCACGAAGTTTTCACCCCGCTTAGTCCTCCTATGCCCGTCGGGTTCGCCCGCGCGCTAAAGTCCGTCGTAGCCCCACGCGTCAACCCCGCACATTCGGCACCAGCTTGTCGGGTCGCCCAACTCCCACTTCACTCACCTCTTACTTCGCTCGTGAGCCGACCCTCACTGATCGCGCTACCCTGAGCTTCCAGCAATTGTTTAAGAGAGCTACCTAATCCCGCAACCGAAATTTATAACATGCATGCATGTGCGAAGAACACGGATTTGCAAAGACTTAGAAAGAGAGAAGGGGAGGGAGTGCCTACGTTCTGTATGGCCAGATCACGACGTGGGGGACGTAGCCACTCTCCACGCATCGATCCAATCATGCAGCCCGCAGGCCAACTAGACACAACTCCGAAAAGAGAGGGCGGGAAAGACGAAGCTCAAGAAGAAAGATAYGGTTACAAGGGCGCCCCACCCAAAATTACAATTACACGCAAGATTAAGGGCGCCGACTAATCAGAGCTCCGTTGCAGCCGCAAAAAGAAATGCGCGACATGAGAAATCCCGAATTCCTAATTTTCTAAATTTATATTTCACGCAAAGATGCAGAAAGCACAAAATCCCGAAAAGAAAGTCCGAAATTCCGAGAGCCATCGAGGGCTCGACAAGATTCAGAAAAGAAATTCAAAAAGAAAGACGCAAAATTCCCGCGCGATCACTACGCCAAAAATCCGACAACAAAACAAGAAAGAAGCGACGTCCAACATTATTAATCGCGTTTCTATCGACGCGCCAGCCACTCAATCGACCATCTTGGGACTTGCCCAACTCTGACCCCAACCATCCAAAAAGAAGTAACGTAAAAAAAGGAACAAACCAATGCAATTTTCCATCGATCTCATTTCCCGTAATTGACCCAACCTTCCCATCTTAGGACCCCCTATTGTCATCGCGCAAGAAGTCGCGCGGCACAGAAAGTGGTTCGTCACAGCGGCACCTGCTGGAAACCAGGTGCATCGTCTCGTGAACATGATTGTGAATGAGGTACCCCCCACACACTCACTCTTAGAATTGTGTATAGTGAAAATGAAAAAACATGAACACAGCATAATCACTACCTTACTTTGTCCAACCACATCAACAAACAAACGCACCCATGCCCTCACGTAAGTCGATAAGATACTACACCTAGTTAACTACCAGGGTTTTCTTTTGGCCGCATTGCACTGAAATTGTCATATTGCCCAGATTTTTTGTTTTTTTCTTGTGCTTTAGGGTACATCATGTGTCCAGTTTTGGAAAAGTTGGTATTTCGTTGGATTTATTACATGCTTCATTTCAACTCGCAGAGTGTTTTTGTGTTAGGGTATAGCGTTGTTCAAGTTTTCGTGCTTTTTTTTTGCATTTTCTTTGGATTGTTTGTTTTTTTTATGTTTGCACTATGGGCCCATATAGTTTGTTTTTTAATATTAAAATTGTCAACGAATAGTGAATATTCGACCCTCCATTAAACGCGTGTCAGACCCAGGAAAGTACGAAAAAGGGGTTGTGCTAAGAATTATTGGAAAGATAGGGGTGGTGTTCCAGGTAGGAATTGGAATCTCCATATGGTGGGTTGTGACGCCCAACCTCACGTCCAACGCGACTTTCTGAACGTGATTGGAGTGGGATGGGGGCCTGAAAGTGCGAAAAGAGGTGTGCCAAGGATTTTAGGAAAGTGGGGGTGGAATCCCAGGTCGGAACTGAGATCTCCTGTGGCAAGTTTTGGGGGTACAAGCGCAAGAGGGTGTGAGCGGGTCATATTTGGCACTTTTAATTTTCGTAAGACGTAGGGTAGACCGGCTCTCGGGGCTTGTGCACAGAAGGGAAGCTGCTGATGTCGTGCAGCATAAGGCAGATGGCATGCACAGTGCATAAAGATCCCAGGGTACTTTTCCACAATCACAGCACCGACAGATCTATGCACTCTTGCATTCTTGAACAAAATCCCAACAACATTGCCCCTTCCAACGAACTCAATTTTCAAGCCTAAAAGAAATGGGAATCACCACCTTCTCTGGTTTCGCCTTCGTGGCTGGTCGCGCGGTTCGATCAGTTGTCGGCGCTGCTCGACCTCGGTTCGGGCTCGCCGAGCGATTTCTGAGCCTCTGTATGCTTGGTGTCGCCGACACTTTTTGCACGGTATGTGGGGCCAATAGCGGGCTATGGAATTCCACGGCACCACCGTGAGTTGGTGATATGGAAGGAGGAGGTGAAAGAGAGGGAAACTCGTAGTAATAACGACGAAGCCGGATGATATGAAATATTGCGTGTTATAAGTATCCGGGTAGACGGGGCCCCTAGGATCGTTAGTTATGGCACAGTGAAAGTCCCTTGCGCACAATCGATCGTTTTCTGTCAGATTGGGGAAGTCCGGATTTCTTAAGTTCCCCCGTCGTCTGAGTTGTTCACCTTCCCAATATTCACGATATTTCAGGTCCCTCAGACTCTCACAATTGGACATCCAAGAGGGACATTCCGCAGCCATATCCGTTTAGAAAGCTCGGTCCCCTGCATCCTCCGAGTCATACAGGGTTCCAGGCTTACTCACGCAGGCGAGCGCGTACGTAGCGACTCGACCTTCTCGAGATCACGACTGTACGTGAGCGCGGAAGTGGGAAACGGGGGGAGGGGGGTTGGTTTAGTGTATCGATCTCGTTGGGCATACATGCAAATATCCTACTCACGCTACGTTGGGTGAGGTCCGGTCATTACATGGCATCCATATGACAAAAAGGAGGAAAGAAGAGAAAGGATCATCAACTTCTTATAGCACTCTTGGCGATCGAAAGTTAACAACTAAACCAAAATGTCCATAATCGAGCGTTTTCAATCATATCTGACCGTATAGCTCACGCAAGTGAGCAATAGACAGAGACGAAACGGGCATTGCAAAACAAGATAGGAAATCCGAAAAAATCACTAATAAAAGGTAATTCATATTCATTCTGTGCATACATACAAAATAAAAATGACAAGGAAAATCTGAGGCGATTTACAAGAGAAGTCCAAAAAGAAGGCCGCGATAAACTCGACCATACCTGGATCCAAAATTATGCAGATGAACAGAAGAAAAAAAAGGAACAATGAAAAGAACCTCATCCCACACCCATGACTTTTCTCTCCCTCTCTTTTTCTCCACGCTCCCGATGCGGACAGTCCGTCGCCTCGCATCAACACAGAGTTGCCACCCCGCTTGGTTCGAGCATGCAAGCCAAGTTCGCCCAGGCGCCACAGTCCGTCGTGGCCCCGCACGTCAACCCCGCATACCCAACACCATCTTGTCGGTTCGCCCAACTCCCTCTCACTCACTCACCTTCAAGACTTGCTCGTTAGCCGACCCTCACTGATCACGCTAAC
This sequence comes from Chara braunii, assembly GCA_003427395.1. Classification (NCBI taxonomy): domain Eukaryota; kingdom Viridiplantae; phylum Streptophyta; class Charophyceae; order Charales; family Characeae; genus Chara; species Chara braunii. The sequence goes on along the minus strand of BFEA01000807.1, from coordinate 378,170 downwards.
CTCGGAATTCTTAGAGAGCCAACTAATCGCGCTTGCAGAATTTATAACATGCATGCCTGCGAGAACGGTACGGGATTAAGCCCAGGTGGACAAGAGGAGAAAAGAGGAAGTGCCTACATCTGCATGGCCAGGCCGCAACGTGGGGGTCGTAGCCACACTCCACGCATCGATCAGGTCATGCAGGCGCTCCGGCCAATTAGAACAGAGTCTGCGAGGCGAGGAAGAAGAAGAAGGCGGGCAAACACAAGGAAACCAAGAAAGAACAAAGATACAAATATAATCGCACCCGCCAAAAACGACAGTTGCACAAGATTAAGGGCGCGATCCAGTTAGAGCCCAGTTCCTAGCGCAACAAGATGCGCGCAAGCGTGGCGCAGTAAAATTAAGCGTTCCTAAATTCCTAGCCTAAGTATCAAAACGACATTTGTTAACATTGTCCCGGATATTGGACCAATACCACTCGTTTTTGTCAATTGCGGCTTCCGTGATTCTGACAGCAAAGTGAGCGACGGTTTCTTTATGGGCCGACTGAACCCAGTCGTACCTCATAAACGGATAAGGCACCAACATCCAAATCCTACTACCATCAGCCTTTCGTTTTTCTAACCGTCCGGTGTTCCATCGGTAATCACGAGCACTCTGGTTAGCTCGCCTACAATCTTCCTTGGTGAATTCTTGGAGGGAGTTCCCGACCATCGTGGCTATCAAAACGACATTTGTCCATACTTCCGCCCGTCGAAATTTGCATGTCTTTTCCAGCCCTTCAGACGTGGCTTCGAGGAACCGAGTCTCCGTCGGGATTTTATCTGTTTGACACAACGGACATAACGAGGCTTTACTCGCGTTCCTGTATTGGATACAGGAGTCATGGGCCTGAGAGATACACCGTTCATAGTCTACGCACTCGACATACCCTTTGCCACTAGGATGCATAGAAACCGAATAGACTCGTGATATTGCTTCGCAAAAATAACAAAATTTGTCGGGCAAGGAGAGAAGAGAAGAAGTTGAGAGGGGAGAAAGGGGGCCTCTAGAGTTACTCAGTTACCTTCTCCATCCATCGACATCGTGTCCAAGTGTCACTTTTTGGAGGTTCGGGGCAGAATGACCACTTTGTCGTACGGGGATCCCTTGGCTGGCTCCGGTTCTCTCCACGGGATGATTTCTTCACCGTTGGCCACCTTGCTTGATCGATGCAATCGTGTCAACCCGTTTGCGTTCCCGTGCTTTTCCATCTTCCGATGAATGATGTCGAAGTCATATTCCTGTAGCCGGACAACCCATCGCCCAATGCCCGTATAGTTAGTGAGCCTCTTGAGGGCCATCAGGGGCTCCTGATCCGTAATGAGGAGGAACTTCTGTTCGTATAGATACGGATGGAAGTATTGAATTCCCCAAACGACCAGGTAGCATTCTCCTTGAGGGGCCGAATCGTTCCATCTTTTGTCAGGTACAGTTCGCGAGGCGTATTCAATGACGTGTTTGTGGTCGTTCTTCCCCTTCTGGCCAAAATAGCGGAGATCGCCTCAGGCTGCCAGTTTGTAATGAGGATGAATTGCTTACCAGGATCAGGCCGAATCAAAATAGGTGCGGAGGCGAGGACCTTCTTCAAAGTAACAAAGGCATGTTCGCACTCCGCGTCCCACTTCAATGACTGGTCTTTCCGCAGGAGGTTTGTAAGGGGCCGAGCAATCGCCGTGAACGCCTTGATAAACCTCCGGTAGTACGAGGTCAGCCCAAGGAAAGCTCGAACCTGCGTCAACAACGTGGGCGTAGTGGGCCAGAGGCTTCTCGAACCGCCTCGACTTTTTTCCAATCTGGCCTCAAAATTACCCGTGTCACCACGTACCCTCAGCAACAGAAAAATTCCCACGAGAAATGAAAGTTGAAAAAACATTCCATAAAAATAGAATCCTTCATATTTATAAATTATCATTCCAATGTTTGTCCAATTCTAAAATTTTCAGTTTTTCTTGATAAGTTCCCGTTTAAATATGAGCTTTCCCTTCCAACTACATCTATTTGTTCAAGATGGAATGAAAGTCTGGACGAGTTTATGAAATGTTTTAATTAAACTTTCATTCTACTACAATCAAAATCTTCTAATTTAGATTGGATTAACCTATTTATGACTGAAAATCCTTACTTAGAATGACAGTCCAATTAAAATATTTCATGAACTCATCCAGACTTTTATTCCATTTCTAGCATGCAGTTCAAATAAAAAGGGACACCCCATTCTTGGAAGGAAAGTTCTCAAGTAAGACGAAAAATTTTAAAATTGGAATGACATTTTTTAAGATGGAATGCAAATTTGAAATTTAGAGTGTAATTTTACTATAGAATGAATATTTAATTCTGGGAATTTTTTTTGTTGAAAACGAGATTTCCGAAAGGAAAAACTCACTTTTCTCCAACGCAACCTTGAATCCAACATCCCGCAATGCCCCGAACGTCCACTCAATGTGTTGAGCATGTCCGTGAAACGATTCAGAATACACCAAGATATCGTCCAGATACACAATGACGCAAAAGTTTACCATTCCCTGGGTCAGTCGGAGGTTGTTAACGAAGTTTTGAAAGGTGATGTTCATCGCTCTTTGAAAGGTAGCCAACGTATTGCATATTCTCATAGGCAACGAACCCACTGCCAAGTACTTTCGAACAATACGAACATCATTTTCGACTGATCCTCCTCCTTAACCAGGATATGATGGAACCCATGGCGGATATAAAACTGACCAAAATATCTAGCACACCTAATCGCATCCAACAGATCACCAATCCTGAGGACGGGGTACACATCCTTGATCGTGATATCATTGAACTTCCTATAATCGATGCATTTGCGAATCGACCCGTTCTTCTTTGGGACTAGAACTACGGGGAATGATCAAGGTCCAGTAGCTGGCTCAATCCAACCGTTAGCCTCGAATTCCCTGATTCGCTCCAATGTTGTTTTTCGTTCAGCGAGGGAATAACGGTATGGCTTACAATGCATTAGTGGGTGCGTTCCGGTTTGGATTTCGTGCTAAATACCTAAAGAGTCGTAGTAAAGACAACCCAATATCTGTGTCCTCGATGCTAATCGCCCCTTGATATTCGGTTAGGATATCTACGATTAGTCGAGGAGTTTCGTCGGGCACTTACTGTGGCATACGTAGCTTATAGAGTTGTCCATGTATGCTCACCATCACCTCTTTCGTTCCCATTTTTCCATCGTTCCATGGCGAAGTAGCCGAGATAAATAAGTTGTTTGATCATCAGGAGAACACTGTGGCGACCATCTGGGTGTCTTCTTCCTGGATTGCCATGTGTTTTTCTGGTGTTATGTCGTCATCGATGTCCTGCAAGCTTACGGGTTTCTCGGTGATCTTGATCCCGAGTTCGTAAGGACTGTTGCGCCTAGGGGGTTCCAAAGCTCCGTCTTCGGCGCCTTGTCGCAGCAATCGAACCTCTTTCCCTGTAGAGAGCAGGGAACGCGGTAATCCCGTAATGTCTCAAAATGCTTTCTTGTCGCCGTATCTTGAGAGAAAACAGACATTTCGTTAAAATTGACATTTTTTACTATTTTCACGAAATTGATCTTCCAAAAAAACACAGAATTGTTTTGCATTTTTTTGTGCCGACCACGTTAGTTCATTGATGGTCCGGCGTTCCCACGACGCCGGACCATCTGATCTGCCTTGTTTTTTTTTCACTTTTTTTTGACCCTTGGATGTATTGTTACGGTACTTTACGTCCAGATGTATTAGATGGTCAGGAGTCCCCAGGACGCTAGACCATCAATGGTCCAATGTCATAGGCAAAAAAACATGCAAAAAAACACCGTTTTTTCTTGGATGCCCAATTTCGTGAAAATAGTAAAAAATGTCAATTTTAACGAAATGCCAGTTAGAAGCGGGGTGGTGGCTTCGTATAAGGTGCAAGGGGGTTCCAAAGAATCAACCATTCGGGATACTCTCACGAGTGGTTCCCCTAAGATTAGTGCTTGCGTCCATTAGATTTCTTTCCGTAAGGACGAATGTTTTCGTTGTTTTCTGCTGAACGGGTTAACATATCAGTTGGTGCACCATATCCCAAGACCCGGATTACTGGGTCGGATTCGTCCTCATCGTCAGAAGAGCAGCTTGACAACCTAGGTGCCGTTTCTCCTCGGTTCGTTTCCTTCCAGGTGGTCACACGGAGTGGTTCTTCAGTCCCAAGGGGGGGGTTCCGGGTGGCAGGCAGCGTCGTCCGTAGAGTTAAGCGCATCAGGATAACGTATGGTTTCCCGTCCGTATTCCACAGAATGACTGACCGCTTTTCGAAATCGAGATTGGCTCTTAGGGCGGTCAGGAATGGTAATCCTCAAAGAACATCGTATATATTTATGTCTAGTACCACAACTCCCATAGTTGAAATGCAACATTTGTCATCCTTCCAACCACCTTGATCTTTTCCTCGTCGGCGGAGACAAGGTGATCTCCTTCTGCCAATGGGATTAGATCCTGTCTTCTTCCTGCCCGCTCCACGACCCTCAAGGAAATGGCTAGGACCGCGGCCCCTGAGTCAACAATAGCATTGTTCGGATTTCCCCAGACTTCTATGTCACATTCCGCGGATTTCCACGGAATGGGCTTAATGCGCAAAAAATGATCGTGTTTTCGGATTAGCCCTAACTATATCGGGTCCGAGGTGCTCGGGACATTGGGTTTGTCTTCGCAGGCGGCAGCTTTCCCTTTGATGGATGCTTGCTTAGCGAGGGCAAACCGTTTCCGGTTTGCCTTGCAATGCTGCAACATTCGTTCCTTTGCCTGTTCCGATATGGACAGCAGGTGTCCGATAGGCAAGGGGATTGGATGATCCAGGGCTCAAATGATATTCAGGACATCAATTTCTCCCTTAGCAAAGGCAAGACCACCCGATTCCATTTCTCCAAGGGACGGTCTCCATTCTGCAATTTCCTGCTGCTTGTTCGCTAGGCGGATGGTTCCAATCATTCCCAACCCTGGGTAGCCCAGCGAGATGTATTGATCGAGAGGGATAAGTTTGGCAGCTTCCTCAGTGGTAGCTATCGCACTCCCCCTTCCTTCTATCTCCTCAATCATCGTGCCCACTCTCGCTGGTCCGTTGGCTACCGGTGCTGCTGCCACAGGGGCGGCTCCTACCCGGATTTGTGCGGATCGGTTGGGGCAGTCCCGGGCTAGGTGGCCAGGCTGGTGACATGTGTAACAAACGCCTAGATTAGCTGCCGCACCGCTTACAGGCTGAGTGGGGGCTGCTGCTTGTGTTAGGGGCGCAACTCGGACGACAATAGGGTGCATCGATCTCATCATGGCTTCTATCCGAGCACTATGCTCACCCTGCTCTTTCTTGCTTTTTTGCATTAGGCTAACCAGTGTTCGATTTAGCTCCAATATGGTGTCTGACTCACTGGGTTTCGCGGGAGGATCTAGAGAAGGTGCAGGTGGGGGAGGTGCAGGTGCGACCATCACAGACAGTCTCGTGGTTGTGTCCGGTATCGGTCTTAAATAAGTAACGAGGCCAGAGACGAAGGCCATGTTTTCAAACTTGTTTTGGAGCGCAGCTGGCCCGACCTTCGCTCTAACCAATTCCGAAGAGTCCCCTTCCTTGGCGTGATCTTCCCCTTCTAAGAAGCTAGCGACAAACCTTTTCTCCGTTTTCCCCGCGGCATCCATGATCTGTTGCATAATGTGATTGATGGGGGAAAACTGCTTTCGCAGTTTCGCCCTCATCGTTCGACTACGAAGCCCATCAATAAACAAATCTCTTCCGACATTTTTGCCCCATTCAGACTTAACAAATAACCTATGAAACCTACTGCGGTATTCGACAACGGATTCGAGGGGCTTCTGCACTCGATCTTTGATGATGAAGAAGGCTTGCTCAGGGTGGATGTAATCAAATCGGTTTAAGAAGTCCCTTTCGAAGGTCGGAAGATCTACCCAAACGTAAGTAGTAAACCAATGGTGCACATCCCCTCCCAACTTGGTGGGGATGTTGATCCTGGCCTCATCATCGTCGTATTGTTGTGCACGCAGCGTGGCTAGCCATGCTCCGACCAGATGATGCGCAGGGTAAAAAAGGTATAAATTAGGCGGAGTCGCCGGGCCCCACCAACATTTGGTGCCGGGTTGGCATTCATATTGGCAGCCTGCCGACCGGCCAATCTACTCCGGGTTATTATAGGGCCGCGCCGTGGCGTTCCTTTGTCTAGGGTGCCCTCTGTTCGCCAGATCCTCCCTTATACCCTACCTGATTGGCAATCTTTGGACCTGCCACATGTCGGCTCCGATACCAACCTCACGCCCAACACGACTTCCAGATCGGAGTGTGAGTGGAACTGGAAGTGCGAAAAGGGGGTGTGCCAAGGATTTTAGGAAAGTGGGGGTGGAGTCCCAGGTCGGAACTGAGATATCCTGTGACAAGTTTCAGGGATAGGAATACACGAGGATAGGCGCAGGTTGAAGTCTGCTTCTATGCTTCTGAGCATGGGGCTACAACCTCTGTTGGTTCTGTTGTCTGGGTCGGACTCGTATTTGGTGCACCGTCGGAACGCTATGGCTATCGCGTTGTCCGATCAGTGACTTGTTGGTGTCGTACGTTACGGGTCTTAGAATCCGACGCGGCTGGACTTTGCCGAAGGCAGTGCGCTCGTCGTTCTTCCTCCAAGTGAGTTCGCCGGAAAAAACCGGAGGCTCGGTACCCGCGGTCTTGCAAGCACTCCTAGGGAGGGAAGTCGGTTTCCAGAATAATTACTCCCGGTTCCGCGACAAGGTGGCATACAATCTGGGGAAGTCATGGTGGTGGGGAATGCGCTCTCGAGCTCGGTCGATATTCCACTCGCAGATATGTTCATTTCCCACCGAGTATGGAAATTCAGGAAGTTTTCTCCTTAGTCGTGCAGATAGACACATGTGCTCCCAATACTCTCGGAATTCCTGATCCCTCAGACAATTGCGGTCAGAATACGAAAAGGGAGTTCAATATTCATGCTGCGGGATGAGGCGGAAACTCAGTCATTCAAAAAGTTGGACCAAGTACAGGTACTGCAGGCAGTGCCAAACACGTGTGTAGGCCACGTTCTTCCAGTCGGGCTTACACGTGCGTGTACAAGACCCGCCCTTCGGTCCGATGGACAAAAGACCAATGACCCGCGTCTCGTATGCGTTGGCCCGTTAACCGAAGGTGGATAGTCCTATTGCGAGACAGACATCTGATCATCTAGCATGCTTATTTAATTCGGGCAGAAAAATACCCATCATCCATGCGTTCAATTTCATGCATACATAAACAAAAAGAAGGTGACAATCGTTCATGCATCAAGATCGTACAAAATTCAATCATAGGCGATTAACCAATCAATGTGGCCCATCCATACAGAGGGAGGAGCAAGGTAAGAGAAGCAATCATGCATCAATTAGAGATAAACAAAGAAAATATCTAAGATGTCGATCGAAAAGAAGGACAAGGCGACCGACGCCGGTACCAAAATCACTCAGAAGAACGGAAGAAGAACACCACCACATCATCATCCTATAGTGAGACGGTCATCTAATAGTCTAGCATGCCTATCCATTTCATATATAGACGGAATCATGCCTATCATCCATGCATCTAGCTCACATATAGACAGAAAGAATCAAGGATCATGAAACAATTCTTTGGCCAAGCAGCCCCGAGATCACACGAGACTTGATTGTCGGAAACCAATCAATCAGATTTGCCGGTTCAAAAAGATACAGAGACGAGGGGGGTGAGGAAAAACAATCCACATGTCAGTCTCGGAAGAAAGGAAGCAAGGAAAACAAAAAAAATTACGAGATGCTGATCAAAAAGAAGGACAAGGCGACTGGCGCCGGTACCAAAATTACTCAGAAGAATGGAAGAGAACATCACCACAACACATCCCGTTTGTCTCTCTCTCTCTCTCTCTCTCTCTCTCTCTCTCTCTCTCTCTCTCTCTCTCTCTCTCTCTC
>BFEA01000807.1:175305-197064 GCA_003427395.1 Chara braunii | reverse complement strand
TATATATATATATATATATATATATATATATATATATGCATAGGATTCAGCCTCCAGATGAATTGGTGAAATTCTGATGAAACAGTTTGCCACAGCCGCTCGTTTGTTGTCCTCGTCTCCCTCTCTGCCGAAGGTTTACCAGGCAGTTCTATACAACAGTATATATATTGTCACATAACTATGAACTAAGAGAGCGCACTTTGCGAAACAAAAGGCAAGGATTAAAAAAAAAAAAAAAAAAAGCATGAGGGGCACTGACAACCATTTATTTTTATCATTCTTCTCCTTAGCACCCCCTTCAGTATGCCTCTCACATACAACGCTTGCCACGTTGATGACGTTGAGCGCGAGCTGCCCGCATCTCCGTGTGCCATAACGACCCACTTGTATGCTGTGAGAAAGAGGCAGAGTAAAGGGGGAGGTGATAAACACAGGGAAGAGAGATGAAGAGAAGCCAAACAAAGAACCAAAAGGGAAAGTACAGAGTGTGGAATGAAGATGAAGGCAAAGAAGAGGACAAGACAAGCTCAGGAGTGAGTTTGTTCTTGACGACAGAGAAGACGCACATTGTAAGGATGAGGTGGGTGAGCACATGGAAGACCTAGCTGAGGATTATCAGCACAACAATTGCCACGACGGCTGGCATTGAGCATGCCCACCATACACTCCCGACAAATGGCATGTCGATTGCAGTCCAAAATGAAGGAAGAACGCTCACCACAAAAGACCATGCATTCAGTATAGCGCCCATGGCCGCAAAATGGCCTGCAGTCAGGAACGGAGGGATAGTCCTCTACACACATAGATGCAGAAACCATGTCATTGTAGTGATTTTGACAGAGACGATGGCGGCTACAGCCGAGTGTAACAGCATATGTAGCTGTGCAAAGGAGAAGGTCACAGAGTGTTGGCACATTGTCTTGCTGCAGCACTGGTTGGCATAAAAGAGATTGCAGACTGTTTGGTGTGGCAAGAAAATAGCATCATTTTGTAAGAAATCAGTAACATCATTCATGGCATGGACCATGATGCCGCTGTCCCACAGACCATGATGGCATGGACCATGACATGTAATGGCCAGGTCCGTGCAGAATGCAGGCAGAGATGTGGGATGGAGGATTAAACCACTCACCTGCTCGAGCATTGTGTAGCTCAAGTTGGTTGTCCTTCAATGCTACTTGTAGGACAGCAATGGTAAAGCCTCTTTCCCCGATATAATTGCAATCCTCTGGCTGTAGGTGGGGGAGATCAGCATCAAGTTGAAGGGTGATTGCAAGGAAGTTTGATGATGTATAAAATGGGCGGTGGAAAATGTGAAGACAGATATTAGTTGTAGTCAGACCACAGAGATTGGTGAGGATCTCAGTCTTGTGTGCCGGATGCTGGCCAACAATTTGCAGATCGCCCAGTTGGTGTTGCAATCCCAAAATGTCTTGGGTTGCTTGCTGGTCATTCATTTGAAGATGACCCATGTGGTCTGCGCGTGGTGGGGCACAAATTTGTGGTTCATCCAAATGATGTTGGTCAGCCATTTGCAAATCCCCCATGTGGTCTACACCTTGTGGGTTAACTGCAATCCGGGCAGATCATGTTCCAATCCCTCAACATTTGGGGCTGCTCCTGAGCAAGGACTGTCCCTGGAATCGAGAGTGTACTCCGGGCTGGGACCACATCCTGTTGTACAAGTGAGTCATGAATATCTAACGCTGAAGGGCATAAAACATGGTGTTGTGGCTGCCTACATGCAGCTGGACTGTCTACAGGAGGCATAGGAGCGGATATTGTCATTAAGAACAAAGGAACTGGAACAACCTATGGAGCAGGCACATAGAGAATTGGGTCAAACAAAGAAACGGGTTGCTGGTCCCCGGGCAAGTGACGATGCCGCGAATGTCGTCGACGATACACAATAAGAGTAGTGTTGTTGCAAACAGAAGATGGATATGTCCCCTTGGCAACGCAGGTGGAATAACGGGAACGATGGAAACCGGAGAGTCTGTACGCAAGTGGGACCGCGGAGGAGATGGGGGTGGCGAGGAGGAACGCAACCGTGTACGGCCAAGCACAAAGAGAGATGAAAGGGGGGTGGATAGGGTAAGATTTCGAAACAGGACGTGAGTGTTAGAGAGGCTGTGATGTTCTTTGTGGATATGAAGCAGAGGAAGTTGTAGCAATAAAAATTATAGTGCAGGGAATTCCAGAAGTAGAAACTGCAGCAGTGTAAGCCACAATAGTGGAAACCGCAGCAGCAGAAACTACTGCAACGTTGGAAACTGCAATAGCAGAAACAGTCAGAGTGAAAACTTGAGTTGTAGAAACTGCACCAGTGGAAACCACAACAATGAAAACCGCAGCAGTGGAAACTGCAGCAGAAGAATCCGCAACTATGGAAATTGCAGTAGCAGCAAATGAGTAAGGAGGAGTAGGACACGAGCGACATGGAGGCAAGGAAGAAAGTTGATGATGCAGTGACCATCACAGCATGCGTCAGAACCACTAAGAGAGACACATCACATGCGTAGGATAGCGACGTTCGCAGGAGCGCATGTACCAGGTCCACCCCTTAGCAAGGGTTGGTGGGGACTGCCCACGAGCAAGCATGCGACGAGTACGTGTTGTTGCCACAGTTCGAAAGTCATGCCAATCATTACAGATTAGTTCAAATCTAGTCAATTGTCCAGTCAACATACCCGCTGGTTGATGGGAAGGGATGTTGGAGGTCGCACTTGGATAACGAATGACAGGGAAATCCCAAGCAGCCACTTTATCAAACACGCTCACGCAAAGCGAGTTATCAGAACGGACCCATAGATGCATACCTAAAAAGTTACACGAGTCGTCCGACGTTGTAGTTTCCTTCCACTCAAGCCCATAGTTTTCTGGAGGAGGACGTAATTTCCCCCATGAAAGTTCAATGAGGTGATAAGTGAAGGCGTATTGCTGAGCGGGTTGAAGATCATCTTAAAGAATGTCATCAACAAAGCGTGCTTCATCCCAATACAATGTGAGATTAGAAATTTATGGGTCGGCATTTATTCTCATTGGAAAACCGATAATTTGCTTCCGAAGTGTGTCATCTCTAGTATACAGGAAAGTGTTTTGTACAACAAAGTGGAGATGTTGGTTAACATGAGAAACGAAAAGGGTGTCTGGGCCTGAATCGGTTGTCCATTGACCACAACGAGGTCCTCGAATAACCATGTTCAGGGCACCTCAGCGCGAATACGTACGAGTATGTTGAAGGGCATAAGCATGAGTTTCATCAACAACTTTTGCCACATTATTCATAACGCAGTCATGAGGGAGGTTGATGTACATTGCGGTAAAATCAACAATGCGAGGAGAGAGACCATGAAGAGACAATGCATTTTTTTTCAGGTCAATCGCCACTTCATCAGCACTCTGAACGATCCAAGACCATCGAACACTAAACTGTTGATAGAGCTTAGTATCTTTCTCACGAAGAGTAGAGATCACTCCTTGCAAAGCAACACAGAGATACGACGAAGTAGTTGTTGTGCTAGCCAATAGTTTGTGAAGAGGCCGTTCATGAATAGTGCGAATTGTTGAACGAGGGAAAACGGGTCGGGGAACAACATTGTTATTTTTTTGTGTTGTGATTCCAAGAATGTCGCGAAGAGCTGGAGGAGATTTGTGAGCTTTGAGCACGTAGTAAAGGTAAGGTAGGGTATCAGTGTGGGTGTAGCCCCAATGGTGATCCCATAGTGCATGGAGGTCAAGGACATCGACAATGGATTGACGAGGATGAGTATAAGTGGGACTGTCCAAATGGGTGGAGAGATGAAACATGTACAAATTATTGCAGCAAATTGCCAAATTGTGCGATGTTTTGTCCACAGGGGGCAAAATGCTGTTGAAGATGGCGCAAGGAGGCATGTGTAGAACGAAGTGAGCGTGGCTGCCTCACACGATGGGAGAACGAGGCTGCATTGGATTGACAATGTGCAAGGATTGCAATACGATAATTTTTCCACTTCTGAGAAAGAGACAAGAAAAAAGTAGATCGAGAATGTCTGGTCAACAACCTTTTGTAATTGGCAATGTACTCATAAAGTCCAACAGCCAATGCCTGGAGCACATCGGCAGTTTCCCCATTCAAGTGATACTTTGAACCTTTTTGAAAAAACTTGCGAACACTATCATCAAAGATGATATTGTAGTCAACAGACACAATATGGTCATCCACAAGATCAAAATAGTGTGGAAAGATTTTGCGGCACTGAAGGCCACATCACCGAAGTTACAAAACTGGATACGCGTGGGTGGCATCAGTTTGTCACATACACGAACATGTCTGGCTCCTTGAAGGTCGGTGTGCAATGCAACTATTTTCAACAATTGTAGCGCATGGCACAAGTTCGTAGAACGAACTACCTCATGCATATGTATAACCTTGATGTGGTCAGCAAACAGGTCACGAGGTTGTGCTGTGTAATGTTGGTGAGTATGTTGGGATTTTTGGATGAGGCATTCGAGTTCTTGAATGTTTGTTGCCATGTCCGCATTGGAGACATTGTTGTAAGGCCACTACAAAAGTCGTACCCGCCATGCTGGTTTCGCTTGCTCAATATCACCCTTTGACACAAAACCAGTTACTCAAAGCAACTTCAGTGAGAAGTCGATGCAATGAGGTACGAATTATAAGTTTGGGACCCGGAGGAAGGTCAACAACAAATGACCTAACCGAAGGTGTTGGCAAAAGAGGTAAACGATGAGGGGGTGTCGATTAAAGGGGTGCAGCATGAAAGCTAACGGGTGTTGGTAAGAGGGGTGTTGTGTGAGAAGGATCAGCTAATACAGGAACGGATAGCGCAGCAATAGATGTGGCAGGAAGGGAAATAGGAGGAGCTGAGACATGAGGAGGTCGAGGGGGATGAGGAGCAAAGGAAATAGGGCCCATTATATCCAACAATGAGGGCGGAAGTGTCGTCGTAGAGATGGTAGTCTAGCCATTGGAAGGACTGCATTGAAACCAACGGGGTGAAGAGTCCGAAGTTTCCGAACCCAGAAACCCTCACGGGGTGTAGCAGCCCGCCAAAAAAGGGCATGATCAACAAGGCCTTCATGTGTATGGTAAAGGGTAGGATCGATGCATTCCAAGGGCCAAGCTGCAAAATTGAATGTTGGTTGTCCGCACATTGCATGGTAGAGATGGTGATGGCGAAAAGCAGCAGAAGAGTGTCGTGCATGTCAATGCTCTTGCAGTTGTTGATGTGCAAAATGCATCGTCTGTCCAACATAAAAACGTCCAGAAGGCAAATGAACAATTGCATAAATCACTCCTCGAACAGTGAGGAGGTCCATACCTGGTTCAAGGGGTTGTTGATCAACACCTTGCAGTTGCAACTCAAATCGCTCTGCCTTGCCAACACTGTTAAGATGACAGAGTTGTTTCTTGCCAACTCTTGCAGAACACAAGTTAGTATTCCACTGCAGGTGTGCATGCCAATCTACGCGATGAGAGACAGATGCCTAACGGTTTGACATATGAGCATGACCAAGCGGAACATAGTGCCCAAGAGGAAAGCTTGGTAGAGCACCTGCCATACCAGCGGCAGGAAATCTCCCGAGGGGGGTGGGAAGTAACGGGGCAGCCCCTTGATTATTATTCCTTAATTGCAGATTCATTGTTGATGAGTTATGAAACAACTATTTTTTTTATTTTTCAGTTGTCTGTTGTTCATCGCCAGCAGCATTTCCAAAGAGGGAGCTTGGCTTGAATGTGAAACTGCATCTCCCGATGAGTGTGAGCGCAGCAGCAATGCCAAGAGCCTTGCATCGATAGACCAACAGTGCCTACATAAGGAGTTGTCACCAAGCAATTGATACATGCATGAACCATCGTAGAAGGATTATCTCAAAGAACATGGAACAAGAGGTGAATGGGCATGGGGGCAGCGGCCCAGGTATGGCCAACCTTAGGCGGGCCGTAACTATACCCACTGCATGTAAAGGGGTACAACTTGTGCCCTTACGGTGACCGTCGTCACAGTGACATTGTGCACAGAAGGAAAAAGAGTGTACATAATTGTTGTACACAACAAATAGACAAACTGAAATGTACACAAGGACTGTACATGTAAGGGGCATACGAAAGGAATGTACAAGGTTACGATACCAAGCTTATTTGAAAGGACAAACGGCCAAGCAAGACATCTGTGAAAACATGTCATAAAAAAAAAGTGAGGTAGCTGAGTTTACCAGGAAACCAGCCAAATAGGCATACAAGTCTTGCAAAGGATGCGGGAGGTTCGTCAACAGAAGAAAAAAAGAAAAAGAAAAAAGGAGCAAGAACAAGGAACAACACAAGAATGTGAATCCAAACCCGAGTCTGGTACATTAACCGCCCGAAATATCGAGGTTGGATCTTTGATGACAACCTTGAAACACCACGGTGGGTTTGGAAATTGATTGGAGAGCCCACGGAGAAACCGGACGTTTATCCTCCCTTCGACGGCAGGTGGAGGCAGACAGGAGCAGAAAGATGGATCAGGAAGGGGTGGGTCGCATCACCTTACCAATGATGCACAAGGAAGGAGTGGAGGAAGATAAGCAGAAATTGCAGACGATGGAAAAACTAACAAAAATTGGAGAGCTAGCAGAAAAAAGCCTTTTACTCGCTTTCACGCTCGGACAAGACCAAACACAGACGCACTCACTCGGTTTCAGACAAACAAACAACTACATGAGAAAGCGTTATAGACAACGCCATGGACATTGAAAACAAAGGAATCCAGGATGGAGAGGGCAGGAAAAGGACGAAGAACGAAGGAAAGGACCCAACCAATGACCCCACGGACGAAGACTGGGAACATACGGAAGTGGACGAGGACAAAAAAAGTGATCAAGGACATGGAGCGTGTAAGGGATCTAGAATTCAAGTTGCACATGGCTCACCAACGGTATAACCGCAAGGTGCAACAGGCGGGGGCGGGTGCATCCCAACAAAAAACAGGGTCCCAAAATGGTAACAGATTTGAGCCTTTGCACAAGGAGGAGGAGATGGCAGAATTTATGGCGCAACAGTAGTCTGAAAACGAGAGTGGAAGGGGACATGCTTTATTTGGACAATCCTGCATATGATAAACAGTTCCAGTGGCCAACGTCGTACGTGGACAGAAACGAGCATCCTGCCAAGGCAAAAAAAGGGAAAAGGACGCAGGAGAAGACAAAAAGGAGGACAGCCTCAAACAGAACACTGCACCGCTGATAGAAGAGGGAGTGTCGACGGACTTGAGAAGAAAGAAACGCATAATTGAGGCCCAGGTAGCCTTACTGACAATGAAAAACAAGGAATTCACAGACAAGCATTAGTCTCTGCAGAACATAGCGGATGGCCAAATGGCTGCAACTGAAGCAGCAGCACGGGTGGGCACAAGGAAAAATGAACATCTGTGAAACCTCGTTCCTTGCAGGTGGAACATTTCCCACCAGGACTGGGAAATTGCAGTACACAAGACGGGGGCTCTCATTATAATTACCGGCCAGGCGATCCAGGACGGCACGCTCTCACCCGAATTTCAAGATGCTCTCACTCCGATGTTCACACTAGGAGGACAACATGATAATGTGGAAGAATGGAAGGACCCGGCAGGACAGCGACACAGGGTAGATCTGTTTCCAGTCATGGTCCGGGTAAGAGAAACTCGTCCTATCAGACGACTTGGAGTGGGTTCCCTGGCAGGTAGTCGAATCTAGCCCCTACGGGCTCTTAGGCCAGGGAGCAGCAGCAGAGAGAGAGGCCTTTGCGGCTGCGCTGGTGTCCAACTACAGATTGTTCCTGGCAAATGGTGGCAGCTGGCACACAAAAATAAACGCTCTGGCTCAGAAGAAGGAAGTCACCTTCGTCCACAAATGAAACAACACAATGGGAGCAAAGGAGGTAGACATCCAAGTCATTGACTAACCATGGACGTCTTGGATGGGATTCCGGCACTCAGAACGCTTAATCCAACGCCCGACCTGCGGATAGTATCATGGAATGTCAGTGGCATGGCATCTATTATCACCAACAAGCGAAAGTGGAACAATTTCACCCAAGAATTGGACTGGTATGGTACTAACTCGCCAACTATCTTGTGCCTACAAGAGACACATCTGACAAGTAGTCAAGACCATCAAATAGTCCAGCAGGAGATTCTTCGAAGACTAAGATGGATTAAGCAAGCTTATTGGGCCTTGTCCCCAAGGTCAGGTTCATCAGGTACTGCAGTGATTATTCACTCTAAATCGAGGGCATCCCAGACGATGCAGATAGTTTCCGTTCTTAGAGATAATAGACAGGGTAGATGGGTCAAAGTAGATTTTGACTACAAACAAGAGCGCTTCCGTCTTCTTTCTTTGTATTGTCCTAGCTCTCAGCAACAGAGAATTGAGCTCATAGGATCTATTTCCCCACATTGTTCCACTTCGTTTCACCTGATTATGGGAGGTGATCGGAATGCGACATTAGATCAGGATCTAGATAGAATGTCAAGTGGATCATCAGCAATGGAGGGAATAGGTTGGGACGAAGCAGCAGCCATACACAACCCCATGACGAAGCACCAACTCATTGACCCATATCGTATGAGGCAATCCTCAACCAGAGCTTTCACTTATCTCAAACGTAATCGTAGCCAGTACATCTTGGCGTCCAAGATAGATTTCTTTCTTATCTCAGAACAACTACACGGAGCAGTCCAAGCAACAGGCATTAGTCAACTGCCATATGTTGCGGGCTTAGATCACAAATTCATATACCTAAATTTACTTCTAGACGCAGCCCCAAAAAGAGGCCCGGGCTTCTTTAAAGTCAATAACTCCCTCTTAGAAACCAAAGAAATGAAGGACCACATCTTTAAATCCTGCTCGGCCTATGGAACAATGATCAACACATTCGCACAACTGGTGGGAAGCCTTTCCAACGCTTCAGCAAAAGCTTCAAGGATAATCGCAGCACAGAGAAAGGTCAAGGAGGAGTTGGAAGCAGTCATGCATATAGAGGAGAGGAATCTAATATCCCAACCGGGACAGACACATCTTGAAGAAACACTCTTTGCAGCGAAACGCCAACTATCGAAGTGGAAGGCCTTGAAAGACGTTGGACTACGTCTACGAGCCAGAGTCAAGGAACTCGAGCAAGGAGAAAGGATGACTACTTTTTTCAAAAGATCAAAATAAATGCGCGCAATAAGCTCATCGATCAGCTGAAGAGGGGAGATATTACTATGTCGGAGCCTCACGAAATGTTGACCATAGCAGCGGACTTCTACAAGGAACTCTACACCTCTAGGGAGGACCACCACCCTCCAACTTAAGTACAAGAAGCAAGACAAAAATTTCCGAGGCATCTGGATAAAACTCTGTCGCAGGAACAAGCAGCAGAGTTGGACAAACCAATCACATAAGAGGAGGTCAAGTCGGCGCTGCTCTCCATGCAACCGAACAAAACCCCGGAAAAAGATGGACTATCAAAGGAATTTTGGCAGACTTTCTGGCCAATTTTTCAAACAAAATATATGATTTTTTTGAACTCAGCCTACCAAGAAGAAGGACTAGGCAAGTTCATAAGTACAGGGGTTGTTACACTATTATACAAAAAAGGAGACCCCACAGATATTAGGAATTACCGCCCAATAACACTACTTACAGTAGTGTACAAGATACTGGCGAAACTACTAGCCAACAAACTTAGGAATATTACCCGAAATTGTTTCCACATTGACCAGACAGGATTTATCCCTGGAAGATTCATCCTCGACAACGTCATGACATTAACAGAGTTGGCGCGGTACATCACAGACAAGAAACTTAACGCATCCATACTCTTCTTTGACTTTGAGAAGGCGTATGATCAGGTCAACTGGAACTTCCAGCAACAATGTATGGAGAAGATGGATGTTGGACTGAATTTTCGAAAATGGGTGAGGGTGTTTTACAATGATGCATACGGGCAAGTACAACTTAACGGTTTCCTTTCTCCACCATATAAAATGAGTCGTTCTGTGCGACACGGAGATCCTCTAGCAGCCCCCCTCTTTCTCTTCCCTATGGAGGTGATAGCGTCCTTTTTGAGAAAGGACCGGACAATAGAGAGGCTAGTTGCGGAACCGACTAATCCCTATCATCACGTATGCTTACCTACCACTCCCCTTTTTGCTTAGAGCCTCCAGCGCTTCATTTCAAGCTCTCACGCGTACCATGCAAGCCTTCCAGCTGGCATCTGAGATTAATGTCAATTGGCAGAAAATCACAGGGTGGTGGCTATCGAAAATGGAGCAACCATATCAAGACATCACGCCCGAAGGATTAAGGTTCCTGGCATCAATCTTACAAATGCAGGACCTGATCAAGCGATGGCTCCAGAGATGTTAACGCGTATGATTCGCAAATTAGATACCTGGACTAGTATGTACACCTCAGTATTTGGAAGGGCACTGGTTCTAAATGCCTCCATCTTCTTTATGCTATGGTATGCAGCAACCATCTGGACGCCGGACACGAGAATGACAAATGCTCTCAAAGCACGTTCTACAGCTTATCTGTGGACTGGTAATCCTTCTACCTAGAGCTTCATTCCTAAGGTGGCTTGGGATTATCTCACACAACCGAAGGGCCAAGGAGGACTGGGAATTCTGGACCCGGTCGCACAGACCAAAGCCTTGCAGACTAAATGGATAGTAAAGTTGCTCACTAACCACACACTGTCGTGGAGTCCTTTGGCACTCTACAGAATCAGACAACTCCCAAAGGCCTCTTCCCCAGATAATATGAGAGGATACTTTTGGCTGATGTCCAAATCATGGTCTGCCCGCCGAGGAGTACAGCAGCGGCATCATCACCGGCAGCAACATGTCTCGCAGGAGGATTACTGGATGTACTAGTGTTCAGGTTTATCCGACAGCACGTAGCTGAGAGGAGCTAGGAGCTAGGCGACTCATAGGATCAGGAGGAAGTGGATATTGGCTAGCTTAGGCAGGGGTGAGGGGTGGTGCATCCTTCCCCAGGGAAGTAATCAATGCCGTCCACTCGGGCCTCTCAGCCATAATGGGGAGGAGCGTGCGTGGGTCTTTACTGTATTCATATTTGACTTGCTGGGGGAATAGGAACCAGACTGTTGCTCCCCAGAATGGCAGGAGCCAGAACCGAGGGGTTCTGTATTTATTAAAAAAAAAAAAAAAAAAAAAAAAGGGGGAACAACACAAGAAGAACAATGTAGGAGGTAGTGTCTTCCACAAGAAGAAGTCAGTGCCCGGTTGTACAGGCCCAGCGCAGGGGGCATGCTATCTTCTCTGTATCGTTCCAATTCTAACGGATGTCACGAAGGACCTATATGTCACTATATGATAATAATGGCATTGTAATGACCCGTCAAAACACAGACTGAGAAAACAGCTGATTTCTGAGTTTGCCGCTGGAATGAATGCCTCACTGAGATCCTGCATTCTGCTGAGTTTTCTAAGTCTGTGTGTGTGTGCGTGCTCGCTGGGTTCGTGTGCCTGTCTGAGTGCTTGTCAGTCTGAGTGTGTGTGTGGCCCGCCAGGGCACTCGTTTGTTTGGAAGGCCCACGGGGGGCGGTACTTACCTGTGCCCGTGACTTTGAGGGTTGCAGCGGGAAAAACACTCGAGCAGTGGGGAGTAGGCCTGTGACACTTAGGGCAGCGGGGAAAAACACTCGAGTAGCAGGTAGGCTGGTACCACTCAAGTAGCGGTGGATGTATCGGGAACCGGAGGCCAGGCAAAAGAAGATAAAAAGTTAGCACTTTTATAGGCCCAGTAGCGGTAGGCCTAGAGGTAGGCGGGTACCAGTCCAAGTATCCTGAGTCTAGGGCCTGTGCGGATGATATCAGAGCCTGCAATGATGTTTCCCTCCGAAAGGGAGGAGGTACCGGTTGCTTGGGGGCCGCACGGCCTGGAAGTCACCGCCCAAGAGGCAGGTAGGCCACTATATCTCCAGGAGGAGCGAAGTGCTCCTCCTCATTTGCGGTATGCAAGTTTGGGCGTCACTGCTTGAGCGGGCACTGGACTGCAGAGTGCTGCTGGGAGAAGGAGTGCAGCTCCACTAGCGCTGCCTGGGAGGAGCGCCTGGGTGACCTCCCTGGCTATGGAGGAAGAACCCAGGTAGGAGGAGGAGGAAGAAGGGGACTAGGGAGGAGAGTGGCGAGGTACTTACCTGGCTATGGTGGACGCCATCTTCATCACCTTGCTAGGCGCTGCATCTGAAAGGCCCCAGTTGGGGTTGCACCGCACCAAGAAGGCTGCAAGGCAGAGTCAGGCATGGCAGCCTGAACAGCAGCGGGCATAGCTGCTTTGCGTTGTCTTTTGCACAGCAGGGCTAGGCCCTTAGTACTCAGCCATAACCTCGGCCTAATAAGTCATGGCTATGGTGGACCTCTGTTATGCCAAGCAGTAGAAGAGGGATTCGGACTTTGATTCTGGTTCAGCCATTCATCATCATTATTATTATTATTTATTGTTAGAAATTTGAATGAAAAAAGGAGGTGATAAGGAGGAGGAGTTGGTTGGGGAGTGAAGGGGGGATTCCCCCATTGGTCTTTTGCTGGTGTACATCTTCTTCTTCTTCTTCTTCTTTCTTTCTTCTTCTTCTTCTTTATCTCTCATTCCTCTCAAGTTCATTCATTTCTTGCGCAATTGGACAGCATTGTGCTTTCTCGTGAACTTCGCATTTCAAAATTGGCCAGGATCTTAACAGCATCCTCTTTTCCATTGATCAGTACTGTGTGACGAGTCAGTGATCTATAAGTCAGGGATCTCAATTTCATCTTGCCATTTTATTTTATTTTTCTCATTTTCTTTCCATGTGGGATAACTGCAGTGATCCCATCATCAGGACATGATAACCGAGAGTTCAGCCGCATGCCTGCATGTTTCACTTTTCTTCATTTTCGAGTCTCAACCTCCACCCTTTATGAGCTTCCACAGAAACAAGAAATAGTTGTGTTCCACCTGTTGGACGTTGGAGGGGTGGAATGAGTCTACTGAATACACAGAAAAAGGGTAACAAAAAATCACAATCCACATTACGAACAGGGCCAATATACAGAGTGCCGATTCACTGGTGCCAGGGACTGAGGGACCAAAACACACAGACGACAGCTAAAGAAAGAATGCGGAAATAGCAAACAACCGAGAGAGACCTGATTTCCAGAATATGCTCCCAATGTAAAATTGAAGAGCAAACCAAAGCGAGGCTCACTCTCGACTGAAATCCCACTGTCTTAACAGTGTTAACAACTTAACACAGTTATTGTCGCATAAGCTACCCATTTCCCACTCGTTCAAAACAACTTCAGTCAACGTCATCCCTAACCTGCCCCGACCAAATGGATCATAACGGCCAAGATGCAATTGGATGAAGTGCACATCTCACACAGAGAAAAACCTCCATCCGCAGAATCCGTAATTTAAAGAGGAGTTGGAGGACACAATTGTTGAACGACGCAGGCTACATCACAGTCACCTAGAGCAGCTTACAATCACTCAGGTCAGTCTACAGCCACTAACTGCCCATAGAAAACAAACAAATGACCGAATTGCAAAAAAAAAAAAAGAAAGATCACATAGCCACTGTTGAAAACTGTGCCCCCCCATACACACAACTGTTAGTAAACGGAGATGCGCTTGAATCCTGATGGAATCAGATGAGGTGTCCCCCTGCACCTGCCCTTCGTGGACTTTCTTGCCCTTACTCGCCACGTAATGCACAGAACTCACGAACTTAAAAAGCTAATGGGTGTCCATGTGGGTGAATGGTGCACACATATAACCATTAGTAAACGGAGATGAGCTCAAATCCTGATGGAATCAGATGAGCTGTTCCCCTGCGCGGGCCCATCGCGGACTTCATTGCCCTTACTAGCCCTGGAATACACAGAACTCACAAACTTAAAAAGCTCGTGGAGTTCTCCTGAAGGCTCCAAAGGCCACCCTGGCCCACCCAAGGCGAAGGCCACCGGAAAAAAGGCTCCAAAGGACAGGTCATGTCAGACTGTAGAAAAAGAAAGACAGGTTTTGGAAAAAAATGAAACTCAACGGTTCACCCATGAACTATTGAAATGCAGACCTGAGTTCGGATCAAGATGGAACTAGACGCACGAAATACTTTTTTGCTTATTTACCTGGGCCGGGTCAGTTCAACAATGATATCTCAAGGCCGTAAATAAACAGGGAAAAACAACTCAAACTGTCTCTGGCTGTTGACAGGAATGAAAATTGGGGTGATAGCGAGTGTACTATACAAAGGAAAAAGGAAAAGGGAAACAAAACTACATGGCAAATGATCACATGGCCAGAAACTGAGGACAAAGTACACTCAGAAGAAATGAGCACTGTTATATTTAATGAATCAACTCATCTCAGAATCGGGCTTTACAAGAGTCTGAACTCCCTGTTTCTCGCTCCTTCATCAAGAAAGGATGAAAGATGCCTGACCAAAGCATCTGCATCCTTTCCGGCACTACGAGAGTGCGAACTCCCTGTTCTCATTTCATCAGGAAAAGACGAGAAATTCCTGACCAAAGCATCGGCAGATTCAGGTTCCCCTGCCCTCCCTCACCCGCAATTCGATTCATTTGCCCTCGACAGCAAGAGCTGCAAATTGAAGGAGATACTAGAAGAGAGCCATTGTGCGAGAGCTGCTGCATGGTGATGCAATGTCTATTTTAGTGTTTGGATCTCTTGCTGAGTGTTTGCTATCAATTTCTTTTGTATAACCAATCACCTAGGTGCCATTTTCCTCTTCTGTCCCTGAGGGTGCAAGTATATCCTCATCACAGCATTGTCCCAAAACCGTCTTCTTCTGGCGAGGCCTTGAGCTGTCAAGGGTAGGGCAGGGACCGACCGCTGACCACCATAGCCAGGCTCTCCACCGCTCATGGTCTTTCTCTCCTTTCTGCGCATGATGTTTAGGGTGTTGCCACTGCTGATATTGTCGTTGATGTAGCCACTGCAGGTGCGAAGAAAGCTGTTCTCTATTGATGACCCATCTACTGCAGTAGTGCTGGGTTTCCATTCCGCCAATCTCCCTGCTGCCAGGTCAATGAAAGAGAACAGCTTTTGTACCGAACTTCCTTTGCCCCGGCCCCTGGAACGATGGTTGCCCTTCGCTCTGGAGCCCCCGGAGGTTGTTGAATAGCCCGCATTTTTTGAACTTCGGTGCCTACTGGAAGAGCTGCCGGCTGTCATGACTCTCCTGTGTCCCTCTCCCGTTGTTCTAGTAGTTTCATAACCGAACGGTACCCAGCTCTTCCGGCTATGCTGTGGCAAGGGTTCATGATGGACGAAGGGATCCCGACTACCAGTAACAGGCGAGCCAGGCCAACTCTTGTTCCACACGGAGAGGCTACGCTCAGACAGGATGCCATCATGATCATGATGGTCTTCTGCAAGATCCTTCTGTTGATGATCATCATCATGATGCCTGGCTGTGTCTTCCCCTTGATGAATGATTGGTCTTTCCTGTGGGGATGACACCTTTCCGGAGCGCTCATCATCCCAATCGCTGCCGTGGCTGGCGACGTTATAGCAGCTGCCGCTGGTGCGGTGGCGTCTACTGCGCTCATTACCCGAATTGTCGGAAGAGATCCCATCACTGTGCTCACTGTTATTGTAGCAGCAGCAACCATCGTTGTTGTGACCGTGCCCAATGGTTGTGAGAGGGGATCTGTCGAAGGGGTTTGTGTTGCCATTTGGCACGGGGTTCGGGGTCAGGGTCAGATTATTATGCTTTGCTCGTGGCCGACTGATAGCATTTCCCTTTTTCACGGGCATTCCCAAGGGGCTGCTGCTCCAAGATGCTGGCATTGCGTCGCACTGAAAGCGAGTAAGAGCGGAGTGGTGGCTCTTTGCTCTGGTGCTGGGACTTCGACCTGGACTGGAACTCAAATCTGGACCTGCCACTGGTCTATCCGCTCCAGCTGCAATGGCAGCTGCAGGTTCCGTTTTCTGCCATGCAGTTCTGGTTCTTCTGTGTTTCCTCTTAAATCCCGACAAACTCTTCCGTATGAATCTGGCCATGCCCGACCTCTTCCCCCAAACACTCTTCGCTAGCGCAAATGCTCTGTTGTATGATACATAAGCCTGAGGAAGTTCCCCAAGGAACTCATGCTCTACTGCAAGATTGTGGAGTGCAATGACTAGCATAACATCTAGACCTTTGGAGGATGACAATTCGCGACCGCTGTTGGATTCTGCAGCCTCCCCAAATACACCGTCCATATATCCACCACCACCACCTCCCCCCTCCCTGATAGTGTCCCGAGAGTGTGCATCGCCACCGTCCTTGCCCTGGATACAGTATCGAGAATCACGCTGAGGGTGCACATCCCCTGCTGTTCTCAAACCCCTGCGGGCTCTGGATCTGATCTGTCTGCGAAGGCTCCTCGCACCCTCAATCGCTGAAGCTCTAACTTTAGTCGCCTTGTCAAGAGAGAGGGTAGGAATGAAAGGCCGTGTCCTAACTCCTTTGCCTTCGCGATGACCCCCGTCGCCATCCTCTGCTTCACTCTCATCATGACAGCCAGGACCGATAGGATTCCTTGTTGGTGGTCCACCTTTGTCGGCCTCATGATCCAGCCCAGACCCAGCGGAGATAAGGGAAGGGACTAGTTTCTCTTCTTCTGTAGTTAAGCCTTGAAGTTTGCCTTTCTCATCAAGCTTATTTCCCTGATCTTGCCGGCTGGGCAAGTGCCTGCTGCTCTTACTGCTGCTCCTGCTGCTACAGCTGGCAGTACTCGGTGGCAGCTCTAGCCCCATGCAGGCCACGTGGCCAATGGAGGACACGTCTTGACCCTTGCAAAGAGGTGCTGAAGGGGACAAAGAAGACGAGGGATGTCGGACCTGCATGCCTATGGAAGAGGGGGATTTAGGTGGTGGGAGTGGGGTGTCGTGAGCGTTGCCTGATGCAAGGCTATGGGCAGACACTGCTGTCAATGTCGGGCTGCTCTTGGGGAGAGGTGGCCTGGGAGTTTTCGGCAGGTAGGGGCGTTTTGTAGTAGCGGGAGCATGCTGTCGACCACTCGCTCCTCCTTTCATCACCTCGGAAGATCCTTCCTCGATGCCAAAGTGGCCATTCAGGGAACCGGCGGTCCAAACCATCCTTGCCCTGGACTCAGGATGGTCTTGATCAGCGGCGGGAGATGCAGTTACCATTCTTCTTCTGGACGTCATCCAGATCTCGGAATCATCAGTCTCATCATCGGTATCGCATTCAGGCACAGGCGGGCAAGAAGCAGAGATTCTTCTCGCCATAGCTGATCTCCCCGATAATCTTCCTGTGGTCATCCAACCCAGACTGGCAGAGGCGATTTGAGCAGAGGCAGCAGCAGTCCCTGCAGTGCAGTTACCACTGCCTTCACATACGCTAGTATTCAATCGCGTCTCTGGGCTACTATTCCCCGTAGTCGAAGTCTGATTTGCACTCTTGACTCTGTTGATTGCAGGAGAAACAGGCACCACCATCGTGACCGGAAGAAGACTGGGGGAGGGGGAATTGTCTGTGACATCATCATCGTCATCCGACTCAAAACCCCTAATGCTTCCACAGGCGGGCCGTTCAACTGGATGAACCAAGGGAGAGGGTAATATGTCCTTAGCATCATCATCGGTGTGACTATCATTGTCATCATCATTATCATCTTGGCACAGCCATCCTCTGACCCTGTTCTCTTCTTTGGCCATCGGAAGCGCCTGGCTCAAAGAGTGAACAATGTAGTACTGCACAGATTGGGGTCTGTACCGCCTTTTGCGTACCCCAGGCAGATCCAAATGGGATTCATGGGTGCCAGCTGGAAAGCTTTTGACTGGCGGTTCCCGACTTGGTGTCGTCCAGGGCCTCAAGCACACGTCCTGGGCGCTCTTTCCACTGCTTCCCTCCCTAGCTGTTGCTGCTGCGGTCCCTCTCCTCGAGTTGTTTCTCCGCCGTTGACTTGACGAGAATCCGCAGGAGCTCTCGGTCCATATTAGGACATTCTTGAAACTGCTTCTACTCCTGCTGTGTACATGCAGGTTGTCACTACCAGGAAAACCGTCAGGATGATGACAATGGCGAGGGGGCCAAGGATCACCACCATCTCCAGAGGGAGAATCACAATGATCTGTAAGTCGATGAGCTCTGCTAGTGCAACCCCCATCCTCTCCTCGGCTCTCATGTCTAATGACTTTGATCCGGACCGTGTCCCCTGCCAGCTCTGCAGCGATGCTAATACCCCACCGTCTGGGTGAGGGCAGCAGACTCGAGCTGAGGCTATGGTTGCTACCCCACCAGTGTTGCCCTTCTCGGAATGCCTTTTGCGAGTTGCCGTTCGACCCAAGGTTGGAGCTACCACGTGGTGAAAAATGCAATGCCCCTTGTGCTACCATATCACCACTCCGCGAATGGACAGTGAAACCGTTATGGTTACCGTTACGGGTACCGTTAGTGATACGGATACCGGCAGGACTGGCAAGGTCTTCCCAGGAGCCGTGGCCGCCATCGCTGCCGCTTGGGCCGGAAGCCCTCAGTCCGTCCAAGCTCCCACCTTCTCCCTCCTTGCTCGTTCTCTGCTGCCTTGATGGTCTGTCCCTCTCTGTCTCGCCTTTTTTTAGTAGATCTCCTGCTAGCGGCTGGGTGCTGGCAAGTCCACCATCTTTCTTCCCTTTTAAGATCCGCACGGCTGCGGCAGCGTGCTCCCTCGCTTCCACGTGTCTCCCAAGCTGACTCAGCGTCGCACACATGTTGAGAAGTGTGCCCTCTCTCTTCTCTGCCATGTGTGCCCTCCGCTCGATCTCCATAGCAGACATTAGATACCTCAAGGCCGTATAGGGACGTCCGAGTTTCTGCTGAATGCAACCCATATTATTGAGAGTGACCGCGCGCAAGCGCGCCCTCACGCTTGCATCCTCGATCGGCCGAGCAACCCAATCATAGCCGTCCAGTTTGGCAGGAGAAGATGGATGCTGAGTCAGCACCTCTGCTCTCCTCAGTAGCTCGTACGACACGTGGCAGTCATCATTCGCCAGTCGCATGCTCAGAATGTTGAATGCTTCAGCCAGCTTGGCACAATCACTGTCCATCGGAAGACTGTCCTTCGGCCAAGGTCCCTGATTCATTGTCACCCCGCTCTTTGGGCCGCTGTTCTTTGCTCGATTACATTGTCGATGTTGGGAGGAAATAAGAGGAGGTGCTCGTCAAGGGTGTTGTCGTCAAGGATTAGTCGAGCTGCGGGAAAACCAGGGAAGGGAGTTGTTATTGGGCTGGAGTGATTCTATACTTGGTGGAGTAAGGAGGGGTAGATGGTGTCTTCGCACGAGTGGGAGGACAGGTGCTGTGAATAGCATCAGGACTATGATCTAGCTGCAGATAAACATTAAGCTGAGCCTCCATCTTCGGGCCAACAACCTTGGTTGCTCCTCACTTGAACCATTCTTGAAGGCAATCATGGGGCTGGGCTAAAGAAGCCATCATGGCTGCTGCCATCTTCACGTCAGCACCGCCATCCTCAACTTCAGGATGCAGCCTCTCTTCTTGTGAATGATTTGGTCGAGACGCAGTTTGTATGTGTGGGTGGTTGAAGTGGTTTTTGAATTTGTTTTTTAATTGTTGTTATGAAACAAAGTCTCGAGTTCTGAAAGTAAGATGTGAAAGATGGTTTGAAGGGGGGCACCAAAAAAAGTGAGTTGAAACGAGGGGAAAAATGACCAAGAGCCTGCGAAAAGACAGGGTGCCTTTTTCTTCGTGCTTTGATTATTTCATGGAAGAAATTGGAAATAATCAATGTCATAAATTCAGTGGTGAGAAAGGGGAGCTCGAGTGGTTAGGGAACGGTAGGCAAGATGTGTTCGAAGGGGGCCACGAAGTGGTTGTTGTTTAAAGGACTGAGGTTGTTGGTTAAAGGACTGAGTTGAAAACAATCAGGGAGTGGTGAGAAAGGGGGTTTGGAAGGCATGGAATTTATGGAACTGTACACCTAGAGGTTCAGAAGTGAGAGTAAGAAAGATGTAAGGTGTGAAAAGTAGATAGGGAGATAGTGATTTTTATGGGAGGGGTTTGAAGGGGCATTGTTCAAGGGGTTGGGGCAGATGTTTGTCTGTCTTTTACTGGAAACCTTTGGTTCATGCTGCTTCGACAAAGTGTTAGATCATAAAAGCAACAGCATTCTTTTCGTCTTGAGCATGATCATGCAATTGAACATAGTTTTTGGATGAGAGGGATGATGCAACTGAAGCTACTTCATGTGGCGGTGAGCAGGTGTCGATGCCATTTAACCGCGTTGGTTCGTCTTGTTTGAAAAACTGGTTGATTAAAAGAAGAACATTATTCACTTTTTTCTTGATGAGGATCATTGCGAAAGAAAATGTTGGCAGTAAAAGAAGTTAAGAACACAATTTTGTACAAGCATAAAGTGTGTGTGATGATGTGTATGCAAAGACACATGGCGAACATCTCCGGCACAGATACTGTGCCCCATGCCGACACAATACTTCAGGAGGAAACACGCATCTGAGTGAGTCAAGTCAATAGAAAACCCTTAAAGTAGCACTGCAAGTCCACTAGACATACAGAAGACAGAAAAACATACAATCCCAAGCCTGAAAGGTCGAGGGCACACAAGACGACCAGTAAGGCATAGAACGACAAGCCGCAACAAAGGACGCAGGGTGGAGGGCATGGGGGAGGCGGGTGGGCAAACAAACGACACAAGGCCATCCAATTAAACGGCACGCCAAAGAACAACAAACAAACAAAAAAAGAGAAAGGCCCAAAAAAGACAAAGTGAAAAAAAAAAAAAAAAAGTTACAAAACTGATGATAGATTGTTTCCTCGGAGTTGCACCGACTCATCAGGAGGCTGAACCCTCGACAATCTTTGGAATCTCCGTATTTGATGGTTTGGGTCACGAACCCTTTGACCCTTGTGGAAGGCAGACGGTCGCAAGCGGAACATAGCAGCGGGCAGCAACCCTGCGGGGCACCAGGCAACTCAGTAGAGGCAACACGGCTGCACAACGCCAAAAACGACTGCAAGGAACGACACGACATGCAGAAGACGGGTGAACAGCACAGCAACCGTGTAGTGAAGCACAAGGCAACACAAGCAAGGCAACCACACTGCAAGAAACGACAGGGTAAGCGGACCAGCAGCTCGGCAACCGTGCAGTGAGGCACAAGGCAACAGCAACAAGGCAACCAACCTACCAGGCACACAAGCAGCAACCACAGAAGGCACGACCAGTGGAAGGGCAGCATGGCAGCGGAGCTGCGAAGCACAAGGCAACACCAACAATGCAGCCAAACCACACAGCGAACACATCAACTTGCAGAGAACCACATGCGAAGCAAGCGGGACAGGCAGCAAGGCAGCGGCAGAGTGCAGACAAGGCAGTCCACACATCCAACACGGAGCAAAGCAGCACATGACCAACTCACATCACGATTGAACCCCGCAGACTGTTGGTTCCCACCACCCACTGAGCCAGGGAGACACTCCTACGGCCATCTGTCATCACCCACAGGCAACACGGACATCCCGAACCGAGCGGCCCCCCTAAGAGTGCAGTCCGCACTCCAAACGAGGAACCACCGACTGTTTGGCACTACTTAAGGGTGCTCAGTTGGGCACACAAAAAATAGCAAAAATTAGAGGGAAGACAGAAAACAGGAGAAAGACTGACAGACATAAAACTGATTGTGTGTGTGTGTGTGTGTGTGTGTGTGTGTGTGTGTGTGTGTGTGTGTGTGTGTGTGTGTGTGTGTGTGTGT
>BFEA01000807.1:131782-144456 GCA_003427395.1 Chara braunii | reverse complement strand
GCCTGATCTGTATGTGCTTTAGGGTATATCCATATTTCACCGCATGTATTATGACCCTGCATAGTTTGTTTGCAAAAGTTTTGACAACATTGCTTGTAACAATGCGGCGAAAAACCTCGAATTGTTGGCCTTCCATTAACAGCTAGTGCTCTCTGAGGGGGATATCCCTACCGGGCTACTGACCTACGTATGAAAGTTTTTAAGTGGAATTGAAGAGGTAGGTTAGCCGAGGGCGTTTGCTTGTTTCACCGCAGTAGAGGCACGCGTGGTTGAAACGCCATAAGAACCCGAACATCGTTCGTTACTAAAGGCGTTGATCTCCAAAGTAAAAAGCGTACACCGGTTGACTAGGGAGATCTCAACGATCTCAACCAAGCATGAAAACCATAAGTAATCCTAGTCCGTTGGAAGAAAAATACCGCAACGACTTCATAACTTAAATATAAACCGGCCATAATCGTTAACCCGCGAGATGGTTTTGCAACAATCACGTGTTCATATTACTGACAATCAGATATTGTCGGGAGAACACGCAATCAAAAGAACCAATACGTATCAAATTCATTCGCACAAGGTCGACTAAGGCCGCATTTGAGAGAAATCCATGTCAATGTGAGAGCTGACACAGATTGAGTTTTTGACTTGATGAGATAGTTTGACAAAGTCATTTCTTTCCACCCCTACACCGTTACTTTAAGAGACCTA
Source organism: Chara braunii (assembly GCA_003427395.1). Classification (NCBI taxonomy): domain Eukaryota; kingdom Viridiplantae; phylum Streptophyta; class Charophyceae; order Charales; family Characeae; genus Chara; species Chara braunii. The sequence continues at coordinate 143,751 of BFEA01000807.1, read as the reverse complement.
AACTTTGCCTTTTGCGGGCGAGGGCCACCAACAAGCAGACAACATCGTGAACTTGGTGCGTGATGTATAGGTAATGTCATTCATTTTCACCCCTACATTACCTGAAGAGACCTAAGCTTCGCCTTTTGCGGGCGAGGACCACCTGCGAGCAAACAACGTCAGGAACCTGATGTTTGATGTATGGGTAGGTCCATTGACATGTCTTCCAAACCCTGACATGAATGACATCTACAAGGAAATTTGATAGTTGTCATGCAGATTAACGAGAGATTTGATTTCCAACTTGAGTTCGAACCCTTGGTTTTATCATTCTTCCACAACTCATATAGCCTGCCGAGGTAAGGGCCAACTAGGAATTTGTTGGTTGCTTTGTCCTCCCTAGGCAACATCTACTCTTCCTATTCCTTGATTGATGAAGTACTCTCCTTCATCATAATGATACTCAAAGCATTGTGACATTTGCTGCGCTTTTCCAAGTTTCGTCGCCACCTCATTACCTACCCAGAGTTCGCACTTCTTATGGCATGAACCTTGTCCACGAGAGTGGTGCCTACATGCATCCACTCTAATCTAGTTTTTCATCAGAGCGGGCTTTTCTTTAGGCGCCAATCTCCCATCGGACAGTGACACCTGAAGCGGCCACGTGTAAGGTTGCTAAATCAGCTCCCTCCTGGTAGTGATTAGGGGGGAGTCGGCATCCTTTCCTCAGTTGCGGCGCCCCCAACTCTCTAGGAAGTAATATGGGTAGGCTTTTTCGCTTGAGCACAAGACTCGGATCTCAAAAGTCAGATCGTCGCTGTGACGCCCTAACCTCACGCCCGGCGCGACTTCCTGATCGGAGTGTGAGTGGGCTTGGAAGTGCGAAAAGGGGGTGCGCCAAGGATTTTAGGAAAGTGGGGGTGGAGTCCCAGGTCGAAACCCAGATCTCCTGTGGCAAGCTCTGGGATATGAATGCAGGAGGGGAGGCTCGGACTGGAGTTCTTTTTTTTTTCGGTGGACAGAGCTACCGCCTCCGTTGGTTCCGTCGTCGAAGTCGGGGTCGTATCTGGTGCACTATCGGGACATTATGGGTATCCCGCTGATTCGTCACCTCCTGACGACGAACGTCGCAAGTCTCCAAATCCGACGCGGCTGGCCTCAATCGAAGACTGTGCACCCGTCGTTCCTCCTCCGAACGTGTTCGTCGGATGAAGCCGGAGACTCGGTACTCGTGGTCCCGCATGCACTCTGAGCACGGGGTTGGGGGCAGTAAGGAGCGATTGCGAGCCAGGGAACGATGGTTAGGGAGTGGTAGGATAAGATGCGATGATAGGGAGGGAATTCGGTCCCTAAGATAATGATTCCGGGCCCCGTGAGGAGGTGACACGTGTATGGGCTAGAGTAGATGGGGAGGTGGGGATTACGTCCCAAGGCTTGGTGGAGGTCCCGTTCCCCGTCAAGTAAGGAAATCCATCTTTTTGCTGTTTTCATAAAAAAAAGAGAATGGAAAATAAAAAAAAGTGTCTTTTTTTCATGGCTACGGCGGACCCGGACCCGGATATTTCCACCCAAACTCTACTGTACATTTGCCTTTCGAGCAGTCGAAGGAAATAAGGTCAAACGAAGTGTGGGAGAACGCAGGTGTGAAGTGGAATCTGAGTCATTCAGCAGACCTTGAATGAAGTAGCGCTGAAACGCCCTGGCTCACTCAAGAAAACCAAGTAGAAAAATACAAGTGTCACCGAAGAAAATCGCAGTTCCGAGGTAAGTCTCAGCCCAACCAATCGTCGTAATCCACCTCCTACTCATGCGTCTCACACATGGTAAATCCAAGTGTGAAGATGGCGAGCCACAGATGTCCCAAAAAAACATTTGTCCTGCGTCAAGCCCAATTAGTCCCAAGCAGTCCCAAACGGTCTTGGATGGTCTCACACTATTGATCACCATGCTGAACGGTGTCAACCACAAAATCGCTTGCGTCTCGCACTTCAAAAAAGTAACAACTATGTCAAAAGTCAAAACCGCAAATGCTAAATTCTACCGGAAAATCTTTTTGTAGCCGCACTTACTCCGCATTGTTCCCAACTGGTCCCGCTGGCCTGCGCACTGTGTCACGTGGTCTCAAAAATAATAAATCCTGCTACACGCGTCTCATCCTATTCATGAGTTCCAAAACAACATGGTCCACCTCATGCAGCACCAAACAAGCTCCAAAGCTGCAGACCGCACCTGCTAATTCTTAAAAGAAAGTAATGTTGCACATCGTAGTTGGAATTTACAATCGGAACCAAGTCCAAAGTTTTCTCGAGGACTGACACCGCCTTTGCATCACGCCGGTGCACTCAACTCCCAGCTGCCATGTGAGAATCATAAAAAAAAAACAAAAAATGACAATGCTGCCTCGTGTTCTGTCGTCCTGCATTGGCCCCATAAATGGTATCGGTAATAGTAGCAGTCCCGCCGCTCATACAACATAAAAAAGAGACCAATGTTGTGCCGCTACCATCAATGCCACAACGCCTTAGCACCCCACCGCACTTATCGTGCATATACCACTAAAAAGCTACAATGGCGGGGTTACCGCTCACTATGCCGCCCGAAACCGGTCCTACCACCACCTGATCACTCACAATGAGAGATTCACTCACTAAAACAAAATTGGTAGCACCTCCCCTTAATTTAGTGTCACTGGATGCGCCATAAAACCTACAACATAACATTGCAAAAATGAATCTCCAAGACTCCAACATCATAAAAATTCGGCAACATATCCCCACCAAATGAGAATCAGCTTGCTGCGGAACCAGACCACTAGCACCTCCACCAGCACCGCCTGCCAACAACAAACGAATCCTTGCAGAATTAATAAAGTCCAGGTCCAAAGCGCTGTTCCTCAGCCAGGGAACAAGGCCCTGGTTCAACAAATTGGTCCCTGGAATAGTCCCAGGGGGCCAGCACCAGCCCGGAGCAAGGGTAGAGTGCCCCCACTGCCCCCCAGCCTTGGCTATGGCTGCCCTGCTCCTCCAGCAACCTCCAGCTCCTCTAACCTCGGCAGCTCCCCCTAGAGAAGTCTAGGAGCTCCTCCAGCATCCCCTTCATCAACACTCGAGTGTGTGATGACACACTAGCAGCATGAGTGCCTTGTGTGGCAGTTGGGGGACAATTGCTGCCTTTATACTAGCTGAGGGAGTGTTGCTCGTCACTCCAACCCCCAGCCAAAATTGCGGGCTCACAATGAGCCTTTGATCTATAGATATCAAGAGCATAGACTTGTCGCTCCTCACTTTTATATATATTTTTTCTTTATTCAGGCTAATCTTGGATTTCCACGAGATTGTTGAATTCTTAGGATTTCTAAAACACTTTCTTTTTTTTTTTTTTTTTTTTTTTTTTTTTTTTGTGGGTGAGGGGTTGGAAAGTTACAAACCTCACCGTTTGATGTACCTGGGCTTTTTCCCCAGGGCAGATACATCGAGGGAAAGACTGAACTTAACCTTTTCCCTTATGGCCTTCAATTTTCAGGCTGCCTTAAAAAACAGGAGTCTGACAATTGCCTCTGCCAGCCCATGCCAAAGGTTCCACCTTGTGGGGACAAGTATCCACAGGAGGGGGTTGCAAAAAGAAAGGAAAAATAACCAAAATAACAACCCCCAAACCGTAAACGGTCTGGCCTTTATTCTAGTTAGGTGCACCCCCTCAGTTTTCTCTGCCCTCCCTTGAAAACAGGGGGGCAACTATCATAATGGGATTTTTCATGCTACCTTTAAAAACGAAAACCTGACAGTTGCCTCTGCCAGCCCATGCCAGAGGTTCCACCTCATGGGGGCCTGCAAAAAGAAAGGAAAACAACCAAAAAAAAACCCTCAAACCGTAAACGGTCTAGGCTTTATTCTAGTCAGGTGCATGCTGTTAAGCTAACAACACCCCCTCAGTTTTCTCTGCCCTCCCTTGAAAACGGGGGGGGTAACTATTATAATGGGAGGAGTAGGATTCCCTCCTTTCATTTCTCCCATTCCTCTCTCTCCCATTCTCTCAACTCCCTCCTTTGCTCCCCTTTCCACGTGCGGGATCAAAGCCACAGGATGTAAAATCCTATGGCTACCAATATTCACGCTAGGAAGAAGGAAGGAGGAGGTGTGGTCACACAGGCCTCCATCGTGAAATTGAAAACGCGAAGTCCCACGAGGCACTGCTACCTTGTTGGTTTCCACTACCTGCCCCTACATGCCCATCTAAGGGCATACTCACACTAGGACTTACCTGAATGCATTTGCCCACAATCACGGCCGCAATCAGGGCCATTCCCCCTCCTCCCTACTGTGCCTTAAAGGGCAACAGTCAAGTGACGTCACGTCGTGTGGGAGCGGGAGAAAAAAAGTGAAGAAAAGAACTTCAACGGCCTAGTCATTGGTACACCCACAAACTGTTCTAATGCAAACCCAAGCTCGAATCCAGAGGCAAGGAGGGAGGGGAAGGGCAGCAGCACAACAAAATTCCGCCCCACTTCTCATTCCATGTGCAAGGTGAGAATAAATCTCCTGCTAGAACTGCACCTCCATATTTTTTGTCTTTTGTGCATGTAAGGAGTAGTGACGGGCTGCCCTCCTCTCGTGATGCCCGTTTTCCTTCTGCCATATCGAAGGATGAGGGGGAACACAACGAAAACGAACAACAAAGAAACAAAAATCTCTAGCCTACCATAGTGGGCCGAGACCACTCGCCCGGCCGGGCCAAAAACAAATAAAATATTTTAAAATTGAAATAATTTATCAATCTTTATTTTTTATTTAAAATTTGGTAAAGAAATTTCCATCTTACCCTGAGGCAAAAGTTGTCCAGTTTGTTTTTTTGCAACATTTTTTTTCGCTTTTTTTTTTTTTGCTGGTATCTTCCTTGGTCCTTGCAACAGGGTGACCATGGCGGGCTGGCTGGTAGCCTAGAAAAATCTAAAAAAAAAAAAAAAAAAAAAAAAAAAAACCGGACCGGCGCCTTGAAAAACGGCGCCCGTTCAATACCTCTGGGGGTATGTGCCCTAGTTCCTCTCTAAATGCGTCATCCGGCGCATTAGTTTCAGTTTTTTTTTTTTAATGTTTTCATAACCACCAGTACCTTTGGCATCTGGTTTCAACAAGTTTTTGCCAGCTCCCAAACTTTGAGGAGGCCGGGCCCAACAACGGCTGCAGTTGATAAATCTAATCGGCGGCCGTCGTTTCGTTTCGGCCTCCTGAAAGGTCGGAGGCCCACTATTTTCCGAACCGACAAAGGTACCAGTGCTTTAGCATAAAGCCAGCGGCCATTTCAGTTCCCCATGCGCCACGAGGGCGCACCCATGAACAGTTGTAATACAGACCTAAGTCTGAATCCCATGGGATTCGAAGAAAGGAAAAAAAATCATCTATAGATTTATGCATGTCATATTTGCACCCAGCGCGACTGATCTCAGCCGTGTGATCTTCCTGATCACGCGGCAGAGATCAACCGCACCTACTCACGGTCCGCTTCAAAAGGAGCTAGCCCAGTGGGGCATTCCGGTTTCGGTCCCCGTATCCACAACACATCAGACTGCATGTTACTTGCTCAGCTAGCTCTTGTTTCACATCAGTTCTCCAATACGAAGAACTCTATCCCCAACAGATTGCCAGCTCGTGGCCTACCGTCTTCCCCCGAACATAACGAATATGCATTGTATTCGAGTTTTCCAAAAAAAAAGGGTTTTTGGAGGAGCAAGGTGGTGCAACTCTGTAACCTAGCCTAATGGGGACACAAGGCCTGGTAGAGATCCGGCTTTTTGCTGTAAAAGGCTATGCTGGCGTGTTCATAGATGGGATTGAACGAGTTTTCAGCTATTGTCTCATGGTCAGGAGGATTTTTGGTATATTAGGGTCAGAATTTTTAGAATTTTTCATCATCCATAGAGCCTTTTTGTCCAAGCCGGGTGATGCCCCTGGTAGTTCATGATTTTGTACTTTTATAAGGGACGCTGGGCCCGGTTCCCAGCCGTGTTGCTCCCCACGAATAGACTTGGAGCATCGTCTCTCTTTAAAAAAAAAAAAAGACCCTTTTCTTCAAATACAAGGGCACTTCGAATATAACGCATATGCATTCTATTCGAATAATACGCATATGCGTTATATTTGAATTTCACGAAGAGAAAATTGTTGTTTTCGAATATAACCTTCCCCCCCCCCCCGAAGGTCAACACCTGCTCCGTTTTTGCCCTGGTGAACGGGACAGGCCCGTGCAGACCCGTAATCACAGATCACTGCCCGTGCTCTCTCTCTCTCTCTCTCTCTCTCTCTCTCTCTCTCTCTCTCTCTCTCTCTCTCTCTCTCTGTGTCTCTGTGTCGCTCTCTCAGCGTGCACGAAGGAGCTTCTGACAGCCAAGAAAGCGGCACGTCTGACAGCCAAGAATGTGGCTCAGCCAAGGACGTGGAAAAATAAGAAAGCCACTCACCAAGGTCTCGCTGCACTACCGAGGTCACCGAGAAAAAAAAGAAAGGGATTGTATTTGTCCACGGTCTACTGGAAGATTCATTCGCATTTTGCACATTTGCTGAGCAGTGGAGCAAGGGCCCAAGTAGGGGAAAGGAATGAAAGTCGACCCAGAACATGGAAACGTACGTTGCTACTTTACATTTACCTTTTTGCCAAGGCTCTTCTGGCCCCCAGCCGTGGTCCAGAACTAAGCCTACTCAGCCTGGACCCGACCGCCTTGTCTATGTTATCCCCCGTACGGATACGGGGAGTACATTCGGCCGTATGTCCATACGTACGGCCGTACGACCAGTGTTGGGGGCCTTCCCCAATGGGGGGGGGTGGCATCTGAGGGGGTTGGGGAGGTGTGCACGTCGGGGGCTACCCCCCAACGAAAAAAAGAAAAGTTTGTTCGAGGGTTGGGGGGTGGTGGGGGGTTGGGGAAAAAAAAAAAGATTGATTGATTGATTGATTGATTGATGATTGATTTATTGCTTGATGGATTGATTGATTGATTGAGATTGATTGATTGATTAATTGATTGATTGGTCAGTTGGGGGAGGGTCAGCCCCCCCCCCACACACGTGCACACACACACGCACACACACGCACACACGCACACACACACACACACATACACACACACACGCACACACACACACACACATACACACACATGCGCACACACACACACATACTCTCTCTCTCACGCTTGCGCGCACGCACCGAGAGAGAGAGAGAGAGAGAGTGTTTTGTAACTAGGGTGCAATCACATTTTGAGTTCCGCGTTTCGATCAATCAATCAATCAATTTTTCTTTCTTTATTTTATTTTATTTTTCGCATTTCAATGATTTTTAATTCTTTTAAATATTTAAAAATAAAATAAAATAAAAAATATGAGGATCTAGAGCACGAAAAAACTCTACATCCCCATATATATATATATAGATGAGTCGGTGAAACTCCGACGAAACAGTTTGTCACAGCCCCTCGTTTGTTGTCCTCTTCTCTCTCTCTGCCTACGGTATACCGGGCAGTTCTGTTTGTGACGATATATATATATATTACGTTTTTTTCGGGGGGGATTTCATCACTTTGTACGGGACCGTCCGTACGGTCGTACGAAAGAACCCCCATACGACGTACGGAGGGTTACACAGCCCCTTGTGCAGGCAAAGTTGGTCTCGTTCACTCTAACATAACGCATGTGCGTTATAAACGAATACAACGCACGGTACAACACATATGCCTTACGTTCGGGAGAAGATGGTAGCAGGCCCTGTTTAACCCGATTTTTCATGGAGTTGGTCTATACTTTTCGTGCCGCGACTGTGCACCTGACACGTCCACTTTTTTCAGCCTTCAAGCTTTGAATCACGTGGCTGCTAAACCACGAGCCCCAATTTTAGATAGAGTAGATTTAAAAATTTATTATCCATACAGCTACGCGCCCGCACATATCTAGGTGCGGACTGTGGCCCCAACTTTCTTTGTGTCATGGTCAAGGCGCGCATGGCATCTTCACACGATCCTTACAATGTGGCCGTAATTTCACTGCGACTAACTTTTTACACATGTCGACGTCATCATCCAGCGTAGCGGCTTTCAAGGAAATTATTACATCCCTCACCCTACTAGAGTTTTCCAGCCGCGGGTGGTGTACTTGGCCCCGACTGGAGCGTTTCGACCGTGTGTTTGCAAGCCTTGTCAGCGCTGCCATTGTTGCCCCAAAAAAATAGAAGACGCCCCACACCCGTGACGATCCCATTTGTGAAGCCAATCGTTGTTAAGGATGTTTAAAGTTGTGGGAATAGGCACCAAAGAAGGGACAAAATTGCATCACAAAGATTGCACTTTGTCTATTGTAGAAAGCAGCAGCGACAGGGAAGTATAAAAGCAAGCACCATCATGAACTTGACGAAGTCGTGAATTTGTATCTGCTAGTCGTCCACATCAATAATGACCATGTGAGACAGAGTTTGATCTCTAAATAAGATATTAGAGATGAGAGTCCCAATGACATTCCATCTGTGTATATTTTAGATTCTTTTTTCTATGTCAAATTCGCATCCGCATAGTCCAAAGAAATTGCTTACTGTGAGGGAATGAAGTGGGTTAGGGGAAACAATCTTTTCGATTTCAACTTGGTACTCACCCCTCTTAACTTCGGAAACCATTGGGCTTTGGCGTCTGTTAGTATAAACGGTTGCAATTGTGATATCCGCCTTGTAGACTCTCTCCATTGCGTTGACCGCCTCGCACTGCTCGAACTGCTAGCCACATTCTTCAGAATGAAGTTCCGTCTTCAAAAACTTCACGAAAGATATCACGAGGATGAGTTTACGACATCTTTCAAGACATCGCTTGATATGGTGCCCGCCCAAGAGGATGGTTGTAGTTGTCGTGTCTTTATGTTAGGTTTTGCATCTTTGCTAACGAAAGGTCAATTTCCTCCATTCAATTTATCGCAAGACTACATCCCAATCTGATCGGCGGCCTACCCGAGCGGGATGCCCGGGGCACCCAGCCGAGCACCCCGGGAAAGCTAGAAAGTCAGGCTTTTTACTAGGCTGGGCCGTCGCCTGGCCAGGCATGCCCGGGCCAGCTGGGCCGGGGGGCATCGCCCGGCCAGGCAGGTCAGAAAAGATGGAAGGAACCCCCCAAAAAAGAAACTGACTTCAGGCCAGGACTGTGCTCGACCTGAGTAATCAGAATCCGGCCTTACCTAGGGGTGTTTCGGAGGTGTAAAGTTACTCTAAACAGTGACTAGAGGGGTATATCTTACCTAATTTCTCCTCATTTATTTTTATCTTGAAATTAATAAGGAATTTCGAGGGGACCCTCTACCAAAAGTTGCTTGTACTGCAATTTTACACAACATATTTTTTTTCCAGATTTTTTTGAATTTTTTGAATTTTTGAATTTCTTTTAATATTATGCGCCCGGGCTGCTCGGGACCCTGCCCGGACCCTGCCCAGCCCGGACCACCCGGGAGGGTACCTGGGCAACCTTCCCCCAGCCGGGCCGCCTGGGGACCAGCCTAGGCATTTTACAGTTTTCTTTTTTTTTTTTGAATTATAAGTGGCCCAATCTGGGCCGTGGATCACAAAGATCTGATGGTCCACATCGGGCCTTTTATTTTTTGGAATTTGAAGTCCCTAACCCCACCCCCCAAAAAAAAACCTCCCTCCCCCCTACTGCACAACATCCTCCACCATCCCCGTGCCCCCCTCCCCTATATTTCCCGCCGCTCAGACATACTGCTCCGGTCGGAGGTCCTGGCCGGTTGTCCGACCGGACATCCCGGACGGTGAGGGGGGTCCCAGACATCCAGCTCGGTAGCACAGGAATTATTTTATCTTGGACATCTGGTCCCATCGGGAGTCAAACTTGGGTCCGTCTGTCAACAGTTCATGGGTGTACTCACAACAGTTCATGGGTGTACTCACACTACCGCCTCCATGAAGGGCATAATTAGGCATACCCAGCATTCCTGTGTATTGCAGTCAAATAGACCTAAGAAAAGTTCAACTGTGAGTGTGCTCTGAGAAATTCTACCGTGAGGTGGGGAAAAGAACAAAACACAGAGAGAGTACAGTGGGAGGACGAGAGGAGAGAGAAGGGCTGAGCAGCATGTAGAGTCCGCAAGCATAGCACTTCCCACCCTCTAGAGCTCACCTGTGGCCATCTGTTTTACCGACAGTAAATTTAATCAATAATATTTATTCACAATACACGGAAATATCAAACCCAACACCTCTCGTCCTCAACGAATGGCCCTCTAAGCAGATCCACCACCCAAAAAAAAGGCCCGTATCCCTCCCCGTTTGCTTCAGTTTATCATCGCCTGTCTCCGTTTGTCTCCGTTCATCTCCCGTTGTCTCCGTTCATCTCCCGTTGTCTCCGTTAATCTCCAAGGACACGGTAAAATTTTCATTCAATAAATATTTATTCACAATACAAGAAAATATTGGACCTCTCTTCTTCAATGAAATGCCCTCCTCATTCATCAGATCCGTCACCAGAAAAAAAAAGCACGGCCTGTGTGTCTCTGTTTGTCGCCATCTGTCTCCGTTTGCCCCTGTGTGGCCCCGTTTGTCCCCATATCTCCTTTGGCCCCGTTTGTCCCCATATCTCCTTTTGCCCCGTTTCTCTCTGTTTGTCCCACCCTCAACAAAAGCGCACAACCCACTTCCCTCCCGTCCCGGCTGCTCTCTACACGTGCTCCCTCCTTTGCGGGACCATTGCAGACAGGCTTGCCATCCTCTGGGACTCATTGAAGGTAGTCTTGTCTTGACATTTCTCGTTTTCTAAACACACTTGTCATTCTAAATTCCTCTCTCGTTCCCTCCCTCCCCCCCCCCCCCCCCCCCCCCCCCCCCCCCCCCCCCCCGCCTCTCCATCCCCCTTTCCTCGTCCCTACTACCGGCCTCCCGTTTTCCTCGTGAACATGCTTCAACAATGCAGTTTAAGAAATTTCCTACATTGTCACCATTCTGCCTCCTTAGGAACCTTCAGGAGAAGAGCCACACACCTGCAGCAGCTCAAACCCGTGTATGCGCATTCCATCCTGACGATCACAATGGATATTAATAATAATATCGGTCAATTGATAACCATCAGACCTCCCTCAGTCGATCAATCACTCGACTGACAATTACAATAATTAATGAATGAATCAATCAATTATTTGAACTAAATCAATCAATTAAAATCGAATTAATTAGTTACTGAACCAATGTATCAACCTATCAATAAACCAATCAATCATCGACCGATGGCTTGCTCATCTACACACTAGTGGAACCTTGTTCTCCACAGACTATAGCACCAAGGACTCCTTTCCGTTAATAAATGACGAATTGAAGAACTAACGTAAAAAGCAAAAACAACCCGCTCTTCTCCCTTCCTCCCTCTCTCATGCTGCATCATATAACTTCGTCTCATCACAGCCTCATCATGCCTATTCTCTCACAGAGCGCGGCAAAAAATCGTTGAATTCACCTGCAAAAAGGGGTAATTCCCAGGCAAACGATTCAACCATTCCTCCTCCTCCTCCTCCCTCTTTTATTTCTCTTTCTCGGATGCCCTTCGGTCTTTATTCCTCTCCCTCGACTGCACCTTTCTCCTGCCAGCGAATTCTCCTACCTGGCTATGTCCTTCTCTACATGTATTTACATTCTTATCATCAAAAGTGCTGCTTACGAGGGCGTTGATCCCCCCAAGACATGGAGTTACTAATGCACGGCAGCGGTGAAATTTCTGAAGCCAACTATTATTCCTCCTCCTCCTCCTCCTCCTCCTTCTCCTCCTCCTGCTGCTGCTGCTGCTGCCTCCATAAACTCTTGGCCTTCCACCGTGCAACACAGTTGGCACCTTAGACACGTGGACTGGTTAAGTCGATGACAAGTGTCAGCACACACGTCTAGCCTCGAGATAAGAGCGACCTAGGCTCCTTGCATTCTCCTCCACAGTGGAGAGCATCAGAATATCAGAATATCATCACCATCACCTA
>BFEA01000807.1:117671-130472 GCA_003427395.1 Chara braunii | reverse complement strand
GCCATGCCATGCTAGAATCTCTCTCTCTCTCTCTCTCTCTCTCTCTCTCTCTCTCTCTCTCTCTCTCTCTCTCTCTCTCTCTGTGCTTCCGCCCATTTGTTGGAAACGGACCAGTTTTACATGCGCGGCTCTCTCTCTCTCTCTCTCTCTCTCTCTCTCTCTCTCTGTGTGTGCTTCCGCCCATTTGTTGGAAACGGACCAGTTTTACATGCGCGGCTCCTGTGTATCTTACATGGATTTGTGTCATGGGCCACTTTCTCTAGCGACGACAGGAGCCAGGACATGAAATTTCACAATACCCTGCTCTTATGTCCGCGAGAGAAGGCCACGTGGCTCACGGTCTATACCACGGCAGGCCGTGCCAAATTGATCAATGCTGTTTGCTATGCGACCGCTCAGAGACAAGAGGGAGGAAGCAAGGGAGAGACAAAAATGATTTCCATGAGGGTGGTGCTCCCAAATGTGCCACCATGTACATAAACGTGGCCGAACAGGACGGAGACGAGGAGGAGGAGGAGGACCGGGGCCTGGGGCAATAGCTGTAGCGACCACTACATTATTAACATTGCCATAGGTGCGCACGTCTCCGCTTCTTCGCCCTTCGCCCATAGACAGCAGTTTCACAGCTGTAGCGACGATTACATTATTAACATCGCCATAGGTGCGCACGTCTCCGCTTCTTCGCTCTTCGCCCTTCGGCCATAGGCAGCAGTTTCACAGCAGTCGCTGTGCCGGATGATCCCCACAGAGCAAACGACGACGGCAACCATTCGGATAATCTGTCCTTTACCAATTGGCCTACCTCAGTCGGCACACCCTTGAACTGTTGAAATACAGACCTGACGTCGAATCCAGATGCAACCAGATGAACAAAATCCATCATTCGATCAATGGCGTGACCATACAGTTCTCCATACATCGTGCAAATCCACCCCTCCCACCAAGCCCCTCCTCCTCATTCTTCCTCTTCGTCGTCGTCGTCGTCGCCGTTGCCGTCCTTCGTCTTCTTTCTGACTTGTCTCCATCTCCATCTCTGTCCCAACTCCATCTTCGCCTGCGATTCCAACACTACGTCGAGCCTGGACCCAGGAACGCAGATGATCACCCCCGCGCAATTGCTGTCAATCAATGACCACCGTTGCCGTTCAATGACCATGCCCCTTCCTTGACAGTCTCAACGTTTGCGGGATGACCGAGAGATGGATGAGATGGCAGGCAAATGGAAGATCCCGGTGTGAAAACACAAAGCACTTTCAACCTCTTTTCCATTGAGAGCTTCTCTTCCTCCTTTCTGAAACGAACCAGGGGCAAAAGGAGGAAGAGATTGCGACAGCATCGAGATCTGGATATGGTCGACAGACAAAGGAGTAGGATCATATGCCACGTTGGACGAGTCGACGAAATGACGAGATAACGTAACAGTACTCACACATGAGAGGAAGTCCACGTGGCCTAACAGTACTCACACACGAGAGAAGTCCACGTGGCCTTCTCTCGCGAACGAAAGGGCAGGGCCAAATGACGAAGACAACAGGAAGAGGAGAGGAAGGAAAAAGATGATGACGCGGAAAGCCAATTGCTGAGCGAGGGTTCGATTGCCTGCTTCGGGCTCGGAGATGGTTATTAGCGGTGGGGTGATGTTCGAAGGAAAGATGATGTGGCTTTTTTCCTTACTGCCAGCATATCAGGGTCTTTGGAGGTCCAAAGACCCTGATATGCTGGCAGTAAGGAAAAAAGCCACATCATCCTTCCTTCCAACATCACCCCACCGCTAATAACCATCTCCGAGCTCTAGGAAGACAAGCAGTGTCAGTACGCCGACTCTGACCTTCAGAACAACGACCACAAGCAGATGACGTAGATCAGTCATTTCCAGCCATCCTCAGTGGGTGGTTAAAAAAAAAGCATCGACAGCTGCATGCTAGCGTTGATTGGCTGCTGCTACTTCCTTCTTCTCCCCCCGCCGCCGCCAAATAATGTCTTCTTGAACACGAGCAGTATTAGTGCGATGACGCATAAGACGAAGAAAATCATGATACACGCAATCAAGGGGTCTTTCTTCTGCAATACCTCCGATCGTTGCAATTGACGGACGCTCTTCTCGGCAATTACCGCGGATTTCTCGATGTTATAGTCGATGCGATCGAGCACACTTCCTTGATCGATCACCAGAACCGATAGGTCTTTCAAAATCAACGCTAATTCATTGACCGAATCAACGATCTGTTGAATCTCTCTCTCTCTTTCCGTCGCCGTTCCTTCTGCCTCCTTCACTGCTGTCATTTGGATTTCCGAGAATCCAGGGTCATCATACTCCATCTCTTGCAGCATCAACCGGCCGCTGCGAGTCCTTCCCCCTCCTCCTAATCCTCCGACCACTCCTCCCTCCACCTGCTCTCTATCTTGATCTCCAAGGAAGAAGAAAGGCATTTTTTGTTCTCTTCTTTGTTGTTGCTTCTTCGTGTCCATCATCACCGCCCCTCCTCCTCCTCCTCCTCCTCCTCCTACGCCGCTGCTGCTGCTATTGGAGTTGGCAGCGGAAAGCCATCCCAAGCTGGTGGTGACACTAGCCACCGCCTGCTCCTCCTGCAGACGGAGACGTTGAATGTAGTCCTTCTGTTTCTTGCGAAACAACACCGAAAGTTCTTGCAAATCCATCGCCGCCGACCTCTGCGCGTTCTGGATCAGCATCTTCTCCGACCTGGACGTCGAAGAAGAAGAAGAAGACCAACCACCATCATCCCTCCCACCCCTTCGGTCCTCATGTTTGGTCAAGCCTTTGACTTTCTTCTCCCCTTCTCTTATCAATTGCGTGATCTCTCCGGTCAACTCTTCGATCCGTGCTTGGTAAGCATTTGAATCGTCAAAGCTTGGCATCAATGCGTGTGAATGACTCTTCACCAACTCTGCCATCTTCACGCGAATGGCCTCAGTGTCAGCCGCCACTCCTTGGGAGATGGCCACCCATGAAGGTGTGCAATCACCTCCTCCTCCTCCTCCTCCCCCCTCACCTTCTCCTTCTACATTCTCATCATGAGAATACCTCCCTCCGGCCATCCCCGCCTCGTCGTCAATATCTATGGTGCTCACTGCACCATAGCCTGCCCCCCCCTTGTTGCCGTTAAATAACCCCCCCCCTCCAGATGACACCATCACAGTTCCTATTCCATCGCCGTCCTCCATCGGACGGCTACCTTCATTCCCATCCCCTCCCCCTCCTCCTCCTCCTTCTTCGTCTGTAATCATCGGAGCCACACGTTGTTGCTGCTTCCTCTTCCTCCCCGTTCCTCCTCCTCCTCCCTTTCTCCCCAACTTCTTCTCCCCCTCATACTGATGTTCTATAGCCTTTCGAAATTTCAAAAACGTGTGAGTCCTGTTCCGTGTCGCCATGTCAGGAAAAAAAAAAAAAAGAGCACAAACTGCGTGAAAGAAGCTCACGCTGTGGCGTACCTCCGGGCGTACTCACACTAGCTCTAATCTTTTAGATGTATCTGACCGCATTACGGTCGGACCTGGATGTATCTGACCGCAATCACGTCTGCAAATAACTGAAAGTCTTACTGTTGAGTAGCGTGCCCTCACACTCTTAACTACAACAACGACAATCGATTTCCGGTTTGCGTAGAGTGAACCTTCGGACAGATCTCGAATAAGTCGTCAATTAAGAAAACTCGACGTCAACCATCCTCACAGCTCCTCCTCCCTACCTACCTCCTCTTCATTCCCCGCCGTCCCCGCTCCCCCCCTTTTCTCACCCCCTCCTTTCTCCCCCCCCCGCCCCTCCGTTCCTTGCGACTTCTTCCTCCTCCTCCCTTCCTTTCTGACCTTCTGCAACTTTCTATTTCTCGCCCCGACTTCTTGTCCCGACCTTCTTTCCACAACTCTAGAGGGAGAGGCTCTCATACATGCACAGGCTGTTGTCAGCGCCACCAGGACTGAACACGATTGACGGCGTAATCACACCAGCACTGTATCTCAAATGTATCTAACCACATTTACGGCCGGACAAGTCGATTTACAACCCGGACGATCCGACTGATCTCACGGACCTGATTCGATCAATCCGCTGACGGATGCGATCTGATCAATCCAATCGATTTGACGGCAGAGATTTGAAAGAAAAACATATGCGAATTGCATTGAACTGTGCGATCCAGACAGAGGCTGCCATCACCCTTCTCCTGCTGCAGCCAAAGGCTCCCCCCTTTCTCTCCCCAAGAATTTCTTTGCGGGTTGTGACAAAAACAAGCAGGTCAGCAGAGGTGATGCGCACAAGAATGGATACGGGCAAGAGACAGACAGAAAGGCAGACGGAGACAGACTATAGGCAGAACCTGTCTGTCTAGAGACTGTGGAAAGAACCCTGTCTGTCTAGAGACTGTGGCCAGAACCCTGTCTGTCTGTTCACGAAAGAGAAGAGAGCAGTGTCACGATTCCCGAACACACAAGAAGACGGCAGGGAACAAACAAGAAGACGGCAGGACAGATTAGTCATTCACTCCTTTGCATGCATGCATGCATGCCCACCCTTCCTCGAAGTCGAAACAGTGGAGCTAACCGTTTTGATGAGCTCCCCTCCTCTCATCAGATCAATCAGCCATCCGGAAGCCCTCGCACTCCTTCCCTGCCACAAGGATCAATCAACCATCAAGGTCATCAGTGCGGGGAATCTTCTAAAAAACAAAAAGCCGGATTTTGTGCACGCTACCCTTTTGGTCAGGGGGGGCCGCGGGATGATGGGATTTACTGCTCATTTTTATTTATTTGAAAGGCCTGTGGGAACTGGGAACGGTTGCAGCATTCCAGGACGCGTACAAATGGCAGCCGAAAACTCTTTAGACAGAAAAAGAGAAGGAGAGGGTGATCTGCGATGGTCTGGACCTACTAGTGGGACGAATAGGGTCATGTCGATGTAATACAGTATTGTAAATCCGTGTGTGTGTTCTATTCGGGGGGCAACGGTAGAGTCCTGCTGTTCCAGTAGCAGAACTGAAAATCTAGACTTCTCTCTCCATCTGGACTGGCTTGTCCATCTCCCTACGGCACTGACACCCCCTCCTTTTCCCCACTCTTCTCCCATTCCCTCTTTCATACTCCTTTCTTCTATTCTGTCCTAGCAAATACAGCGAGTGCCTTCTACTCCTCCTCCTCTCCTCCTTCTCCTCCTCCTCCCCTCCTCCTCTCCTCCTCCTCCTCCTCCTCCTCTCCCCCTCCTCCTCTTCTTCTTCATCTTAACATGCCCCCCCCTCTCTCGTATCTCCTTGATCCTCAGGTCGTTTTCACCTCTTCTTCTTCTTCTTCCTACTGCTACCTTCTTTTTCTCCTCCACGTTTTTCATCCTTCTTTTTCTTCTATTTGCCATCGCAAAAAAACAGACCTACTACTGTCTTCTTCCTTCTCCTCGTTTGCTTTTCTGTTTTTGTTTTCGTTTCTGAAAGGTGATAGCCCCTAACCTTATGGTATCCTTCTGATTCATTCGGTATTCGAACCCATAACTTGTTTATTGACAATGTGTGCCATTCAGCCCCTAACCTCCTCCTTCGACACCCCCCTTCTCCCCTCCCCCCTTCCCTCTCCTCGCGTCTCTTTCTCCTTCTCCCCACAGTTTCTTGAGCTTTTTCATCCATACTTTACCTCCTTTCTTCGCTTCCCCCCTCTCCAAGTCACCATATCTCCTCCTCCTCGCCCTCCTCCTCGTGACTATCTCTTATTCTATCAACCCCTCCTCCACCTTCAATCAATCTCTTCGCCTTCATTCCATTGTCCTCCTTTCACATTCTCCTCCTCCTACTTTTCTCCACTTCCTCTGGTGGACCTCCCTCCCCCCCTGCTCTCTTACCTCCTGCTCCTGCTTCCTTCCACCCTCTCTTTCCTGCTGCTGCTCCTCCCCACCTCTCGCCCCCATCGCTCCTCAAATCGTTTTCCTTCTCCTCCTACCCCTCCTGTTCCTCCGGCTCCTCCTCCTCTACTCCCGCCGCCCCTGCTTCCGCGGCTCAGCTACACGGGGCAGGCAACCCGCGGCACTGGGAGAAGGCGGGCGTGTGTGTGTGTGTGTATATAAGGGATATACGAAACAAGGGAAGGCGCTGATCGCTACACATCAGCGGACGAGGAGTCTAAATCGATGGACTACACAGAAAAAGACCTGTAAAAGTTAATATATAAACAGAACAACAGTTCATATCCTACAGGATCGGATACAATAACGATAAGGTAGTACCCAGCCCGCCTGGCTAAAGATAATATAACCAATAATCGCTACCGGTAACGAGCAATGGTGCTCACTCGGGTACCATGTCCTCTTTCTTCATCATGGTGTACTTTACGATCATGATAATGATGATACGCTGAAGACAATGATGATGACAATGATGATGAGGTGACGACAGTTGATGGCAGTCATTGGTGATGATCCCAATAGAGATGATGACTGATCATAACAATCTCGCTCATTCATGACGATGATGATGATGATAATGACATTGGTGATGATCCCAATAGAGATGATGATGACTGCACATAACAATCTCGCTAATGATGACGATGACGATGATGATAGGAATCTCTCTTGATGATGACGATGATAATGATGATGATGACCATGATGATGATGACGACGACGACGATGATGATGACGATAACTATCTTGTTCGTCGATGATGATGATGATGATGATGCAAATGCTGATGCTAGTGATGATGATGATGATGATGATGATGATGATGCAAATGCTGATGCTAATGCTGATGATGATGATAATGACGACGGCGACGATAAGCGCTGATCACGAATTTGATGATGATGACGCTGACGATCGGTAAGATGAGGGTGATGGCGATGATGACAACGAGGACGGTGATGATGCTAATGGCATTGTCGGTCACGATTGTCAGTCAATCAGGAAGGAAAGAAGGAAGGAAGGAAGGAAAGCCTACCGTAGTAAGAGTGAGTCATCAGCTACGCTGGTTGGGTCCCTGCCCTTTGTACACACCGCCCGTCGCTCCTACCGATTGAATGGTCCGGTGGTGTCTCTGGATCGCTGTGGTCAAGGCAATTTGCCGCACCGAACCTTATCATCTAGAGGAAGGAGAATTTGTAGCAAGGTTTCCGTGGATGATCGTACGGATACATCATTTTTTTTTTTAAATATATTAAAAAATCACCATCTCTTATCGTAAGCAGGAGGACACGGTTGATTTAAAGTGCTTTGCGCTTTTTTTTTTTTCCCGACCGCTGATTTCTTCAATATAGGGCTCCCAAAAAAGTGCTCTGCCCTGTCCGTAGTGCACAGGTTCCTTCACATACACGGTCGTTGAGGGGGACAGGTTTCTTTAGGAAAAAAAAAAAAAAAAAAAGGGACCGGCACAGGGGGGAGCAAGGAAGGAACTTCCCATTCACGCAGGAGGGCGTTTCCATGTGGGCGCCATAAGCGCATACGTACGGGCCTCCCCCCACTACTCTCCCCTTGCACAAAAGACAAAATGTGGCGGTGTATCATTCCATGTTCTAGCGGAAGATTCATTTTCATTTTGCACATTTGGAGATAGTGGAGCGAGGCCCTACATCGATGTACACACAAGGAGGCAAAAACCCCTTGTTCATATCTTTTCTTTTTTTGCGTGGGTGGAGGGGGGGCGGGGGGGCGGCGGGAAGGCCTTGTTCAAATTCGGATCTTAGCGTTTCCCGGTTTCACGTCAGCCAAAGGAGCTCCGCTAGCATGCACCAAGAGTCGACCAAAATTAACCAAAAGAAAAGAAAACAAAAAAAAGAGTCTCTACCAAACTGAGCCCACAATCGGAAAGCCCTCCCGTTGAATTTTCTCTCCTCAGAAGAACAAAAAAAACAAACTATTTCCCCGGATCAGCAGCAGCAAAAACGTCGTTTGATTGGCGCCAACGGAGTGCGAAATGGCCCGACAATTCTGGTACTACCGTTTTCCCCATTTTACTGTATGTTCAACATGTCTCCCCCGATGAGCTGATCTATCAGAAACTGAAAAAGAGATGGGGGGATATTGTCCCCCTCGTTACTAAAAAACGAAGAGACCTAAGCATTTTTGCCCTACAGGGTTCTATCCCCTGTCAACCATTGCCGCCTTCATCAATCAACAGGGAACCTACTCTTTCTTCCCTTTTTTGTGTCGGGTGACGAACTTAATCTCCGTCAATACGTTAAGGAAAAAAATTCACTCGCTGAGTACGCTAAGGGAGAGAACGCCAACAGAAGGCAATAAAGTGTCGACAAGGAGAGGACTACTACAATGGCCATGGAAACGATGGAAAAGACGAGACGGCAAAGGAGAAGAGGGACAGTAAAAGGACAACGACAAAGACGATGGATGGGCCAAACAAGCGTGCCGCTAGACACTAGTCGTGGGTGGCATTCCCTACCCCTATCTCCCTCCCTTCTGCCCACCCAAGAACGAGCATGATGACAACCACGATTACAATCACCACGAAACAGAAGGAGAAAACAGAACAAACGTGACACACAACAACGTGCCACCTGACACTGAGCACGCCACCTCTCTCTCTCTCTCTCTCTCTCTCTCTCTCTCTCTCTCTCTCTCTCTCTCTCTCTCTCTCTTGCCCCCGAAAACNCTCTCTCTCTTGCCCCCGAAAACGAAGAACAAGAACACGGCGACGCCGAACAATGACAAGATGACCACATGGTTGCGACCACCTCTCTCTCTCTCTCTCTCTCTCTCTCTCTCTCTCTCTCTCTCTCTCTCTCTCTCTCTCTCGCTTTCTTCGCGTACAGACATACATCGGCATGTGCATACGAGAACAAAATGACGAAAGGCAAAGAGCCGGCAGCGTACACGATCGGTAGAAAAGAGGAAGAGGAAGAAGCGGAGGAGGAGGAGAATAGTCAAAGGTAGTGCACGAGGTAGGAGAATCCAGAACGAGAAACAATACAGAAAGAGGAGGTCAGGAAGAAAGACAGCAGGACGCAGAGAAGAAAAGAGGAGAAAAAAGAGGAAATGCCCAATAGGACGATGCACGAGAAAGAAGGATGACTGACCTTCTTGCCAGGATGACGCTGGCATCACTTCGCTGGTCATGATCGTGCAAGTGGGGTCGTGCGGAAGCATTAGCATGTGGAAATACACCATGCCTGCCTCCCAACCCTGCGTCGCTTCTGCAACCCAACCCGCCTCCCCCCTTTCTTGGGATCCGTACGGCCGCCCACCATGTCCCCGACGCCCGCCAGAGCAGGGCACTCTCTTTTTTTTTTTCTTTTTTTTTCAAAAGCCCAGGGTATTGTAGAGGCCGGTTACTAGGCACACATTGATCGCCAGGAGCGGTCAGCCATGGTCGTCCTGAGGGAACGAGGCTACCTACCCATCCCATCCTCACGTCAATACTCCTAGCGCGCCCCCTATCTCTACTATCCTACCTCAGTGTGACCAGCACTCAGGACCATTACCCCTACTTGGTATCGAGGGGAACTTGGACCGAACAGTAGTGACAGGCACCAGGGCTAGCCATGACCCAGACCTGGTGGAAGCGGAATCGAACGAGCCTCGTCGCACGGGAACTTGGGGCCCAAAGAATAACCCTCTTCGATTGCCCATGGTGGGGCCCCTTTCTGTTTTTCTTTCGGCCTCCTCCGTTTTTCCCGGAGTCCATGGCATGCCTGTGACGCGCAACCTCACGCCCTGTGCTGTCTTTCGTTCGGAGGCAGGCATGGGTGTGCCAAGGATTTTTGGAAATTGAGTGTGGGGACACAGACGGAACTGAAATCCCCCGTGTTGGTCCGATGAAGTAAGTCGGGGGCTTTCGCGCGTCGCTGAATGCGCGCGCGGGCACGGCGCGAAAAGAGAAAAATCCAAATTCAATCCAAAAAGTATTGTCGAGCTTCCCACTGTGCTACGGCCCGTCGTTTAGAGCGGAAGGGCTTGGGCACGCTTCGCGTGTCTCGTTTTCGTATCAAGTCCCGTCGTCGCTCGCTGGTCAGTTATGAGTCCGACGTGGATGGTCTCAGCCGCGTGGCTCTTTCCTTATGATCGGCTTCACTCCGTATTCAGTAGTGGAAGCCCTTTGCTTCATAGCGATCGAAACGCTGGCACTCTGTGCACAGGGTTCGAGGCCAATGGGGCGCCACTTCTGTCCACGGAATGACTATCAGCTCGTTAAAGGGGAGCAATATCGAGTAGGGTGGAAAATACGTATCGATGATGACAAACCCGGCCTCTACGAACCCTGAACAACGGTTTGCCGGAGGGAAGTAGTATCGTCCGCCGATCTGTGCGACAGTTTCTCGTACGTCCCACTCGCATACACGTGTCCTTTCCTCGTTGTAGGGAAAACGTTGTGTTGATACGGGAGGTACGGGAGGCTGGCGCCCGATCGAAGGGTGCTTGTCAGTCCACATGTCAATCAATTGCAAAAATTCTGAGACGTCATCAAGAGAAAACACTCGCGCAATCACCAATCAATCCTTTTCGACACGAGAGAGAGAGAGAGAGAGAGAGAGAGAGAGAGAGAGAGAGAGAGAGAGAGAGAGAGAAAGCACTCATCAGCTCGATCATCCATGTAACTGAGGGACCGACCCTCGACTCAGGTTTCCGTAAGCCACCGCGGTGTTGATCCCAGGCGCCTTATTTCTCGAGGCTGCTTTGTAGATCGGCTGCAGATGTCGTGCAGCATAAGGCAGATGGCATGCGCAGTGCATTCAGAACTACAGATGTAAACACTCTTGCATTCTCGAACAAAATCCCGTTGAGTGCGGCGCCTAATCAATTCAAAAAAGCGAGTATTTCCATACATACATTCACTGTGGAAGGTGCGAAAAATGACAAGGGTACACAGGTCGGA
Organism: Chara braunii; assembly: GCA_003427395.1. NCBI lineage: Eukaryota > Viridiplantae > Streptophyta > Charophyceae > Charales > Characeae > Chara > Chara braunii. The sequence continues at coordinate 119,652 of BFEA01000807.1, read as the reverse complement.
AATCAACCGAGGAAATTGTACACATACATTCACTGTGGAAGGTGCGAAAAATAACAAGGGTACACAGGTCGGAAATCAACTGAGGAAATTGTACACACGCATCCACCGTTCACAAGACAAGAGGATCAATTCCTCGACATCTGGGGATTACCCAGAAAACTAATGGAAGAGTTTCGGAAGAAGTTCTTTCACACAAGAAAGCACACAGATTCATTCCCATCCAAGAGAGAGACAAACATCGAGACACATCATCATTCAAAGATAGAGGAGAGAGAGGGAGACGGGGGAGGAATGTCGAGATAGAAGATGACAAGATCCGAAAAGAGGAAGTTCGGCGTTGCCGCCGTACAATCACGCCTGAGATAAAGATCTGCAACAACAAGGCGCATTCGCCGTGAATTCCAATATGGCCCCGGGCCAATCACTCACTCAACTCCAATCATCGATCCTCATACCCGCACCGACGATCCCGGCCGCCGCGTGCTAACTCCCACCACCGCGATCGTCACCCCGCCGACGTAAACTCGACGCGGTTCGCCCGGATCCCACAGTCCATCGTGGCGATCAAGCGCGCAACCGGCCAGCCTATCGTCAGCCCGACAGGACTTTCCGACTCGCACCAAACACTTTACCTAGCCACTGCTTCCCGGAAGCTGGCTCGGGAGTCGAGAACGTACGAGAGTTTTGCGGACGCGCTTGCGGATTTTATAGTTGCGGCAAGGGAGACAGGAGAGGGAGAAAGCGAAGGGAAAGAGGAGAAGCAGGAGGAGAAGACTTTGAGGAGAGCGCTCCGCGGAAGCCATGTTGATCCCTCGAAACTCAAGGTTCAACCAATCAGATTCGTCGCACAATAGGAAGATCCTATTGATCCATGTACCTGATTGGCGAGCGGGAGTTATCGAAGGATCGACCGGGCGTCGTGCGTTGGTGAGAAGAGAAAAGGCGCGAGAAGTAGCGCAAAACGGGTCAAAGATTCAGATGATCAAGAAAGAGAAATGGAAGCGCAAAGAGCAGAGCGGGAGAGAGAAAAAAAAAAAAAAAAACAGTTACGAGGAGAGAGAAAGAGGAGGGGGAAGGAAAAAGGAGCGCGTGAGAGAGCGATGCGGGGGACAGAGAGGAGAAAGCTTCGCATGCGAGGCGCCGTCAACAAAAAGAGAGAAAAAGGGCACCGAAACAGTTACAGCTTGCCTATGTCCTAAACCAATTCAAAATTGAAATCACCATATCCGCGCGCGAAAGAGCGACGCGGGAAAAGAAAGTCCTACGCCTATTCGTATCCCCACAAAATTCCGAGAGTTTTCCCCAACGCGACCGAGAACATTCACACACAGAAAGGACACGTCGAAGTTCCGCTTATCCCGGAATTCCCAACCGCCGGTCCCAATTCCCAGTGCGCTCGCTAAGGCACACGTAAATTCCTATGTATTTCCTGAATTGCAAAAAATAAAAAGAAGACCCCGGGAGTCGTAAAAGCTTCCGAAAGATGGGGGCGCAAAACGTGGCACCCGAAATCAAGAAAACGAAACGGGGTTTTTATGGGGTTGGTATGATACAAGCAAAAGAAAAAAAAAGAGTACGAAAGATAGCACGGGTTCGGGAAGTAGTTCATCACATATGTGACGCGCATGGGGTTCCAAAATTATGCGATTTCCTGATTGCATGTTATGGTGGAGGAGCAGAGAGAGAAAGAGAGAACAGAGTGATGCATGAGGAACCAAGCGTATCAACAATCGATCCAACCAGAGTCCAGGTTGACGCCATCTTCAATTGCAATCTTTTCGGGGATCTTGTTGGCTCGTGCTGCTGGAATCATCGACGGTCGTCCAGGTGACGCCATCATCGTCCGTCGGTTCTCCGTGTGCTCTGCACCCCAGTTTGTCGCTGCCCGTCGAATCAGAGCGTAGGTTGACGTCATCGTCGATGGAGTGATCTTCGCGAAGCTTACTGATTCGTGCCGTTTTCCCTGCCAATTAGATGAAGA
>BFEA01000807.1:92982-117541 GCA_003427395.1 Chara braunii | reverse complement strand
GGGGGATTAGTCACGTGATGGGGATCTACCGCCTAGCTGGAATGGGCCAGTAGAGGCGGTACATGGAGGGGATCTCACGGGGACGACGGGGAGGAAGTGGGGGTAGGTAGCGATTCATCCCTTCTACCGTCACCGGAAGCTCCTCAAATCGGATGATCCGGTGGAAGCGAGGAAAGTGATCGCTGCTATGAGGGAGGGAAGCGAGGTAGTTGCGATAGAAGGAGGAGAGGGTGTGAAGGAGCGCCGCTCGAAAGAGCTCGAAGTGGCGACAGGCTGGGATTGTCCCCGTGGCTACGCAGTAGACTTCTACCACGTTGCATCGCTCCCATGCAGCGCTGAACAACAAGATATGCCAGCAGAACATGGGGGCAGCGGGCTGAAGGGATGGGTGGGGGTAGACGGTAGCGAGTAGGCGGGTAGAGTAGAAATCGCGGAAGAGATGGGGAAGGAAAGGATGGAGGGGGAAGGTGACGGGGGTGCGGATCTGTTCGAGGGTGAGAAAATCAAGGGGACGACGGGATAACGTCCGAGGACGAAGGCCTATCGCCCGCATCGGTACGTGGGCGAACTGGGGGACGGGTGAGACTGGAGGAGGAGGAGGATCTGCTCCGTCTCCGTCGTGAGGTGCTTGGGGTGGCGGCTGCGGGGTCGCCATCTTCGGGCTTCGGCGGCTCCGGATTCCTGGTCGGATCGTTACCGATGCGCAGGCTTGCTCCGCTGGCGAACTCCAGCTGGCGCTTCCCGGTGGCAATTTCTTCTCGCCTATGCGCAGCCTCAGGGTCTTCCGCCTCCGTGCCCGTGTGCATTGCTTCCTCCGGCAAGGCTTTCCACTCAGACCCGGTTCCTTCGTCTTCCTCTTCACTCAGCTCGCCCTCGCTATACTCGCTATAGAAGGTGTGAGGGATGATGTCATAAGGCTTCAGGTACTCCTACCGTGAGGGTAGCGTATCTTCGTACCTGGGCTCCTCCAAGCACGCCGTCCACTGTAGGTACGGATCCAATGACCGCTCGAGAACGTACGGAGAAGGGTTGTCGTCACTTTGTGAATAAATGTCAGGCGAGAGATCGTCCGCCAATTGCACGATCGGCGCGATGAACTCCTGCGCAATCAACTGGCGGCGGCCCGACCGTACCGATCCGAAGAGAAAGCCGAGAATATCGCCCTCGACATTAGTCCTCCAAGCTTGTATGATCAGCAGCTCCAAATTTTCGATCCACGCAGGATGCTCGCTGGTCTGCGTCCACGTCACCTGTACTCGGGCCAAGCAGAAAGACAGCTCGTCAAAAGTTTCGCGCCACAGTCGCCAATGCCCAGGATTAATGAGCAGGACAGAAAGAGGCTCGAAAGAGAAGGAAAGAGAAGGATGAAGATCGGACTGCCAGAAGGTGGGGAAAAGAGAGGGGAGACCGAAGATGGAGAGAGGAGCGAGGGGATCGGCGTGGTTCATTGGGGACGTAGGAAAGGGACGAGGGTGGGGATCGCAACCGGAGGTTCGCGCGGAGAACGGCGGATCTTGCCAAGATCCGGTGCAAAGGTCGGGATGAGATTGTGCCCTGGCCGGGCGAGACCGTGCTGCCACACGTTAGACACCTGCTCCGTCCACTCTCGCAGCGAAGTTAAGATCGCGGTATGCCACCGTGGATTGACCTAACTGATGTCGCCGCTGAACGTCGCAATCGTGGTGACGTGGCTCGTTCCGAAAGCCGCTCGCCGATGAACTGCGATTACTTTCGCCAATACCACTGTGTGTGGACTCCCTTCGATTCGAAACGCGGCGGCGGCACACACACCCACGATCCGTATTAAGTCGTGGATGGCGAACTTGCTGAATTTTTGAGATATTGCCACGTGGCTGCAACAGTTGTTCGTCAAGAGCTCGCTCCGTGATGAAACTCATGGCGAGGTCGGAGAGGAAGACGAAGGACAGGAGGGAGAGAGTGGAGAAAGAGTTAGATCGCCGCCATTCTCCTCGCTTTCCGAGGAAGAAGGGGGAGGAAGATCAGAGGGAGGAAGAGGACGAAGGTAGGAGGTATGTCGGACGATGGGGACAGAGCTATGGCTGGCACTAGCCTCAGGCGCAATGTGCAAAGTGTTGGCACCGTTAGGACCGAGTTCGACAACGCGAAAGCAGCTAGAGAATTTGGGAGCGAGTTTTCGGTCGCGTGCACATTTACGTACTTGCACTAGGTCCCCTAATTTATATCGATGTTGGGGCCCAACATTTCCATTCCGAGCCTCGTAGCTATGGACCTGCCTACCGTGGGCCAGATCGGTCATCCTCTGCCTTTTTCGGACTAGCTTCGGGACGGCCCGCTCCATTAATTCGGTGTACCTTTTGGCCTTGGCCTTGAGGGCTGCACGCGTGTCTCTACCCCCTGCTTCGGCAATTTCCGAGTTACCCCGGTAGTCGACACAAGGGAGGCTATTAGTACGAAGCTGGAAAGGGGTAAACCCCGTGGACTCGTGAGGGGTGGCTCGGTGGATCCCAACGATCTGATATACGATCTCGGGCCACGGGCGCGTGTCGTGTGCCATTAAATTCCTGCGAAGGGCATTTTTAATCATACGGTTGGCATTCTCAGCCAACCTGTTCGACTGGGACATGTGGGGTGTCGTGTGTCGGAGCGTGACGCCCCTTCGTGCGAGCAGTTCCTCTACTTCTCCCTTAAATTCGGACCCATTGTCGATTAAAAATTCTTCCGTATCTAGATGAGTGTAGAGGAACCGATCGATGTACGTGGCTATTTCTGCGGCATTGCGGGTCTTACAGGGATAGACCTCGATGTACTTGGAAAAATGGTCAATTAATACTAAAAGAATAGAATATTCGCAGCGGTTTGGGCCAGGTGGCACGTCGATATCTGTTGTGTCCATACTGACTCGCTGGAATGGGCGCTCTACTTCTGTTGATACTATCGTGTTTGGTCCCCGTATTGGGGCGCGATCAGCGGCACAGACCAGACAGTTGGCGACAATGTATCTGACATCATCTCGTATGTTGGACCAGAACCATCGGTTCTGGTCTATAGTTGCCTCCGTGACACGTATCGCGAAATGAGCGGCCTGTTCCTCGTGAGCCGATCGGATCCAATCATATCTCTGGAATGGATGGGGAACCGTCAACCACGAACCCGATCCGTCAGTTTTACGCTTCTCCATATGACCGTTGATCCACGGATAGTCCCGAGATCTCTCGGTTGCCCTACGTCTGTCGTGTTTGGTGAGGTGTCCCAATGATAATCCCGCTAATTTCGCCAATAAAATTTTAACCGTCCAAACCTCAGCTCGTCGGTATTTTTCGTCGTATTCAGGGCCGTCCGTACAGGCGGCCTCGAATCGAACCTCCGTGGAGAGTTTGTTCGTTCTACACAGGGGGCACCTCCATTCCTTGCTACTAGTCTGATATCGAACGCAGGCCCTGTGCGCACGATTGACACACATGGCACATTCTACCCAATCGACAAACCCGGTTTCGAAAGGATGACAGTCGACCCGATAACCCGTGCAATACACGTGCAAAAATAACAGAATTTATTGGGGAGGGTGGCAAAGAAAGCTGAGGAAGTGAGAGGGGCAGAATTAGTAGGAGATGAAGGGGTTGCGGAGGCAGGCGGGGTAGTTATGATGACAGAGGAGGAAGGATGAGACTGAATTGCGGAGAGGGTAGAACAGACAAATTAGTCCTCGTGTCACTTACTGCTTTGACAAGATCTCCACTTGGCCGTACCGAGGCCCAATTTCCTGTTCGGGTTCGTTCCACGGAATCACCTCCTCACTCTTCGGAACTTTCTGAGGTCGGTGCAGTCGTGTCAGTCCGTCCGCATTCCCGTGTCTCTCGTGCTTCCGATGACGAATGTCAAAGTCCATGCTCTGCAGCACCGTTGCCCATCGCCCGATCATGCCAAAGTAATCCTTCGATTTCTTCAGAGCCAACAGAGGCTCATGATCGGTTACCAAAATGAACTTGCGCCCGTACAGGTAAGCGCGGAAGTGACTGATTCCCCAGAGAGCTGCGTAGCATTCTCCCGTTGGAGCGGCGTAATTGCGCTTGCAGGCGGGCACTGATTTGGACGCATATTCCACCACGCTCTCGAGTCCGCTTGATCCCACCTGGGCAAGGATCGCGGAAATTGCCTCTGGCTGCCAGTCAGTGATGAGAACAAAATGTTTTTCGGGATCCGGTCTTATAAGGATCGGAGCCGAAATTAGAGCGGCCTTGAGTTTCGAAAACGCTTGATCACACTCCGGCGTCCAGATCAACGTCTAATCTTTGCGCAACAGATTTGTGAGGGGTCCCGCAATCGCCGCGAAGCCCTTGATAAATCTTTGCTAGTACGAGGCCAGGCCCAAAAAGGCGCGAACTTGCGTGATAGTCGTAGGCACCGACGCATCCCTGACAACTGCCACCTTCTGCGGCTCCGGTTGGAGCCCTTTGTCTGTTACCACGTGTCCTAAGAAGGAAATGGTGGTAAGGAAAAACTGACACTTCTCAAGTGCCACTTTGAAACCCGCATCTCGTAACGCATGCAGAGCCCACTCTATGTGCTGTACGTGTCCCTCGTAGGAACTCGAGTATACCAGAATGTCATCCATATACACAATCACGCAGTAGTTGATGATGCTTTGCGCCAAACGAGTTTTCCGCACGAAATTCTGAAAAGCCATATTCATGGCTCGCTGAAAGGTCGCGGGGGCCTTGCAGATACCCATCGGACATCGAATCCACTGCCACGTACCTTCGAAAAACACAAACGCCGTTTTCAGACGATCTTCTTCTCGGACAAGAAGATGATGGAACCCATGGCGAACATCAAACTTACGGAAAAATCGGGCACTCCCAATCGCATCCAACAACTCATCAATCCGGGGGAGGGGGTACACAGGATTACTACAGGAAAAGACCATGGACCTATAGCGGGTTCGATAATCAATACAAATGCGAATCCCTACGGCCTTTTTAGGCACGATTACTACAGGAAAAGACCATGGACCTATAGCGGGTTCGATCCATCATTTAGCTTCGAACTCTTTAATCCGCTGAAAAGCGGCTGCTCTTTGAGCTGGCGAGTATCGGTAAGGAGCGCCGCTAATGGGCGGATGTTCTTCCGTGAGGATGGCATGCCCGATCATGTTAGTCAAGCCGATATCATTATCATGCACGCTCAGCACCTCGGCATAACCGTTCAAAACATTGATTAATGACTTTCGAAGTTCCGTGGGAACGTGGTTCGGCAGGGCGATTGTCGAATCCCCAGAAATCTGAAGGGGTATGTCGATCCAATCAATCGGCCGCTTCCGTTGATCGTAGACACTCAAAAAGACGGAACTACTGGTGCGAACACAGAAGACAATCGCAATCATCTGTGATTCGGAGGGGATGATCATTTCGGTTTCTTTAGCTTCGACATCAGTTTCTGAGTCGGCCGAAATCTACTCCACAGTTAGTCCTGTTAGGTCCGTCATCTCTTGCATTAGATCAGGCACATAATCTACCGACGCTTCTGATCTCTGTTTAATCAAAGTGATGGCCGCCCCCGTCGTTAGTAACGATCTGGGCGGAAAAACAGAAACGTTTAGATACTGTTTCGTTTGTTGATAACATGTTCGTAAGGAAAGTTTTCCCTCATACAAGGTACGAGGGGGTTCCAGATCATCAGCCAGGTCAGACACTTGTAATATGGGTTCCCCGAGGAGGACTGAAGGACTGACCTGGGTTGTCAGAGGCGCGAGCGCGCTGTCTTCTGAATCCACGTGGAAGCTTCGGGCGGTGTTGGGGCACACTCGAAATTCTTCGGGAATTTCGTGTTCAAAACGTTCGACCAGGTGCTTCCATTCATCCTCACTAGGCAGTTCTTCTTCGTATTGCAATACCGATGTCTGAGGAAGAATACTCCTCGGGATCAATGCATCGAATCGTCCCTATTTGGGCCGAGTTAGGAGTTCGTTTCATCGTTCAGGTGGAAATCCGCAAGGGAACAATTTGAGGCTTTCCCCTAGTTTGCCTGAGCACCAGTTGCTTGGATTCAAAATGCAAACGTGCGCCCACCGCCATCGCCCAAGGTAATCCTAATAGTACGGAATAGGAGTGTACATCTATCATGAGCGCGTTAACGAGGACGTGTACTCGTCCGACTTTTACAACCACGTTCTCAATAACGCCCACGATGTTCATTGCTTCCTCGTCGGCAGAGACATAATTGTCTTTGCCAGATTGAGGAATAATGGATCTGAGTCGTCCCGTCTTCCTGACAATGTCTAACGAGATAGCCACTGCATAAGACCCTGTGTCGATAAGGGCGTTAAACGACTTGCCCCAAACTTCACAATCACATTCCGCGCTCTTCCACAGTACCGGCAGAGCTTGTACGAAGTGATCCTTTTCTGCTAAAGAGATCGCACAATCACGTGCGGCTTCGGGTTCGCCGGCTTCGGGTTTGGGCAGTGCAACTTCCTCGCCTCCTTCCTTCTTCTTCAACATTCGCTTTATGCGCTGATAAGTGAAGCGCTTTTGATTTTTCTGTCAATGTTGCAAAAGTTTATCATTTGCCGCTTCAGATATGGTGAGCAGATGTCCCACCGGGATCGGAACACGGATATCCAATTGCTTGAGCGCTCGTAACACATCAATTTCTCCCGTCCGAAACTGCGGACCAGGATTGGACTCGCGATCGACCCATTCGAGATCATCAGGGGCCGATCGGATCGCTCCGACCATGCCTGCAAGCTGAAGATACTCGAGTGGATCGACCACATCAATAGCGTCAGAGGAAGAAGCTCCCGATGTCGACGCCGTTGCCGTCGAGGGGGAAAGCTGTTCTGGGGCATATGCTACGAGTTCCCCTCCTTGGGCCGTATCCATCAATGCGGCCACTTGTCCTTGATTCAGGGCCACAGGGGCCGCAGCAAGTGGGGTCTGATTATGCTTCGGCTGCGGACAATCTCGGGCGAAATGTCCGGGCTGTTTGAAGTTAAAACACTCGATCTTTCCTGCTGTATTAGCTGGGTGAGGGAACTGAGGTGCGTATCCTGGTGCAGGCGGGGCAGGCAAAAGTGGAAATGACGCGGGAACAGGCCGAGCAAGGGTCGGGTTAGGCTTAATCAGCCTGCTCATTATCTGTTCCATCCGCTCCATGTGAGCGGCCTGCATTTGGATCAAGTTGCTCATCCATTCGGACGGCTTGGTAGTAGCCGTATGGATCATTTGGGCAAGATGTAGGTTGGTTACAGCCTGCGAGGGGAGTTCGTGAGAGATTCTGCTCTTAACTGCCGCTATCGGTTGATTCATCGGGGGAGAGGAAGAAGGAACAGGCGGGATGTCGGAAGTGATCCCATTGGGAAGGTCATGGTCGAGGCGGGGATAAAACCGTTCTACCGCTCGCAACCACGATCGTCTTTTAGCCGCTACATCGTGTATGGTGTCCGTAATATCCTCATCTCCCTGACTGATATATTTTTTTGTATCAGCCAGGTCTAGTTCCAACGCTTTAGCGATGATAGCAGATAGTTGGTGTGTCTTTGGCGGGACCTTTTTCTGTAGCTTCCCTTTCAGCGTCGGACTTCGTAGGTGATCGATGAACAAATCTCGAGCGGATTTCTCGTCTCGCCCAGATTTGTCCAACGTGGTTTGAAATCGATCCACGAAATTGGGCAACAATTCTCCTGGTCCTTGTGGACGAGTTTTGAGCACATACCAGGCGGCATCTTCACTGACCGTATCGAATCGAGCCAAGAAGGCTAGTTTGAAAGTATTCCAATCTACCCATGTATGCTTTCTAAGCCAGTCATGTGACGTATTACGGAGTAGCAAGGTAAGAACGCGGGGAAGATCACTCGCGCTATAACCTTGAGCATCAACGGCTTCCAGCCAAGCTTCGGGGTGGGTATGGTTAGGGAAGAAGGGGAAGGGGGCAGGAATGCTAACGATCACCCTATTACCGTCTACCATTGGTATGGCCGGTATAGCCGCACCAGCTATAGATCTGGTCACTGGACGATCTCGGCGAGCGGGTGGGGGACTTCTTCTACCTCTCGCCAGCTCGACTTACTATCATCAGAACCGACATGTGTCGGTTCCGATACCAACCTCACGCCCTGTGCTGTCTTTCGTTCGGAGTGCTAGATATGCGGAAAGAGGCCCAAAAAAACAGAAAGATGGGGTGTGCCAAGGATTTTTGGAAATTGAGTGTGGGGACACAGACGGAACTGAAATCCCCTGTGTTGGTCCGATGAAGTAAGTTGGGGGCTTTCGCGCGTCGCTGAATGCGCGCGCGGGCACGGCGCGAAAAAAGAAAAATCCAAATTTAATCCAAAAAGTATTGTCGAGCTTCCCACCGTGATACGGCCCGTCGTTTAGAGCGGAAGGGCTTGGGCACGCTTCGCGTGTCTCGTTTTCGTATCAAGTCCCGTCGTCGCTCACTGGTCAGTTTTGAGTCCGACGTGGATGGTCTCAGCCGCGTGGCTCTTTCCTTATGCTCGGCTTCACTCCGTATTCGGTAGTGGAAGCCCTTTGCTTCGTAGCGATCGAAACGTCGACACTCTGTGCACAGGGTTCGAGGCCAATGGGGCGCCACTGCCGTCCACGGAATGACTATCAGCTCGTTGAAGGGGAGCAATATCAAGTAGGGTGGAAAATGCGTATCGATGATGACAAACCCGGCCTCTACCCCTGAACAACGGTTTGTCGGAGGGAAGTAGTATCGTCCGCCGATCTGTGCGACAGCTTATCGTACGTCCCACTCGCATACACGTGTCCTTTCCTCGTTGTAGGGGAAAGGTCGTGTTGGTACGGGAGGTACGGGAGGCTGACGCCCGATCGAAGGGTGCTTGTCAATCCACATGTCAATCAATTGCAAAAATTCTGAGACGTCATCAAGAAAAAACACTCGCGCAATCACCAATCAATCCTTTTCGACACGAGAGAGAGAGAGAGAGAGAGAGAGAGAGAGAGAGAGAGAGAGAGAGAGAGAGAGAGAAAGCACTCATCAGCTCGATCATCCATGTAACTGAGGGACCGACCCTCGACTCAGGTTTCCGTAAGCCACCGCGGTGTTGATCCCAGGCGCCTTATTTCTCGAGGCTGCTTTGTAGATCGGCTGCAGATGTCGTGCAGCATAAGGCAGATGGCATGCGCAGTGCATTCAGAACTACAGATGTAAACACTCTTGCATTCTCGAACAAAATCCCGTTGAGTGCGGCGCCTAATCAATTCAAAAAAGCGAGTATTTCCATACATACATTCACTGTGGAAGGTGCGAAAAATGACAAGGGTACACAGGTCGGAAATCAACCGAGGAAATTGTACACATACATTCACTGTGGAAGGTGCGAAAAATAACAAGGGTACACAGGTCGGAAATCAACTGAGGAAATTGTACACACGCATCCACCGTTCACAAGACAAGAGGATCAATTCCTCGATATCTGGGGATTACCCAGAAAACTAATGGAAGAGTTCCGGAAGAAGTTCTTTCACACAGGAAAGCACACAGATCCATTCCCATCCAAGAGAGAGACAAACATCAAGATACATCATCATTCAAAGATAGAGGAGAGAGAGGGAGACGGGGGAGGAATGTCGAGATAGAAGATGACAAGATCCGAAAAGAGGAAGTTCGGCGTTGCCGCCGTACACTCACGCTCGAGATAAAGATCCGCAACAACAAGACGCATTCGCCGTGAATTCCAATATGGCCCCGGGCCAATCACTCACTCAACTCCAATCATCGATCCTCACACCCGCACCGACGATCCCGGCCGCCGCGTGCTAACTCCCACCACCGCGATCGTCACCCCGCCGACGTAAACTCGACGCGGCTCGCCCGGATCCCACAGTCCGTCGTGGCGTTCAAGTGCGTAACCGGCCAGCCTATCGTCAGGCCGACAGGACTTTCCGACTCGCACCAAACACTCTGCCTAGCCACTGCTTCCCGAAAGCTGGCTCGGGAGTCGAGAACGTAAGAGAGCTTTGCTGACGCGCTTGCAGATTTTATAGTTACGACAAGGGAGACAGGAGGAGGAAAAAGCGAAGGGAAAGAGGAGAAGCAGGAGGAAAAGACTTTGAGAAGAGCGCTCCGCGGAAGCCATGTTGATCCCTTGAGACTCGAGGTTCAACCAATCAGATTCGTCGCGCAATAGGAAGATCCTATTGATCCACATACCTGATTGGCGAGCGGGAGTTATCGAAGGATCGACCGGGCGTCGTGCGTTGGTGAGAAGAGAAAAGGCGCGAGAAGTAGTGCAAGACTGGTCCAAGATTTAGATGATCAAGAAAGGGAAACGGGCGCGCAAAGAGCAGAGCGGGAGAGAGAGAGAGAGAAAAACAGTTACGAGGAGAAAGAAAGAGGAGGGGGAAGGAAAAAGGAGCGCGGGAGAGAGCGATGCGGGGGACAGAGAGGAGAAAGCTTCGCATGAGCGGCGCCGTCAACAAAAAGAGAGAAAAAGGGCGCCGAAACAGTTACAGTTTGCCTATGTCCTAAGCCAATTTAAAATTGAAATCACCATATCCGCGCGCGAAAAAGCGACGCGGGAAAAGAAAGTCCTACGCCTATTTGTATCCCCACAAAATTCCGAGAGTTTTCCCCAACGCGACCGAGAACATTCACACACAGAAAGGACATGTCGAAGTTCCGCTTATCCCGGAATTCCCAACCGCCGGTCCCAATTCCCAGTGCGCTTGGTAAGGCGCACGTAAATTCCTATGTATTTCCTGAATTGCAAAAAAGAAAAAGAAGACCCCGGGAGTCGTAAAAGCTTCCGAAAGATGGGGGCCCAAAACGCGGCACCCGAAATCAAGAAAACGAAACGGGGTTTTTATGGGGTTGGTATGATACAAGCAGAAGAAAAAAAAGGGTACGAAAGTTAGCACGGGTTCGGAAAGATGTTCGTCACATGCCTACAAGACAAATGAAGGTGCAACAAGCACACCTGCAGCCGAGGCCGTTGAGGTGCAGGATGTCTGCCAGGCCAGACATCGTAGCACGTTCAAGGCGGACCTGGCTCCCTGGCGGACAAGCCTGCCTGCAACCCCTTCCGGCTGCAACGGGAAACAGTAGTTGGGATGACCAACCACCCACACGTCCCTCCGCAATGGCCACAACCCAGAGAACCCCGTGACAATACTCCTCTTATTGTAGAAACTACAATATATTGTTCTCTCAATTTTTTCATCTTTCACTACCTATCTACCACTACTCCTAAGGCTACACAGGGGACCCTGCAAGCATAGCTATCCACCTTTCTTGGTGGAGGGAGGGATTGCATGTTTGCCCCTTGCCCTAGTGTTTTTGGGTGTGGGGTTGGGGCCGCCAGTGGGGGACCGGCCAACTCAAGTACCGAGCACTTGCCAGTAGCTGCGCCTCACTTTTCATCTTCCCCAAACCCCATCGAGTAACACCAGTGTCTAAGGCCAACACTCTCCCACACGGCCTAGCTCAATTGGCGAGACGTGCAAGTGACATTCAGGAGGCATTGGGTTCAATCCCATTGGCCTCGTGTACCTTCATGGGCCACCTCCCCCCAAGTGGCATTGAGCAGAAACTGCTGATGTTCATAGGGAAAGGACCGTAGGGAAGGCACAACATTTGACCCGTTGAAAAAGCTTAATCCTTATACTACCGCCTGACCCCTAGCCGGTATCGCCCATGTAGAATCGACATGCCAATGACCTTAATCCATAGGCTGGCAAAACGTTGTGTCAAGCCAACCCGTAACAAAAGAAAGAAGTTTGATCCACACTCACAAAATAAACCCAGGGTTCAGGAATTGAAATGCTGCACCTTTTTTTCAAGGGAGAAGGTATTATTGATGGAGGGCAGTCAACAATTTTGGTCCAGTTGCCCCGAGCCTCTTAAATTTTCGGATTGAGCCAATCGTTGTTCTCAAGTTACCTGGGGTCATCCCATTGGCTAGCTCGGTAGGTTTCATGCATGAGCGGCACCGTCACACGTGGTTAACAAAGGGTTGTAAATTTATCATTTTCGCTGGCAGTTTCGATGCAAAATTCAGCAGAAAATTCAAAAACAAACTATATGGGTCCATACTGCAAACTTAAAAAAAAAAAAAAAAAGCAGGCCCAATAAAAAATAAAACACCATAAAACCCTATCACAAAAACACTATAAAACCCTAACATAAAGATACTATAAAACCCTAACACATAAAATACTATAAACCCCTAGTAACACAAAAAACATTATAAAACCCTAACATAAAAACACTACAAAACCCTAACAAAAAACACTATAAAACCCTCACACAAAAACCTAGGCTACCAGCTGGGCCGCCCGGATCCCGGGTGGCCAGCCCATGCAAGGACCAAGGAAGGTCCTAGCAAAAATAAAAAATAAAAAATACTTCCAAAAAATTTGAGGAAAAAAAAACACTATGTTATGCAAAAAAAATAAATTGAACAACTTTTGTCTAAAGGTCACATTATTTTTTTTCACCAAATTTAGAATAAAAATTAAAGTTAAAAAATATTTTATATTTTTATTTTATTTTATTTTTCTTAGCCCGGTTTGGCAAGTAACCCTGGACCACTCTGGTAACCTCCACAAAAACACTATAAAACCCTACTTTCCGAATAAAAATAAAGCGTTCAACAAATCTAACAACATGCTAACTTTTTCATAATTCATCCAAACATATAAAAACAGGACACCCAATAGAAAAAAAATCCAAGAATTAAATAATCATTCTATAATAAAATTATATTGTAAATTTTAAATTTTTATTTCATTTTAAAAAATATCATTCCAATTTTAAAATTTTTCGTCTTACTTGAAAACTTTCCTTCCAAGAATAGGGTATCCCTTTTTATTTGAACCGGATGCTAGAGATAAAATGAAAGTCTGGATGAGTTAATGAAATATTTTAATTTGACGGTTATTCTAAGTAAGGATTCTCAGTCATAGATAGGATAATCCAATCTAAATTAGAAAATACTTGTCGTAGTAGAATAAAAGTTTAATTAAAATATTTCATAATATCGTCAGACTTTCATTCCATCTTGAACAAATAGATGTAGTTAGAAGGGAAATTAAATCTAGTTAGACGAAAACTTATCAAATAAAACTGTAAATTTTAGAATTGAACGAACATTGGAATGATAATTTATAAATATGAAGGATTTTTTTTTTATAGAATGTTTTTTCAACTTTCATTTATCGTGGGAATTTTTTTATTTCCCTAATGCACCTTCATATTATACAGAAAGAAAAACAATAAAAAAGCAAAAAATCAGGTGAATATAAAACTCGGGCAAAAAAACACCTTCGGTATCCTAAAGCACTTGCATATCATACAAAAGAAAAACAAGAAAAAAACAAAAAATCAGAGCAAAATTCGATAAAAAAACACTCTTGTTAACCACGTGAGGGCATCGTGTAGGTATTGGGTTCTAATCTCGTAGTCATCACTTTCAGTGATTTGAGGAGAATGGTCGGGGCTAGTCAACGTCGATAGCTCGTCGACGTGACTTCAAGTTCTGCTGTAGCAGGGGGACCCCCCCGACCGCGTCACAGTCACCCTCCGCAGAGAAAAAAAAATACCCTCCAACTACCTCCACGTTATTTGTGCGTCAATACGATCTACAACTTCCCACATGATAAAATCAATCCACACCAACAGAAAAATTCACATGAAAATGAAAGTTGAAAAAGCATTCCATACAAAAAAATTCATTAATATTTATAAATTGTCATTTCAATATTCGTCCAATTTTATAATTTACAGTTTTATTCGATAAATTATTGTCTAAATATGAAGTTTCCCTTCCAACTATGTCTATTTGTTCAAAATGGAATAGAAGTCTTGACGAGTTTATGAATTATTTTAATTGAATTTTTATTCTATTACAACAAATATTTTATAATTTGGATTGGATTAACCTATTTATGACTGAAAATCTTAACTTAGAATGACAGCCCAATTAAAATATTTCATGAACTCATCCAGACTTCCATTCCATCTCTAGCATGCAGTTCAAATAAAAAGGGATAACCCATTATTGGAAGGAAAGTTTTAATTAAAACGAAAAAAAATAAAATTGAAATGCTATTTTTTAAGATGGAATGAAAATTTAAAATTTAGAATGTAATTTTACTATAGAGTGATTATTTAATTTTGAGAATTTTTTCTGTTAACTGTCGATCGCCAAGCAAGCACACCATGATTTCCGATCACAGCAAAAAAAATCTTATCGAGAGAAAATAAAGAAAATTAAAGAAACAATACTAATTTTCCTAACACATTATATTTTTTTATATGTTCATGACATCTCACATTTAAGTAATGATTTTAAATCCACTATGCAATAATTTTGTGTGGCCATTGCGAATTTGAGTGTCACCCTAAAAAAAATAACACAGCCTTTATATACCTCAACCCTTCCACCACTGCGATGACCATGTAGAATATGTTCGTATTAACCTCGCCCGCTCGACCATCTACGAAATTTATGAAACGAGGGGAACGGTCATCGATCTCCCATCCACAACCACCCACCCAACCCCACTCGCAAACCGCATTCTCCTTTGTCAATAATACCTTTACCAATCCATGTCGAAATGAAAAAATTTCATCAACGAACTTTCTCTTTTCCCATCCCTTTTCATCCCTAGACGATCGTGACACACAATCCCTCTTACCCCACCAGTCGACCCTCGACCTCTTCAAACAATCATTTCCTTATCATTTTTTGTCGAACCGACAACTAATAAAAAAAATAAAATGGTCATGGTATTCACACGACACTCACCTGACTCTCGCTTGACATTCACAATACACTTGTCATCATATCTTTAACAACTTGCTCATCTGATTTATTTTCTTTTATTTTATTTTTTTAATGGTTGCACCACTCTCTCCCACAGTACAATACAGAGACAACGCTTGAGGGGTTGAGTACTCAAGCCTACCATTCTGACCTTTCTTCCATCAATGAACTTTCTCCTTTCCCATCTCTTTTCATCCCGACACGATCGCGACACACAATCCCCCTCACCCCACCCATCGACCCCCTTCAAACAACCATTCCCTTATTAACTTTTATCGAACCGACAACAAAAAATGGTCATGGTATTCACATGACACTCACCTAACCTTCGCTTGATATTCACGAGACACCTGTCATCACATCTAGGACTACTCACTCATCTGGTTTTCATTTTATTTATTTATTTATTTTTAACGGTTGCACCGCTCTCTCCCACAATACAACTTGAATACAGAGACAACGCTAACGGGGTCGAGTACGCAAGCTTACCATTCTGACCTTTCTTTGGCCCATAAAAATAAGTTTCATGCCTTAGTAGCCCGATAAACCACAAATCATATATTAAAGTGATCAATAAAAAAACGACACTTTATCTTAGCAAATTGGTTGACTAAGGTAGCCCAACTATTTTTCTAAGTTTTCAAAAAAGGTACGTTTGCTAACTTTTTTTTTTTTTTTTTTTTCCGGTCGGATGGACCACGGATCATATATTAAACTGGTCACATCTCACCTTTTTATTTAAGTTCCTACGTTTGGTGTTGGTAAGAGCAGACACCACTAGCACCTGGGGAGAGGCTCTATCTATTGGTCGTGGTGAAGACGTGTTCAGAAGAGACTATGATATCTACTTTAGCGATTGGACCACGATAGATGGGGCGCTTCCTCTGTGCTCTCCTTCTGATTTCCCCAATCTCTTTCCACCATATGGACTCTCCATTGTAGATCTACAGTGGTGCGGAGCGATGTAGGCTTTACTTGCTCAGTCAATCCCCAGGTTTTAGGGTAATCAATGCTGCCAGGACAACAACGTGCCCAACAGTTTAGGAATCTTCAATAGGCAACTCCGTGGGAGTGTAAGTACAACTCTGGGGTACGTTACGATAGAAGGCCTGTAGGAGAACACCTCTATCTCTATTTGGCAAGAATGCCAAAGATGCCGCTCCCCACCAATAGATGGAGCCTTCTGAGAATGATGGGGTTGTTCAAAGATTCAATGGGGGGGAGATGCTAGTATGGTTTTAGTATGGCTTAGGGGGAGGGAGGAGCTAGCATGCAGTTGTGTATCTAGCGCCGAATGGAGGGGGAAGAGGTCCCCCCTTCCTTCCAATAGCCTGCTCAGCCAATCCCTTGGATCCCAGGACAATCAATGCTGGTAGGAATACTCATAATTAGATCAAAGACTTTGAAACAGATTAAGGAGCAAATTACCTTATCCATTACATTGACCCAGTGATTGCATAAATTGATATATATTTTATTTTGAATTGAAGCATAAGAAGGGATATTATAATCTAGTTGTTGATGCAGCATTGTCTCGCCGCCCGTACCTCCGACCTCCACAAGAAACTCAAGGACGACCTACTTGAGCAAATTGTCAAGAATTCTGAGCTTATTGCTATCCTTGACCAGACGCTACCTTCTTAACCTGAAAAAAACGTACGTACGTTCTATTCGAATTACCTATGGAAATCGTGTTTTCAGAAATCGTTTGTTTTTCCCTGAATAGAACGTACGTTCGAATATAATGTACATACGTTGTATTCAAATACAACGTACGTATGTTGTATTCGAATTTTTGAAACTTTGATTTTTCAAAAATAATCAAAAAAATCCGAAAAAAATAAAATGTTATACAACAATGCAATACAAACAACGTTTGCCTGAGGGTCTTATCAAAATTCACAAGAAAATTCGAGAAAAGAATAAAAACGAGGATGATTTTTTTTTTTACTGATTTTTTCAAAATTTTGATTTAAAAAAAATGTCAGTAAAAAATCCAAAAAAAAAGTATATTGTACAGCATTGCATTGCAAATAACTTTTGTCTGAGGGTCTTGGCGAAATTCCCAACCAAATTTGAGATAAAAAATAAAAACAATGGCGGTACTACAGGCTTCTGAAAAGTTATACCCTAAAACTCGTTCTATAACGTACGTACGTTGTATTCGGATACAACGTACCCCGTACGTTGTATTCGTATACAAGGTACGTACATTTTTTTCGGGTTAAGAAGGTAGTAGTTAACCTTATTTCCATGAGAAGCATGACCTTTTGTATGTACCCAACCATGAACCTCTCCACACTCGCTTCTTAGATCTGACTCATGACCGAAGTCGACAATTCGGTTTTGAGAAAACGTACGAAAGTTTATTGCAACAATTAGATCGGCTTGATATGAAAGGAGTTGCACACAAGTTTGTTGTTGAGTGTCACGTCTGTCAACGGATCAAATCATCTAGGTAAAAACCATATGGGTTACTTCATCCCCTACCCATTCCCGACAACCCCGAAGAGTCAAGTTTCATTGATTTCACAGATATGGGAAATAAGAGCAAAAAATATTATTCACAAGTGATGATGATTGTTGACTGTTTTTCAAAACTCTTAAATCGGATTCCATTGCCACCTCACGCCCCAACTGAGCTTGTAATCGAAGAATTTAATACACATTATATTCTGCAAAATGGGTTCCCGAAGACTCTTGTGAGTGACCGAGACACCCGGTTCATGAACGCAGATTGAAAGGATTTCACTCCTTAAATCTACAATATGAAGCTTAAAATGACATATATCCGTCATCCCAAAGCCAATGGTTTCGTTGAGGAGATCAACCAGACTGTTACTTAACCTCTTCGCACTCTTATCATTCCCAACCAAAACACGTGGGATGTAAATTGTCGATTGTGAGTTGCACCGACAATGAAACCGAATCGGCTACATAATGCATGAAAGATACGCAATCCTCTTTTATCTTTCCTATTTCCAAATCAGACACCCGGTCTGACACCTGGCCGATCTGAATACAATGCCATTTACAACCGCTTGCTCAAAGTTGTCGTTGTAGCAATGAATAAGCGTCGGGAGACCATGATCAAACACGCTAATAAGAAGCGTCGGCGTGCAACATTCAAAGTGGGAAGTTATTGCACAGCCCACTCCAATTAATTTTATGTATGGGTCAAAATGTTTGAGTTCTCTAAAGAAAAGGGAATGTCTTGTAAACTCCTTCCTCTCTATTATGACCTTTGGAAGGTGTTAAAAGTAGTGGAAACGACAAATAATTTTATCCTTCATATGTGATTGACATGCCTCCTCATCTGCGGAAGCATTTTGTCTTTCACGCATACAATCTGTTTTCGCATCGTGCTCCTGGTTCCTTTCCATATTGCAAGCTTATGATCCATCGTGCTCTCGATGCTGGTCATGAGTTCGACATGATTGTGAGATATACTGGCAATGGACGTACCAGACAGTATGAAGTTCACTTTTTGTACCACCCACTGAATGGTATGTATTGTATCTCAAAGGAGGAATTATTGCAAAGAGCACCCTGCGTCGTCAAACCATGTGAGCGACAAATTATTTATGATGCACAACCGAAAATCACTGCAGTTCTCACTGTTACAACGTACTCCCCATCCCTCTTTTCAATTTTCGCCTATGATGCGTTTTGCAGGGACTCGATGAGTTACTCACTGGAAGGGACCTCACTCTTGAAGGGGGGTAGTGTAATCATCTGTCAACAGACTGAGAACACTGCTGTTTCTCAGTTTTTTCCGCTGGGATGAATGCCTTGCTGAGATTTCCGCGTTCTGCTTTGTAAGTTTGTGTGTGTGCGTGCTTGCTTGTCTGTGTGCCTGTCCGAGTGCTTGTCCGTCTGAGTGTCAGTGCGACGCAAGGACGCTTGTTTGGAGGCCCCGCAGGGCCTGTACTTACCTGTGGTCGAGACTTTGACGGTTGCAGTGGGGAAAACACTGTAGTAGGTCGGCCAGTACCACTCAAGTAGTGGTAGATGTGTCGGGAATTGGAGACCGAGCAAAAGAAGATAAAAGTTAGCATTTTTAGAGGCCCAATAGTTTGTAGGCTAGGTCTAGGAGGGTATTAGTCCAAGTAGCCTGAGTCTAGGGCCTGTTAGAACAATATTAGAGCCTGCAATGATGTTTCCCTCCGAAAGGGAGGAGGTACCGGTTGCTTGGAGGTCGTGCGGCCTGGAAGTCACCACCCAAGAGACAGGTAGGCCGCTATACCTTCAGGCAGAGCCCTGGGCTATACCTCATTTGCGGTATGCAAGTTTGGGCGACATGCTGCTTGAGGAAGCGCTAGCAGGCTGGGCGCTGTTGAAAGGAAGAGTGCTGGGCATTCCAACACCGGGAGGAGGAAGAAGGCCGAGAGCTTCCACCTCGGCTGTGATGGAGCTCTAGCGGTAGGAGGAGGAGGAAGAAGGGGACCGGGAGGAGAATGGCGAGGTACCTACCTGGCTATGCTGGACACCATCTTCATCACCAAGTTAGGCGCTGCACGTGGAAGGCCCCAGTGGGGGTTGTGCCACACCAAGAAGGCTGCAAGGAAGAGCCAGGCATGGCGGCCTGTGTAGCACCAAACATAGCTGCTTTGCATTGTCTTTTGCACAACAGGGCTAGGCCCTCAGTAGTCCGCCATAGCCTCGGCCTGATTGAGGAGGAAGACGGAGGCCATGACTATGGTGGACCTCTGTTGATGCCAGGCAGTAGAAGTGGGATTCGGACTTTGATTCTGGTTCAACCATTCATCATCATTATTATTATTGTCGATAGAATAAGAGTAGAGGCAATAAGGAGGGGGAATTGGCTGGCAAGAGGAGGGACTGTCATTGGTCCTTTGCTGGTGTACATCTTCTTCTTCTTGATTTCTCCCTCCTCTCACGTTCATTCATTTCTTTTGCAATTGGACGGCATTGTGCTTTCTCGTGAATTTTGCACTTCGAAATTGGTCAGGATCGTTACAGATTGTTGATTTTCACAATCGCACGACCGAGGTTTGAGACGCCATGATGTCTCTGAGACCGGGGCTGATAAACTTTATTAGTATAGGAAAGATGAAGCAAAGAACAGAGAAGCGAGAAAAAACAAAAGATGACGAGTGATGCAGGGAGTGCCAACAAAAGGAAATCTTTCTTCCAAAAGAAAAAATCAGCGCCTGGTTGTACAGGCCTGAGCTGCCCGTTCAATCTGCAAGTGAAGAGGGCTAGCAACGCTGGAGGAAATCTTTCTTCAAAAGAAAAAGTCAGCGCCTGGTTGTACAGGCCTGAGCTGGCCGCTCAATCTGCAAGCGAAGAGGGCTAGCAACGCTGGAATATATATTGTCACATATCTATTGAATAAGAGACCACACTTTGCAAAACAACAAAAAAAATAGAAGACAAGAAGCTCACTGAGGCTGTTCTTTTGCGTGTTCCTGTGCAGTTCTTTTCTTTCATTACTTTGGATTTGCTCTGCTCACTTGCACAATATGAAAAAGCACCGAAGTAAAGGGAGAGGGGGATAAAGAGTAAAGAGAGATGGAAGGAAGACAAAGGGAGGGTAGTATTTATACTCTGAGCAGTTCTCAGTGATTATGTATATACAGCTTTGCCAGCTACCTGCTACAGTATTCTCTGGGCAGGTTGAAGGGCAGTAGTCACTACGTAGCCATGCTGTGCTTCTAGTGCCACCGGCGTGTGTAGATTGTATTTTATGGCAGTGGAAGAACTACCTTTATTTCATGGGCTTTTTGCTGGCTTATAATGGGTTGTGAACCTGCAGTCTGTAGAGTCCCCGTCCTGGTGTGGGTGATTGATAGTCTACTTTGGTTTTCAGCACCGGTACCCCTCAGGGTATTGGTTGCGGGGCAGCGGTTGGTACCCACAAATATCTTTAAGGTGGATCATCGATCACAACATTGTCTGTTAGGGGACTGCAGACTGTGGGCCTCGTCACACCACTCTTGAAACCGTGTTTTCAAGAGTCCGAGCACCGCCACACAGCCTGTTGATAGTTTTTCCAAATTCACTTTCAAGAGGTGTCAGAAAATGGGTTCAAGAGTAGCTCTCGAAACACTGAAAACCCCAGGCCTGCAATACCTCTCTTTTCAAGCGTCCTCGCGAGAGCACTTGATGGGCACTTGGTTTTCAAGAGGTGTCAGGCCGTTACCCTGACACCATGGTTGGATCCGTCAGGCCATTCTCTAGAATGGACTCGCGAACAAGGATGAAGGGTTCATTCCGCAGCAGAGCCACACAGCACTCTTGAGGAGCTGAAAACAGATGCGCCCGTTTTCAAAAGTTCACTTTTCGAGAGTGCTGTGTGGCTAAGGCTCCTAAACTCTCGAAAAGTGACTCTTGAAAAATTCTGACAACTCTTGAAACATTTTTGCGTTTCTAAAGCGGTGTGGCGGAGGCCCTGTAGAGGGTTTCAGCCTCCTCATGAGTCAGTGAAACTCTGATGAAAGTCTGCCACAGTCCCCCATTTCTTGTCCCTTTCTCCCTTTCTGCCAACCGTCCACCAGGCAGTTATCAATGACTATACATAGATACGAGACAATACATGTCACGTATCACGTATCTATCAACTAAAGAGCGCATTTTGCAAAGCGACGAAGAAAATAGCAGACAGCGTGAAGCACACTGAACCCATTCTTTGGCTTTTTTCATGGTTTCTCTTTTATGTCTTTGTTTAGCTCCCCTTTAGGCTCGCCGGATTGATGTTGTCGAGGGTGAGCTCCCCGCATACCTGTGTGCAAGGAATATGAGTGGGAACGATATACAGAAAGCCAAGTTGCGAAATCACACATATGTCCAAGTAGTCGTGTACATGCAGAGAGCACAAATGCACCGAGATTCCATCCAAATAAGAGCGATTCAATGAAGTCATGAGCCAATGTTCAAGCCCTCAGGCCACACCAACACAGTGTCCAAAGTCGCTCCTCTCTGTCTGGCCCCCAGCGCCCAGCCTACACTACTCGACTACCCTACCTACATCAGCACTTCGACTCTTGAAGACCAGTGTACATGACATCAACACCATAGCCGACCTCTCTCATGTACCAGGTACGTGTCTCGTCTCCCCTCATCAGGCCCTGTCCACCCACACTCGCCTCCTTCCTGAAGGCCACTGATCACCCTCTTACCCCGTAGCGCCCTGCAGCCCGGCTATGGCTGCTAGCGCTCCGCTGCCCAGCAGCGCCCCTCTTCTCCTCACATGCACCCGCACGCGCTCTGGCCATAGCGCAGCACGCAGCCTCTAACGCAGCAGTGTGACCGCATTGTCTGCGCGGCCAGAATGCCAGACCCTGGCTGCCTGCCTTCCTATATGGAAGTGGCAGCCTCTGCTTGGTTGCGTGTGGCCTGGGTGGAAGCTTCCAGTAGCTTCCGGTTGGGCCCCAGTGCCTGCGCCCAGGCCCGGTGCTACAGTTGAAGGCCTGGGCCCTATACAATTGGGCACGTCCTGAGTCTCCAGACTTGGGCCGTTTGCTGCATTTGCACAGGACCCGGGGTATGTACGTCGACAGTGTTCCTTTTGTGTAGGCCTGTGGCCACTTCGTGATGTATCGGCCCTTCATTGTGTGTATGTGCCCAGGCGCAACTGCCAAGGCCTGGGCCAAACTGTACGACGCAGCTTACGGAGGCTCACGCATCCACTCAACCAACTGACGGGCTGCAACAGCCTGAGTACCCACATATGAAAAATATGGAATTTTGGCCTTTAGTAAATATTCAGGCCCGCCTTCACTTAGGGCGGGCACTTGGCTTGCTGGGGGCCTCTGCCCAGAACATGTGCATGCTTGACAAGGGCCTCGCGAGGGCTCATTCCTCACATGTGTGCCATCATAATGGCCCGCTTGCACACTGTGAAAAAGAGGCAGAGTAAAGAGAAGAGATAAAGAGAAGAAAGATGGACGGAAGACAAGGAAAGTAAGGAGTGTGGAATGAAGATGCAACAGACTGTTCTGTTGGAGTTTCACCAACTCGTCAGGGGGCTGGACCCTCGAGCCCGGGTGAGCCATAGGCAGAAAGGGAGAAAATGACAGGATATGTGCCGCTGTCACAGACCGTACGTCGTCAGATTTTGACAAACTCATCACGAGGCTCAACCATCTACGGCTGCAGAGTTCCCTAACCGATGATACTGCAAGTCATAATCCTTCTTAACCCTGGTTGCAGTTTAGCATCAACGACCAACCACTGCCCTGAACGGTACCTGTACCAAAATCAAAGCAGACTATCACTCACACACACGAGACTGAAGACTCTAGAGACTGCAGGTTGCGCTGAGGTGGGCACCAACCACTGCCCTGAAGAGTGCCTGTACCAAGAATCAAAGCAGACAATCACTCAAACACACAAGAAAGAAGACTCTACAGACTCCAGGCTCACACTATATCACGCCCTTATGATGCTGGATCCTTTCATTTCTGGAGAGCATCGGCCTGGTTCCTCTCCCATATGTGAGTGATAGATAACACAAAGAAAATTAATGAGTCGAACCGATTCACAGGAACACTTCCTTCTGTTAAGGCTGAAGTACCCCCTGAACAGCATTGATTGGCAAAAACCCAACTTTCAGTTCCCAAGATCCGCCGATGTTCTCTCTGTCACACAGCAGAAAGTACCTCTCCCCCAGAGGGTGGCCATCTTACTCACAGCAATCGAGACGATTCGCTCACACCCAAGCTAACTAAGCAACCGAGACGGGTTACACCAAAGCTAACGAAGCAACCAGTCCAAGGTGCGGCATCGACATATTGGATAAGACAGGGAAAGAAAAAGGAAAAAGCACTTGGCAAAAAAAAGCACTTGGAAAAAGCAACCCTTACTCACTGTGAACAAGTCAGCAAGCCAAGCTTGTGTTCGACAATTACGATACGTGAACTTGGTTGCAAGGACACAGTGAGGGGCAATACTGACTGCCGACCACCACCAGTACCTGCGGCGGGCCTCACATACCGAAATGTTTGTGTCTTCCACTAAAACAGTCTGACATTCCCACTTCACCGCCGACCTGTGTTCCCCTTGTCCTCCCTCCCTCCCTCCCGGAAACCTTACACACATCAACAAGAATGTTTTGATCCATGCCTACAAGGCCCTGATACAACATATGGAAAAAGGGAAACCCGATCGCGCTACTGGTTAGCTGTGTGAGGCATCCTCAGCATCCCTCCTCTGACCATCTCGCAAGTACCTACGGCATCATGGTGTGAAGCCAAAAAGGTTAGGTCAGCCCAAGAAACCGGTGTCGGTTGCAAGGCAGCAGCTTCAGTCTGAAATCTATACAGAAAAAAAGCAGTAATGAGCCAAAGGAATGTGCATGAACAGCAAAGGGATGGATACTGGGAATGGAAGCATGTTCATGCCAGTCTGCGTTAGCGAGCGGAGGAGGGGAGTGAGTGCCAGGACGTTGGCATGGACAGTGCGGTTGGAAGTGTGTGCTCGTAGGCTCTCCGTATTTTTCTTTCTGCCACCAAACAAGTTAGAAAGCGCCGAAACTGGGGAGATCAGTGAGAAGACAAAACTCGTAGGCATGGAGAGTTTATGCAGAAACAACACACACTGATCTCCCAGTTTCTTTATGGCGAAGAAGAAGGAAATTCTCACTGGTCTTTTGGATGCCCATGCTGAGAGGAATGGCACACACAACACTACAAAGAGCTCCAAATAATCAGAAATGTAAGACAATAACAAATATATATATATCGTCACAAACAGAACTGCCCGGTAAACCGTAGGCAGAGAGAGAGAAGAGGACAACAAACGAGGGGCTGTGACAAACTGTTT
>BFEA01000807.1:70374-91848 GCA_003427395.1 Chara braunii | reverse complement strand
GAGGACAATAACAAATATGTAAACCAACTTGGGAAGAGACAAAGAATGCGGCGAAAAAGAAAATGACAAACAGACAACCCTGAAGATAATGGGCTTTTCATGAGCACCT
This sequence comes from Chara braunii, assembly GCA_003427395.1. Lineage (NCBI taxonomy): Eukaryota > Viridiplantae > Streptophyta > Charophyceae > Charales > Characeae > Chara > Chara braunii. The sequence goes on along the minus strand of BFEA01000807.1, from coordinate 91,739 downwards.
ACATATAATCGCAGTTATGGATGGTTGAGCTGGATGACATCACCAGCTCATTGTGGATACAAGGAGGCCACAAGGTATGAGAGAGAGAGACCTGCAATCCACCACCACTTCCCCTCTTGCCCCAACTGGTACTGCGTCAATACTTTTTTCCAGTAGAATAATAGCTCTGATCAACCGGTACTGTCGCCCTGCAATGGCATCATCGCGCGATAACCATACAATACCCACCAATTTATTGCTGACATTGACTTCCCCACCAATCAATCCCTGCTTAAGCTCAATAACTTTTCTTTTGAAGTGGGAAGAAGCGGATTTGCATCTGGTTTTTCTCTACCTGTCATCTAAATAGCTAACTGAAAGGTGGTGCAATGCAATAAAGCCCTATCCAACTATACAAAGCCATCTAGGGTGGTCATCTTCTTCAACTTCCTTTGCAGCTGTTCACTCTCATCAACCTCCATACATGCAACCTCAGTTGCCAGGTCATAAACATAGATGACACCTGCATTATCACCAGTGATGATCTTCCGTCCATCCAGCGACCAACGCACCTTGCTCACTGCTCTTCTTGCACCCCTTGTTGGATCACCACTCAGGCCCGCAGGTATGGTTCTGCTGACCACCTCTCCTCCTTGAATTCCAGGTCCATGAAGTGGCCCACCCAAACAATCCCCGTGTCTCATGTTCCCTACATCTGAGCCTACTGCGCTTGCACGGACCAATGGGTGGTCCATACTCCTATTAAGGTTCCACACCTGGACGTTCCCATCTCCACAAGCTAATACAAATACTGATGGGTTGACTGGTGACCAACGCACATCAAAACAGTATTCACTAGCTTCCTCAAAGATGCAAACAGGCTGTGCAGTATTTCTTACGTACCAAAGCTTGCAGGTCCAGTCAACCGATGATGTCAACACCAAGTCCGATAGACTGAGAGCGGGCAAATTCATTGCTCGACTTCCTCCCACTGCACCTCTCGCAAACTCGACGCCCCCTGCCCCAGCAGTAGGCCCAATTCCGGACGGGTGACAATGAAGGGCAGTCACAGGTGCATGGTGAGCTATACCACGTTGACGGGAGGTCTTAATGCGGCTTAAGAGGCCCTGGCTAAGACCTGGTGACCAGAGTTTCCGCGCATTGCCACCAGCCCCTGACACCCCCGGCACAGTCGAGAATGCAGCTTCTGGAACTGTACTGCCGCCTGGAGGCCTGGAGCTCACACCCTCACCCACTTTCCCAACACCAAACTCCTCACGAATGCGTGCATCTGCTCCAGCTCCACTTCCAAGCTTCACAACCTGGATCAAGGCCATCGAATAGGATTAAATACTGCTTCACACACTAAACACTGCACGGCCTTTAAGCCCTCACTCGTGAGCGTCGATTTGCCTTCATTCCTGTTTTTCCCATTTTCCCCTTTTCTTGAGGAAAGTTACTATTTGGGACCCTGGATTAACGTAAAAATGGCCCCATACACCATCATCCCCTCTAAAAGAAAATAGTACCACCCAGCCACCCTTGTGTACATCCACCTGAACAGGATTTCCTACCAGGTACAACAAATAAATTGCCCTACGCTCCATTCAGAGGCAATGCTGCAAGCAGGTCGTTTTTCTCTCTCTGCAGATGCCAGAGGGTCATGCCACTGAGTCATTCCAATGCATAGAAGGAAAGGGGCACCACAGTCGTAAAGGGGAGAGGGAAACGTGTACATACCTATGGTTGCTTGTTGCTTGTTGCTTGTTTCTCTTTGCTTATTCTTTTTTGGCAGCCTGAAATTATCAGTGTTGAACTTCGAGCGTCCGTGTTTGCAGGGATTCGTTTTGAAAACCGACCACTACATTTGAGTTATAAGCCAGTTGGTCAGTCAAAAAAGTCAGTCGATCAGGAGTGAGCCAAGGGAGAGCACAGGAGGAGTGAGGCTAGAGGGCTGGGGTAGAGCAGTGGTATACCAACGGAAGAAATAGGAAAGGTGGAACTGCAAAGCAGGGGCAGTGGTACACCCTCCCATGGACGGAGCAATCAATGCCGGTGTCTCAGGACCTCCCGGCCATAACAGGGAGGAGCATTAGCGTCAGTTCTTCTGATGTAAGGGACGCTGTACCCACTTTTCAGCGTGCACAATAACAAGACCCGACTTCTCAAAGGCAAAGAAAAAAAGTCAGTCAATGGGTCGGCTGTGCATTGGCCAATCAATCATTGCTCAGTCGATTGGGTGGGTGATCGAGCAGTCATGTTGGTTGATTGGGTGGGCAGATGCGCACACAGCCGGTCGTTCATCTCTCTCCTGCCTGACCCCTTCCCTTCGGCCCTGTGCTTACTGTCATCCAACCATCCTACCCCAATGTTATGAGAAATATAAACCGTCGACATGACCTAGCCATGCAACACATTCAAATGTTCCACATCCCTTGTTGGAGAACATCTTATGAGCTCAACACTAGCGTGCTATGGGGAAGGTATGGTATGGTTTGCAACATACATGAACTGATGAACAACAATGAACAATGGCATCAACTATCCAAACAGTGAGAACCTCACAATCAAATTGTTGGTCAATACCATTGTTTGAACAGTGAACAAGCACATAGTGTCCTGACTGAATTTTGTCCTGTACTGTGGATGCTTCAGATTAAAGCCTCACACCTCACCCCTTGGCCAGATTTAGATCTGATGGCTGAGGTGGAGAGCTGATGGACAGAAGAGGCCCCACCCAACTACAAGTGCAGGGATCAGAAAGACTAAAATTCTTGAGATGCATCCCTGACGCGAAATGCCATAGTGCACTCAGTACCGAGTTCCTACGCACTGAAGGTAGAGAGTAGACTGGGACAGAAATTTGCCCCAGCTTGCCAGTTCTACAGGTGAGCAATGAGGTAGAGAGATGATGGACAGAAGAGGCCCTGCCCAACTACAAGTACAGGAGAGATGATTGACAGAAGAGGCCCTGCCCAACTACAAGTACAGGACTGAGAAGGACCAACAACTCTTGAGATGGCACCCAGATGCAAAATGCCAAACTGCACTCAGTGCTGAGTTCCTATGCGCTAAAGGTAGACTGGGATATAAATTAACCTTTCTATAGGTGAGCAATGGATGAGATAATAGGCCATATCCTCCACCATAGTCAGTTTCAGGATTCCCAAGAGGAGCCGAGTGGACAGGACGGAATGTCGGACAAATGTCTAATGTTTAGTTTGATTATGACGCATTTCAAGCCATTTGTAATGAACACAGACTCGTGAGAAGCCAAACAGCAATGCTGTCCGAACCCAATGTGACTCATGAAGTTTTCAATCATCAATTACAAGTCCAAGTCTCGATCATACGCACAGTTCAAGAATATTATCCCGTCAAAGAAGAGCACGAGAGAAGAGCAAGGGGAGAGAAAAGACAGAGAAGAGGACAGAGAGAGTCTCAATGATAGTCAATAGCACAAGTATGTCTCACTCTCTCTCCCATTTCCACTTCAGGCTTCTCCCCTCTCGCCACCTCAGCAATGAATGTTCCCTCTGACGTCCTCTGTCATAATCACTGTGCAGATCACATGTGTCGTCGCCAGGTAAGTCCAGGTAAGCTTCCCCAGATCTCCCGTTAGTCTCACAGCCCTGATCCTCCTATCCAATCCTCATCCTCTAGTCTACCACTACATGGCTATGGCCATGGCAGCATAATCTCACTTTAGGCTGGCGCCCACTTCCAGCATCTGGCGCCAACATCCAGCTCCAGCAGCCTCGCGACTCAACACCAGCACCAAGCCAGCGCAAGGCAGAATGATCTCCATGGTGGCTGGGTCAACTCCATATAGTGTCGACTTGCGAGGACCAGCCTCCAGCCTCCTTGGGTCAACGGCCCAGATTATCTGAAAGTCAATTGCCTGGATGCAGAGCTGTCCCATGCCTTTCTTGTCTCCTGCAGGTACCGAAATCTTCTGGCTACCGGCAGACAACCAATGATGTGCATCTGATGGACGGCAGTGGCTGACCAGCAGGTTGACTTTGACTTTGGGCCTGCTTCTCCAGTGCTTGGTCTTACTCTTCATTTTCCAAGAATCAACTGCCGTGTGGGGGGTCTCTAGATGCTGGTTTTGGCCATGCCCTGGGTACCCCTTGACCTTAGGCCTTTGCGCTGGCGTTTCACAGACTTGGGGTGTGATTCTTCAGCCCTGTTTCAGGGCTTTGACCAAAGCGACGACCTATAGCCCGCTACTTTGCAGATTTGGGCTGAGTTATTGCATTCCATCCGTCCCGATTTCGAGTTCCATCGCAAAAATTAATTCTTTTAGGCATGGTTTTCTCTCAACCCACGTTCATAGGCTGCAATCATGTCAGGTGCAGTGGGTAGAAGTTCCTTGGTACTAAACCATCGTGATTCTGATTCAGGTTGGTTTTTGAACTTTACCTTATACTGCTTCTGCGGGCTGCCTCCGTTCCCTGTAGAAAAGAGGCCATGTTCCAGTATCGTTTCCACTTCGTATCCTCCATTCATGGAGGGTTGTGTGGAAATTCTTGGCTCTCCACAGATGGTAAAAGTTTGGATGCATGAAAGACTGGATTGTTATGATCCTGATCAATTTTGAAGTACACATTCATGAGAAAGTACAATGCCGTCCAATTGCAAAAAGAAATGAATGAACTTGAGAGGAGAGAGGGAAAGAAGAAGAAGAAGAAGACAAAAGAAAGAAGAAGAAGCAAAGACCAGTGAGAATTTCCTTCTTCTTCGCCAACCACTCTCCTCCTCCTTATCTCCTCCCCTCTTATTCAAACAAGAAATAATAATAATAATAATATTGAATAGCTGAACCAGAATCAATGTCCGAATCCCTCGTCTACTGCAGGTATCAAATAAGGTCCACCATAGCCATGGCCACCTTTCTTCCTCCTTCCTCTAAGGCCAAGGCTATGGCGGACTACCAGGGCATTGCCCTGCTGTGCAAAGGACAACACAAAGCAGCTATGGCTTCTCTTGTTCAGGCTGCAATGCCTGACTCTGCCTCGAAGCTTCTTGGTGCAGTTCTACCCCAGCGGGGCCTTCCAGATGCAGCATCCACCAAGGTGATGAAGATGGCATCCACCATAGCCAGGTAAGTACCTCTGGCGCTGCCCCTTCCTAGTCCTTGTCTTCCTCCTCCTCCTGTCCTTGCTCCTTCCCCAGCGGCGCTGCTCTGTGTTAGCGCTGCTCCAGCCAGTGCTCCAACCAGTGTGTCGCCAACTTGCACACTGACAATGAGGAGCACTTCGCTCCTCCTGGAGAATAGCGGCCTGCATGACTCTTGGCGAGTGACTTCTAGGCCGCGCGGCCTCCAAGCAACCGCTACCTTCTCCCATTCGGAGGGAAACATCACTGCAGACTCTGATATTGCCCGTACAGGCCCTAGACTCAGACTGGTTGGACTGGTACCCGCCTAGACCTAGCCTACAAATACTGGGCCTCTAAAAATGCCAATTTTGTCTTCTTCTGCTCGGCCTCAAGTACCCAGCACATCTACCTTTTCTTGGTGTGGTACCGGCCTACCTGCTACTTGAGTGTTTTTGCGGGCCTCTTTCCCCGCCACTTCGAGTGTTTTCCCTGCTGCAACCCTCAATGTCACGGGCACAGGTAAGTACCGGCCCTTTGGGCCTTCCGCACCGCAAGTACCCTTGCGGGTCAAACACACACTCAAACCGACGAGCACTCAGACAGGCAAGCAGACCAGCAAGCATGCACACACTCAGAGACTTAGAAACTCAGCAACAAGCGAAAACTCAGCAAGGCGTAGATTCCATTAGCAAAACTCAGAAATCAGTTGTGTCTCCGTCCGTGTTTGGCAGGTCCTAACACTACCCCGGTCCCTTCGAGCGAGTAGCTCATTCTAAGTCCCTGACAAATGCGCCGTAAGCGAACATAGCGAAGAGATTCTGTGAGCACTCAGTAGCAGTGAATTTTGGAGAGATTTTGGGAACAGCTTCGGAAGCTATCTGTTGTTCATATGCTTTCACAACGTGAGGTGCACTGCGCAGCAGTTCCTTCTTAGAAATCCAATAGAGATCATCCAACAGCTGGTACATGGAACGGACCTGATATTGTCTGTTACATCCCTTCCCCATGTGATTTTTAATTCTGTCGATCTCGTGACTGCCATTAATTGCACGAGGGATCATGTCCTCACAATATTCGGAGGATATAGCATCTCGATATATAAACAACTTTGATGCATGAAAGACTGGATACGTGTGCAGATGAGGAGGCACAACAATTATGTATGAAGGACCAAATTTATCATCACCAATCACGTCCAAAACTTCCCACGGACCATAATAGAGAGGGAGAAGTTTGCGTGACACCCCTTCCTCCTCTGAAAATTCCGACATTTTGACCCAGACATAACTTCCCACTTTGATTGTTGATGGTGTGCCCTTCTTATTCGCATGATGGATCATGGCGTGCTGTCGCTTGGTCATTGCTGCAATGACAACTCTGAGCAAGCGATCATACTTGGTGCTGAAGCCAGGCCTGCCAGGTCTCAGACCGGCTGGTGGTTTAGGGAAGTAGGAGAGCGAATTATGGATCTGCCAGCTGTACCGCAGCCTATTAGGTGTCATGCCGGTGGACGAATGAATGGAGTTGTTGTACAACCCCTTGGCCGGATACAACTCTTCATCCCACATTTCCTGATCCGGGATAATTAAGGCACGAAGGAACTGAAACCCAGTCTGATTAATTTCCTCAGCCAAACCGTTGGCTTCGGGGTGTCGGCCAGATGTCACACTTCCTTTGAGGCCAGCGAGTTGGGTCGTGAAGTCCTTCCAATCAGCACTTATGAAGCGCGGGTCCCGATCACTCACAAGGGTTTTCAGGGTCCCAAACTGCAGAACGAACTTCTGGTGGAATTCTTGGATCACGAGTTCTGTTGGGGCATGAGATGGCAAGGGAATCAGATTCAGAAACTTTGAAAAGCGGTCAACAATCACCATCACTTGCATGAGATGGCAAGGGAATCAGATTCAGAAACTTTGAAAAGCGGTCAACAATCACCATCACTTGTGAATACCTATTCTTACTTGTTTTTCCCATGTATGTGAAGTCGATGGAGACGGACTCTCCGGGACGATTGGGAATGGGGAGGGGGTTGACCAGCCCCATCGGCTTTCGCCTTGATGATTTGATTGGTTGAGAAACTTGACACTCAACCACAAACTTTACAGCAGATCCTTTTATACCAGGCTGGTCAAATTGTTGCAACAGGTTTCCGTAGGTTTTTGCAATGCCGAAGTGTCCACTCCGACTGTGAGCCAAATCCGATAAATTTGTGTGGAGAGGCTCATGGTTGGGTACACACAAACAGTCATTCTTTCCATAGCGTCAGAAAGCCAGTCCTTCGCATTCGTGAAAATCAGGCTGACTGCTGGGGTCAGCCCGCAGCTGCTCAAGGATCGGACTAAGGTCCGGGTTCTTGGCAGTGTGCTCCACGAGTTCCTCCTTCAGTTTCTTCGGGAGCCCGTAGGAGTTCACAAGGCAAGTCATATACTCGGGCTGCAGCAACACTGCAGCACCTCAACTCCTAACCTCATGCCCGACTTTGAAGACTAACACTAACAACACCCGGCACGTCGATTACTGAAGCCTACTCACAACTACCTCAAAAGTACCTGTCTACAACTAGGCAGATCAGCTATATATAGCGCTGGACCGCCTGGGAGGCAAACCGTACCAATGGTCAGGGCCTGCATCAAACGGGCGCCCACACCAATGCAAAACCCCGCCTGAATCTGCAACCACTGGCGCCTAAAACTAAATGGTAACCCTACTGGTGGGCCCAATGGGGCCCATGTGGAACCCATGGAATGCCACATTCCTCCTCTCACAGGCCGAGGCTATGGCGGACTACTAAGGGCCCTTCTCTCCTGTGCAAAAGACAACGCAAAACAGCTATGGCCGCTGCTCTTCAGGCCACCATGCCTGACTCTGCCCCGAAGCTTCCCTGATGCGGCAGTTGGGGCCTTCCAGATGCAGCCCCTAACAAGGTGATGAAGATGGTGTCCACCATGGCCAGGTAGGTAATTCGCCACTCTCCTCCTTCGCCCCCTTCTTCTTCCTCCTTTAGCTGGGCTGCTTGCGATAGCCAGGCAGAGCGCCCAGCTCTCCTCCTTCCTCCAGGCAGTGCTCTGAGAACCACCGCCCGCTCAAGCAGCATGATGCCCAAACTTGCATACCGCAAATGAGGTAGAGCCCAGTGCTCTACCTGGAGATATAGCAGCCTACTTGCCTCTTGGGCGGTGACTTCCAGGCCGCACGACCCCCAAGCAACCGGTGCCTCCTCCCTTTCGGAGGGAAACATCATCGCAGGCTCTGATATCGTCCGCACAGTCCCTAGACTCAGGCTACTTGGACTGGTACTTGCATACCGCAAATGAGGTAGAGCCCAGCGCTCTACCTGGAGATATAGCGGCCTACTTGCCTCTTGGGCGGTGACTTCCAGGCCGCGCGACCCCCAAGCAACCGGTACCTCCTCCCTTTCGGAGGGAAAAATCATTGCAGGCTCTGATATCGTCCACACAGTCCCCAGACTCAGGCTACTTGGAGTGGTACCCGCCTACGTCTAGTCTACCGCTACTGGGCCTCTAAAAATGCCAACTTTTTGTCTTCTTCTGCTCGACCTCCAGTCCCCGACACATCTACCGCTACTTGAGTGTTTTTCCCCTGCTGCGCTAAGTGTCGCGGGCCTACTCCCCGGTACTTGAGTGTTTTCCCCGCTGCAACCCTCTAAGTCACGGCCACAGGTAAGTACCGGCCCCCTGGGCCTCACAACACAAGTTCCCTGGCGGGCCACACACACTCAGGCAGACGTGCACTCAGACAGGCATACGGAGCAGCAAGTACGCACACACAGACAGACCTAGGAAACACGGGAATCTCAGCAAGGCATACATTCCAGCGGCAAAACCCAGAAATCATCGCTGTTCTCAGTCTGTGTTTTGGCGGGTCATTACAGATCCCACTAGCACAAGAATGGGCAATGCCGTAACCTCCAGATGAAGAGAAGCCCCCTGCCAACCTTCTTACAACCGAGACAACAGCAACGATAGCTCTCTGCTCTCACTGATCTCAGTACCAGACCGTGTGATGACTACTCTATTCTCTACTCTACACTATACTACACCAATGTATACTGCCAAAGAGCCAATGCTGCTCCTCCCCATATGCCACCTCCATCTCTAGGGCACCCAACCCAGCTATCGCTGGCACTGCCTGCCCCCACTCACTGGCCAGCACTAGGGCTGCTTTCCGGCAATGCCGTTATCTCCAGATGAAAAGAATCCCCCTTCCAACCTCCCAACAACCAAGACAACAATGATAGCTCTCTGGTCTCATTACCAGACCGAGTGATGACTACTCTATTCTCTACTCTACACTATACTACACCAATGTATACTGCCAAAGAGCCAATGCTGCTCCTCCCCATGCCTGAGCGCAAAATGTAGCGCGCTGAAGCTCTTCACGGCGACCACCAGGTATGCTCCTTGCCACACTCTTGTCCTACGGTCTTCCCCTTCCCACAGGACCTCCCCTCCATGTGCCAACACCATCTCTAGGGCACCCAACCCACCTATCACTGGCACTGCCTGCCTCCACTCACTGGCCAGCACTAGGGCCGCTTTTGGGCACACATGCTCCAGCAGAGTAGCGCTGTCTGCCAACTAGCATTAGATCTCCAGACTGCACCAGCCACTTTCTTTACACCAGGCCGGAATCTTGGCAGACCGGTAGGCACTGCCTCTGCTACTTTCTCGCAACCTGGCAGGATGCGAGTTAGCTGGGCCGATAACCCGACCAGTCTGACCCCCGCCCATTTCTTAAACAGACCGGACCACGTCGGGGCCTTCACTTCGGGCTCTGCCACACTCGTCTACAGGCCTTCACTTAGGGCCCTGCCAAAATTTACCTGGAAACCCCCCATGGCCTCACAAAACATTACGAGGGCAAGGAAAAAGAAAGCGGCTGGGCCACCCATGAGCCTAGCTCAGTGGGTGCACCCATGCACCCATGAACCGTCGAAATACAGACCCGCGTTCGGATCCAGATAATGGACCTTGATGAGTAAAAACCAAATATTTATGAATTAAAAAAAAAATGGCTGGGCCAGTGGGCCAGTCCGGTGTGGCACAGGCCCACTCCTGGGGCCCAGCATGCCTACCTTACTCTGAAGGCTTGAGGGATAGTGGTAGTAGAGAGACTGAGGGCCCAGTCCTGTTTGGCACTACCCCGCTCCTGGGGCGCAGCATGCCTAACTTACATTTAAGGCTTGATGGATAGTCGAAGAGAGAGGAGGGGAGAAGGAACAAGATAGAGGTGGAATATCTGACATGAGGGAGCTGGTACTCTGGGCATATCTTTAAACCATGTGGTTGAGCTCTTTTGGCATGGGCTTCCCTTGAGTTGTAGTCTTATCATGCATTTGAAAACTTGTGACTGATGGCTGTTTGTGAGCTTTGCAGACCTGGGTTAATCGCAATAGTGCCAATTTGGTGCCAAGCACAAATAGAGACTTGCCTGATAGACATGGCCACCCTCGCTACCAACATAGAACGAGTCAGTCTCACACGATGGAAAACCAGCAGCAGTGATACCAATGTCAAACGCATATAAGCCTCCCTTCGGCTGAGAAATCTGGATAACCTCGTACACCTGCCATTTTACATGCAACGACAATCAACAACCAATTACCATGTGCAACACATCTTAGTAATAGTGTTCAATACATAGATGATGCTATGAATTCCCAAATGCAAAACCGGATGATGCCTGTCAACCAAGCTCACAGCCGAATGACCAAAATCTGGACTCGTTTGTACCGGCCTAATCTGGCAGCACGATGGTTAAAGGGTACTCCATGTAACTCGTTGGAACTGTACATAGGCGTCCACAGATGCAGGTACATCCCAGATTACACTAACATTATAGCATCAGCCTCTGACCACTAAATATCGGTTAAACAGAAAAAAATGATCCCAATAACCCCACAAACAACTGCCAAGAACTAGTGTTCCTTAAGACCACGCCTCTCGTGCAGGAGATGATTACGGAACAGCAGTGCACTACATGGGCACCAAGTGCACACAGGTGGTGAATAGCCTGCACAGCACTACCGACGATAGTACCTCCCAAACTTGAAAGAATCCAATAAGAATTCTGAACAAGAACTTGTCAAAATTATTTCAAACTTTTGGCTAGGCTTCAGTTCATAAAAACTTTTGATTTTTTAATTTCTGATTTCCATAATGATGCTATAATCCTGCCCAATTCATGGATCAAAACTCAACCTTGAGGTAAAACCATTTGTCACAACTCGGAAACAAGAGAAGAGAAGAAGAAGATCACAAGATTGAACCAATGTCTCATACCTTCTCTCCCCCCTGTTACCCCTCGTGTAAGTCCTCTTTTTTATTATTCAAAACAATAACAATGAATGAACAAATCAACAAGAATCAATGTCTGTTAGATCCCCCTTCCTGCCAGTGTGGAAAGAACGTTCCTTCACCTCTCTTTTAACTCTCACCTCTCTCGTAGCACTGTTGGCTATGGGAGTTCATCTACGGAAGAAATCCATGTCCAACCAGCACACCAACAAGGGCCTCCATGATGCAGCACCAACCAAGGAAGTGCAGTGATGTCTATCATAGCCAGACCTAAGTCTTCTTGATGGTTCCCTTTACAGCCCTCCAAATAACTCCATAGCCCACTACGGACATCTACCACTACTCTCCCACTAGCCAGACTCTCACGCTTCTCCACTCCCCATCCCTTCTGGTCCCGGTGAATCCATTTCCATTGGCTTCGCAGACATGGGAAAGGCATGTAAGAGAGGGAATTCTCAAGTCATGGTGGTCATTGACCGCTTCTCCAAATTTCTGAATCTGATTCCTTTGCCACGTCATGCACTAACTAAACTGGTAATTTGTGAGTTCAAACAGAAGTATATTCTGCAGTTTGGTCCCCTGAAAACTCTTGTGAGTGATCTGGACACCCGGTTCATCAGTTCAGATTGAAAGGACTTTACCACTCAACACTACGGTATCAAGTTGAACATAATATCTGGTGGGGAGATCAACCAGATTGTCACCGAACTTCTCCGTACCCTAATCGTTCCCGATCAGAACACATGGGATGAAGAGCTGGATGCGATGAAGGGGTTGTATAACAACTCCATTCACTCCACCACCCGTATGCCACATAACAGGTTGCAATACAGATGGCAGATCCGCAACACTCTCTACTTCTTGTTCCCTGATCGGCTACTTGGTCTCGCTCCCGACATGCCTGGCTACACTGCGACATTTAAAGAAGGAGATTATGTTTGGGTCAAAATGTCTGTGTTTTTAGATGAAGAGGGGGTGTCTTGTCAGCTTCTTCCGTTGTACTATGGCCCTTGGGAGGTTCTGAAGGTGGTAGGGGATGATGCTTTCGGTCCTTCATATGTGATTGGTGTGCCACCTCATCTATGCACGTACCCAGTCTTTCACGCGTCTAAACTGTATCCGTACACTGCTGCTACTTCCTTTCCTCATTGTGAGCCTATGATCCCTCTAGCGATTGGCGGTGGTCATGAGATTGACACAATTGTGACACACGCAGGTAAGGGAAAGGACAGACAGTATCAAGTCCATTTTCTGTATCACCCATTAGATGAACTCAAGAATGCACCTCGTGTAGTTAATGCCTATGAACGTTATACTGTTTCCCAACAGCCACCCGTGTTCACTGCAAAACGCAGTGTATAAACGCACAGCAGCACTCTTTTGCAGTAATAGCCTATGATGCACTTTGCATGGACTCAGACTGAGTTACTCACTTGAAGGAACCTCGGTCTTGAGAGGGGGGTGGTGTAATGACCAGCAAAATCATGGATTGAGAACTCTGCTCTTTCAGAGTTTTGCCGCTGGATTGTGTGACTTGCTGAGGCTGCTGAAATTTCTAAGTATGTGTGTGTGCATGATTGCTGAGTTCCCGTGTGTTTGTCTGATTGCCTGATTGTTTGAGTGTGCGTGTGATCCACCAGGGTACTTGTGTGTTGCAGAGGCCCTCGGGCCTGGTACTTAGCTGTGGCCGTGCTTTGTGGGTTGAAGCAGGAGCTAGGAGTAGGCTAGGCCCGCAAGTAGCAGGTCGGTAGCGAGACGAAGACAAAAAGTTAGCACCTTTGAAGGCCGAAGGAATTTTAGAGTCTGGTAGGCTTAGGGTCTAATTGTACCGGCCTAATAGTCTGAGTCTAGAGCCTGCAGCGAAGGATATGGCCCAATAGTCTGAGTCAAAGGCGCACAGCGAAGGATATCAGACTGCAAAATGATCTTTCCCTCCGAAAAGAGGAAGGTACCAGTACCTTGGGAGGCCGAGTGGCCTCAAAAGTCAACCGCTCAAGGAGGCAGCAGTCCAGTATATCTTCAGGAAGAGCAAAGAGCTCTTCATCATTTTCCGGTGTGCAAGTTTGGCGTCACGCTGCTGGAGCAAGCGCTTGGTGTACCCGCGCTGGGGAGGAAGAAGCCATGCGCTCGCTCCAGCAGCATGGTGCTAGACTTGCACACCCAAAAAAGAGGAAGAGCTGTGCAAGTCTGGTGTCACGCTGCTGCACCTACACTTGGTGTACCCGCACTGGGGAGGAAGAAGGCGGGCTTGGCCCTTCACCTTGGCTATGGTGGAGAGGACCAAGGAGGACCGACGAGTAGGAGGCCAAGGAGGAAGACGGTGGCAAGGAGCATAGTGACGGGGGTTGGCTTCATCAAGGAAGACTTCGGGGTAGTGTTAGGCACGGCGGCTATTGTAGGAAAGGACACAGTGTCTTGACTTGCACACCCGAAAAAGAGGAAGAGCTGTGCAAGTTTGGTGTCACACTGCTGGAGCTCACGCTTGGGGTACCCACGCTGGGGAGGAAGAAGGTGGGCTTGGCCCTTCACCTCGGCTATGGTGGAGAGGACAAAGGAGCAAGACTCCGACGAGTAGGAGGACGAGGAGGAAGACGGTGGGCAAGGAGCATAGTGACGGGGGTTGGCTTCATCAAGGAGGACTTCGGGGTACTGTTAGGCACGGCGGCCATTGTAAGAAAGGACACATTGTCTTTGCGTTGTCCTTAGAACATTTGAGCACGGCTCCGCCAGTCTGCCATAGCCATCTACTTAGCCAAGCAGGGGGGAGGTGTATGAGACGGCTATGGTCGACCTCAATAGTTGCTGGCAATAAGGAGGAGATTCAGACATTGTTTCCGGTTCATTCTTTCATTGTTATTATTATTTTTTATTGAAAAGAGAATGATGGGGGAGTTCAAGGGGGTTGGAGATGGTGGCCAGTTGAATAGGGATTTGACATTGGTCTTTGCTGATGTACATCTTCTCCTTCATTCTTATTTCTTCTGCTTCCCTTGTCTCTTTCTCTTTCCAGGTTCTTTCATTTCACTTGCAATTGATCGACATTGTCGTTCTTTGAGTTATTGCACTTCAAGATAGCCAGGATCATAATACACTGTTTGATAGCGTACATGCTTCTCTATCACACCAAAAATCAGCCACAGAGGAACCAACTCAAAAACAGGGCCCAAGTCTTTCTCTCCTCTCCTCCTACACCACAGCCCCCTAATGTCCACCAGGTCAGTACAGGCGCCTACTGACTTCCTTACCTGTGATGGGCTAACATAGTTACGAGTCGCAATGCAATAATTAGCGTTGTTGCAGGTCGCCTGTCCTATTTGAATGCGGACATATCATTCTTTTCATACAACTATGTGTGAAACTTGTGTCCAACCTTCACAATATAGTGCTGAAGATCGGCTACCACAACTCCAGAATCCGAAGGTGGACTTGGTACTGCACGGGACAAGTACTGCAAATGTGCTCGAAATATGGTACAGCGTTGTCCCAACAAGTACCTCATGAGGGGGGCATCGAAGCAAAGTCTTTGAGCGATTGAGGGTCCAAGTTCTCCAACCTGTCCCACTTTGCCAATTCCATGGAAGAACTAGATGTGGAAACAGGTTCGTGAGCCAACTGATCGGGTACCTTGCAAGCAAGGAATCTTTGTGGATCGAGAGGATGGCCCAAAGTAGGGACAAACCGAACAAAATAGTCCTCTAAACAAGCTTACTACCATGTGATCCCGAACACAGGGTAGGCTGTTAGCTGAACAACTGTGGCCGATGGAGCATGGAATGCAGTCGCATTATCCATTGCTGAATTCCCTGCTGAACTCAATTTTCTGGACGCGACAAGATCAGTTGCCTGACCGGCGGTTTCCCCTTGTCAGGGCAAGCCACGGTGGTGTGCTGCAGAGTTTTGGACCACAAACAATGATTATGTTTCTTACATGTGTCGTATTGTAGTTGAGTGAGCCCGTTGCGTACCCAAAAAGACAGCATTTTCAGAAAGTGCACATTTCTCAGACCGCAACTGTGCAGGCGTTCAACTTGTGTTCAACTTGCGTTCGACTTGCAAAACCACTACTGAGCCACTGAGGCAAATTTGTGTCATTTCAAATGGATTATATCCTGCATATCTGGCCAGATAAACCTGCATAGTGGCCATCAGTGTGGCAAGCTTTGGTGCACATAAACTGCAAAGCAGTTGTTGGGTCTGAGATACGTCATAATGAAATGAGAAAGAGAAAGGGATGACTATCACCACAATTTGTGATTCAGCTGCACCCTCTCCCTTTACCGAGCCCAGAATACAAGAAAGCAGTGAATGATGCACTAATGATATACGTGTAACTGATTCTGTGAGACTAGTCCTTGTCAGAAAGGACCAGAAAACCACCTCACAAATATCCCCCATCATAGTCATGAGCACAAAGGACGCATCAATCAAATAGAAAACATGGAACGTACCATGGCCACTGAAAACCCATAAACATCACAGCTCACCTTCCCAAGCATGCCACGCTTCCACATGCACATCCGCCCATCCGTGCTCGCAGTTGCAAACATGCTGCTGCCTCCATCACCAACCTTCTCCAAGACATAAACAGGATGTGCATGGCCACCTCCCCTCCCAAATACAAGAGGGCTTTTCTGAACAGGTTGCTGCCCAACTCTCATATCCCATGATACAATTTGCCCCGAATATGTCCCTGCCAGGACAACCCATGGGCTTCCAGGGTCCCAGATAAGAGCAGTTACCATAGAATCACATGTAAACTGCCCCTCTGGTTGCTCATGCTGTTGCAGGGACCAGATAAGCACCCTGCCCTCGTCCTCTACCACACCTTGACCACCTTCCCCAATTCCTCTTTTTGTTCCTTCCCACAGGGCAAAGGGTGTTGACCACGCTGTTGCTGACCCGAGAAGAGGCCGGCGAGTCACGGCATGTGTTGGCTTCATAACCATCGGAGATGTCTGTGGGCTTCCATATGCTGCCGCAATCAGCTGAGGATTTCTTGGATGACAGTCAAGGGCAGTTATCGGACGCTCTAGTCCATCTGACCTCAAGGAACTCTCCACAAAGCATGCGGACACCCAGATTGCTTCACTATTACTTGTTGGTCTGCCAAAAGCCAATAAACCATCAACACATCTACGGAGGTCAAACAAGCTGCCACCTTTCCAGAGCAAAAAATGAAAGCAATCATAGAATTGACCATTATATTGGGCTCCCAAGAGACACTCATCTGGACAAACCATCTCCACGAATGGGAAGCAAAAACAAATGCTCAGACTTCAGTGCAATCACAGCACAATCTCTTGCAACAGCCCTTCAAAACTTTTGAAGGAAGACTCGCTGAACCTGCCCAGTCTTTAGAGAGAGCTCATCAATCGTGAAGCTGAGTGATTGGTTGGCCACTAACGGATGGGTAGGTTAGTGCGCTGATGGATTGACACATTAGTCAGTTAGTTTCAAGGTAGGGTGAACCCTTTTCCGCAAAAGTGCAACAAATAGGTTCTGAAAGCAACACCTGAGCCAGAAATCCCTTTCCTCTTCTTCACTGTTACTGTTTCCATCATCCTCCCGCTGCTCCTCATCATCCGCGCGGATGGATTGACACATTAGTCAGTTAGTTTCAAGGTAGGGTGAACCCTTTTCCGCAAAAGTGCAACAAATAGGTTCTGAAAGCAACACCTGAGCCAGAAATCCCTTTCATCCTCTTCACTGTTACTGTTGCCATCATCCTCCCGCTGCTCCTCATCATCCTCTTCATTTACAAGGGACTCGCCAACAGAAGCATACCGTGAATGCTTCAACTCCTGTCTGTGCCAAACCATTGAGGTCTGTGACTGCTGAGATGCTCTCCTGCCAGCAATTAATGGACCCAAATTAGCACCCAAAGGAGAAGTGGGTGCTCCTCTGGCAGGCGTTCTAGACATTGACATTCTGCGGTGAGGCCTGCCACACCTTCTCCCCGCAGTAGGCTAAGCTTGTCATCAGCCAACCCCGCGTTTCCCGCGTTATCCTGCCCACGAGCTGCAACCAAAGAGAATTGCCACAAAAACATTCAGGTAAATACCTCAGCGCTGATCTCTTAGATGTGAAACATGATGCAAGGCTGCAACTCTGTCCTGTCTTTCATCGTTTGAGAAGGGGGTGGCCCCTTACGAAGTTCAGCCTCATTTCCACTGCCTATATCGACAACACTAGATGTCCTCCTTTCTGTTTGCTGGCCCAGTACATTATTTCTCCTTGAACTAGATTACCTATTGTGGCTTCATCCACAAAAGAAAAGAACAAAAGAAAACAACAGAAGGCATAAGTAGACCATGAGAGTTTGACTGAAACTGACCTTGTCAGATGCTGTCCTGTCTGAAGTCCTCACCCTAGAAATACCACCATTTCTTGCCCAATAGAACTACTTTTTTTCCCACGCTATCTTCTGTGAATCTGTGTATCGTTCCAATTTTGACAGATGGCGAATGGACATGCATGACCAACACTGCTTGTATCACCAAATGAAAACATCTGATCTCAGTTTGCGATGCCGTCACAAAGGGGTGTGGGTGCAGGGTGGAGGAAGCAAGGGCAAAGTAGTAATGGTCTGCTTTCCTCCGCTCTCCATCTCTTCCTTCTCCTCCCTTTTTCTGTCCCCTGGATCCACCAGTATCCTGTGAATCTTCCTCTTTCTCCCTCCGTCTCCCTCACTCCTCCTCCAACCTCCAGCTATCAGGGGGGGGGGAAATCATGGTTCAACAAAAGCCACTCTCTTCATCATCATCGCTATGATCGTGCCCAATTCACAATGCAATTCTCAACTACAAGACGATGCAACACTTTGCAACTCGAGAAGATGTGGATTTAGCGCAGGGGAGCAGAAGAACGAAGAATGATAGAAGAAGAAGAAGAAGAAGAAGAAGAAGAAGAAGAACGCAAGATTGAATCACTGTCATCTAACTCCTCTCGCGATCCTCATCTCCCTCAATCGCTCCCTCCCCATATAATAAATGCTGTGAGACCAACCATACACGACCCTCTCACGCCACCCACACACCAGATGCCACACACACACCAAAGCACATGTGAGATGTACCTTGAAGACTATCTGCCAATCAACTCGATAACACAAGATTGTCTCTGTACAGGAAGATGTGGCTATGGCCGCCAGCAAGCTCTAATACGTACGGTTGCTCTCTCTCAGCCTCACTTCTCTCTCTCTCACCAAGGTATCTCTTTGTGATACCTCTCGAGTCCCTCTCCCTCACAACCTCACACTTGACCTGGCTATGGGTACTCCCTACGGGCGCCCAGTGCCGTACACTACCACCACAGCCAAAGTCAATGATCTGCACAAGTTGCCGTTTCTCCAAACAGAGCAGTCGTCAGTATCCCAAAATAGTGCAGCAGCGCCTCATCAAGGTCGCACACGTGAATATGTATTGCCTGCTTCGCCAACTGGACTTCTGACCTTGACGGTTTGCCTTCCATAATGCAGCTACCGGTTATGGGTCCGGTACCCTGCCTATATTTGTCGCTTCCATAAGCTTGCGTACTTTCGACGGACTTTGCTGCTGACTCAACCGACTGACAACTGATCTACCAATTGTCTCAGTACAGGAAGATGTGGCCATGGCCGCCAGCAAGCTCTAATAGGTACAGGTAAAGCCAGTGCGGCCACGCCCGCACACATGGAAAATATCAATGAGATATCCGTGGTCCAAATGTAATCTCTCTCTCTCTCTCTCTCTCTCTCTCTCTCTCTCTGTGGGTATTAATCTGCAGATCTTACGACACCGCTGTTATTGTTCCTGCTCGTCTCAAAAGCATCCGAAAACCATTTTCCACTTGTGCTCCTCGGGAGGGACCAATCTCTCTCTCTCTCACTCTCTCTCTCTCTCTCTCTCTCTCTCTCTCTCTCTCTCTCTCTCTCTCTCTCTCTCTCTCTCTCTCNNNTCTCTCTCTCTCTCTCTCTCTCTCTCTCTCTCTCTCTCTCTCTCTCTCTCTCTCTCACACACACACACACACACGCACAGAGGGTACGGCAAAAACCGGCTTGACAAATAGCATTCGGAGGAAGTGGTGCTCTCAGGCATGATGTCAAAACTCGACGCAGGCAACCTGTTACGCTCCTCCCTCCTCCTCTCTCCCCCGTCCCGTGCCGCGTGGCAGTGTGACACAATTTCTTTTCTTCAACCTGGGGTGCTTGTAATCGCCCTCCTCCCTCCTCCTCTATCCTACTCTCGTGGCGTGCGATTTTATTTTCTTGTTCTCGTCCTTGTCATCCTCCTCTGTCCTCCTACTCCATCCTCCTCGTCCCCCCTAGTCCCCATCCCTCCTTCCTCCTCCTCCTCTCGTCCTCGTCTCCCCTAGTCCTCCTCCCTCCTTCCACCTTTCTACTTCCACCTTTCTCCTCTCGTCATGTTGCCATGTGGCACACTCCTCTTCCTCGTCCTTCAACCTCGTCTCCCCTCATCCTCCTTCCTCCTTCCACGCACTTTCTCCTCCTACCTCTTCCCTCCTCTCTACTCCCATTGTGGGCCACGTGGCACGCCGGCAGACCATTTTATTTTCATCCTGTTCTGGTCCTCGTCATCCTCTCCATCCTCCTTTTTCCTCCTCTTTCCTTCATTCTCCTTCCCCCTCTCTCCTCCAATCCGTGCCACGTGGCACAGCGACACATGATTGTTTCTTTTCTTGTTATCGTCCTCGTCATCCTCTCTTCCTGATCCCTCCTCGCTCCCCTCGTCGTCCTCCCTCCTCCTCCAACTTCCTCCTCCCTCGTCCTTCGTCCAACTTCCTCCTCTTTCCTCCTCCTCCCTCCAACTTCCTCCTCCTCATCCCTCCAACTTCCTGCTATCTCCTGCTCCGCCTTCCTCCTCCTGTCACATGCCACGTGGCACACCGGCACCCGATTTTTCTTGTCTTGTTCTCGCAGTCGTCATTCTCCTCCTTCCAGCTCGTCTTCCTTCCTCCTCATCTCCCCTCCTCCTCCTCCCTCTTCCGCCTCCCTCTTCCTCCTCCCTCCTTCCCCTTCCTCCAACTTCCTCTTCCTCTCCCTCCTTCCTCCTCCTCCCTCCTCTCTCCTCCCGTCACGTCCAATGTGCAATACCGACCCGCAATTTTTTTTTTGTCATCTCAAACTCATCCACATTATCGCCCTCCCTTGTCATCATCCTCCTTTCCTTTCTCCACGCTTCCCCCCGTCCTCTTTCCTCCTCCTCCATCCTTTGTCGCGTGCCGCAGCGGCGATTTATATTTTATCTTGTTCTTCTCTTCGTCATTCTCCACCCTCCTCCATCATCGGCCTCCATCCTTCCTCCTCTCTTCTCCAGAAGATGTCGTCGCAAGTTCGATATTAAAAGAAAGAAAAGAAATGGGTACGTCCGGATCCATGGAATGGGGAGCCTCGATCTGCAAACGGTCGACACATGAAGATCAAAAAATGGAGGGGAAATAGGAAGACAAGGTTCGCAAAAGAAGTGAAAATGAAAAGCTACGGGCTGGGTACTTCCAGATTCAGGGCGGACTGGGTAGCCAAGATGTCCTTGCAAGTTCGATTTAAAAAAAAGAAAAGAAATGGGTACTTCTGGATCCATGGACTGGGAATCCGCGATCTGCAAACGGTCGACACATGAAGATCAGAAAATGGAGGGAAAATAGGAAGACCAGGTTCACAAAAGAAATAAAAATGAAAAGCTACGGGATGATGGGTACTTCCAGATTCAGGACGGACTGGGTAGCCGCGATCTGCAAGCGGTCAACACGTGACGATCAGAAGTGGAGGGGGGGAAAGAGGAACAGCAGGAGGCGGCGAAAGAGAAGGCGGAGCAGAAAGAGAAGGTACAAAATACTTGCCCTCTTTCTACAGCCCAAAAGGCCTACATTCAAAATTACTTCGCCGATTCCCCTACGGAGTCCGTCCGGTCCGTCCGGTCGTTAATGATCATCACATGCCCTTCCTCTCAAATGCAACCCCCCCCCCTC
>BFEA01000807.1:17371-53230 GCA_003427395.1 Chara braunii | reverse complement strand
TCATCAGTCAACCGCACACAACAATATGATATAGCTTGTGGAGAAGTCCCTGGGCAACGGGGTGGGTAGTGTTCCAAGAATGAACAATGACGAGCGCAGTCCACCAACTCTTGCTTCTGCGAACTTCCCCATGTTCGTGGCGAAGATGTGATGTACTCGCAGTGGAGGCGACGTCTGAAGCTGGTACGGTAGCGGATCGGTTTACCCTTATCGTCCAGGGTCTTTCGYTGGAGGACACCATCAGGCAGTGCAATGAGGCTTCCGAACTCTAACATGTTGGCAAACTTGTAATGGCTTGCCTGAGGGCAGGCACGCTCCATCGCCTTCCAATCATTATCGTTCCATTCGTCGAGATGCAGGTTCATGTACGGGACGATGGTCATCCATGGGTCCTCGTCGAAGTCCTCCTTGGCTGCTTCGTCGATCCACGTTTGACCGTCATGATGCCGCACCGATCTCGCACAAGGTGAAAACGGTTTTGCTAAGCGCATGTGCTTCTCGGGACTCAAGCGCATGTGCGTCTCGGGACTCATGCTGACGCTTGTCGAAGGTCTCGACGACATTACGCTTCCTACACATCACGGACACACAAACGACACATACGGACGTGTAGACCGTCGTTAATAAAGTTGGCCAATGATAAGTCCCCTGGTGCGGCCAACACTCAATCGTCACGCCCCGCACTATATATCGACAAGCTCCTCACTTAATCAAAGTGCGAGTGAACTCTCACTTACGTGCGAGTGGACTCTCACTTAAGCAAAGTGCGAGTGAACTCTCACTTAAGCAAAGTGCGAGTGAACTCTCACTTAAGTCTGACCACACGTCCAGTTCTAGTGACATTCGGGGTTCCCCGGGGACAAGGTCGTGTACCGAAGCCATACAAAGCATTTATTGATGATCCGTACATGCGGATCTGCGGTTCGTCGACTGATACACTCTCCGAAAAGACGGACATGTATTTCATCATGACAAACACTCCCGGTTGTGCTAAGGAATTCCCTATACAGTCCCGTATGTCAGACACTTTCTCCTCAACCTCACGGGACAACGAAAAGTTTTGGACCCGCCCTGCTATCACAAAATATCGCCACCCATCTACACGCGCAGGCCCGCGCGTCGGCACAAATTTGGACCCCTCAATTACCACCTCGTTGTGTGATACAAGTACAACTACATCGACGAGTTTCCTGCTCTTGTTCGAAGCAGCGACACATAGAACTCTGGCGAAATCAGACCCGGACACAGTTAATCGCACACAACACTATGGCACAGCTTGTGGAGAATTCCCGGGGCACTGGAGTGGGTACTGCTCCAGGAACGAGCGGTGACGAGCGCAGTCCACCAACTCTTGTTTCCGCGAGCCTCCCCAAGTTCATGGTGACGACCTGACGTAGTGGCACTCGAGGCGGCTGAAATGGCGGCTAATGCAGCCCAGTGCTCTGCGCATATGGTTCAGGAACTTGTGTCCGAGGACAGTGTTAGACAGCGGGATGAGGTTCCCGAACTCCAACATGTTGGCGAACTTGTACTGGCTTGCCCAAGGGCAGCGACTCTCCATCGTGGCCCAATTCCCATCGCACCAACCGTCAATATGCCCGTCCATGCACGAGACGACGGTCATCCAGGGGTCCTCGTTGAAGTCCTCTGCGGTCGCTCCGTGGATCGTCATTACACCGTTAAAATACTGCACGGATCTCGCGCAAGGAGGAAACGGTTCTGCCAAGCGAATGTGCGTCTCGGGACTCATGGTCCGTGGTGTCGAGAAGATCGACTCCATGATTCGTGGTGTCGAGAAGGTCGCCTCCATTACGCACCCTACACACCACGCGCACATACCAAACGATACACACGGGCACGTTGACACTCTTGAACATAGTTAGCGAACGGGAACTGTCGTGGCCACGCCCACACGCAGTCGTCAAGACATTCACTTAAGCGGATTGCTCGGGGTTCAGAGCACAAGTGCGAGTGAACTCGCAGTTAGATGGAGAGCCAGGTGGTCACACCACTGAAGTGGAATGCTCGGGGCGCATACAGCAAGTGCGAGTGAACTCGCACTTAGATGGAGAGATAGGTGCGCACACCATGATCTCATGTGTGTAATGTATAAGGAAATCGGAGTGTAACATCCGTTCAGAACTTTCACTTCTACCGATGACGACAGACCGGTATGTACATGCGTTCATTCAAAGTTCGAACAGGCGACCCGAACGTAAGACACTGCAGCGCATCGACTGGAGCATCTTCCACGAACATAGAAATATATTTCATGCGAGCGAACCCGGTCCTTCCGGCCAGAGATCTGCCTATAGCATCCCGTATAGAGGACGCTTGAGCTTCAACCTCACGCCATGCGTCCACATCGTCCACCTTATCCTCGATTACCAAATCCCATGTCTCTTCGAATTCTATTGTGACCAAACCGATCCCGTCTCTCCCAAGGTGCAACTCATTCCTGGACACGTAGACCATATCGTCAGTCAATGTCCTATTCCGATTCGAACACGCGACGCAAAGGACCCTAGACAAGAATAACTTTCCGGGACGCAATCTAACGCAACAGTAGGAAACTGCTCGAGGCTTTAGCCCTGGAGAGTGCAATGGGTACTCATCGAGGAACTCGGAATGTCGTGCACAGGCAAGTAACTCGTGTTTCAGCGCATGAGACCATGTGCGCGGCGAAGCAGTCACGACGTTGCAGGCCAGCATATTCTGATGACGAGGAATATTCAGCTTTGCACTCAAGCGACGACACCGAACTGAACCGAGCACAACTCTAGGCACGGGAATGAAACTCCCAAACTCGCACATGTTAGCGAACTTGTAGTCGTCCGCTCACGGACACTCCCTGAGCATTATGTCCCATTCAAGCTCTTTCCACGAGTCCAGGGGAGCATCAGTGAGCGGGGGGACCTTCATCCAAGGATCACACTCCATCTCGTCTTTTGTTGCACCGTCATAACAGTCGAGTTTTCACTGCTGGAGACGCGCAACGCGCATGGGGGAAAAGGAAATGCCATGCGCTCACGCCAATCACCCAGGATAATCAACTCCGACATGGCCATCGCGATCGGCAAATGCCCTGCAGGCCACAAAAAAAAAAAAAAAAGCAAATGCTTCCACCCAGCTCACAGGGAACGAAAATAACCATGCCCCCCAAGGACGTCCGTCGAAACTCCGATGACGGGCGTCTTGTTGAACACGACCACCACTGCACGGCGACACTGCACCCAGCCGGGCGAGAGGTACATCAACGGGCATGGCAGTTGAGAGGGAGACAGAGAGAGAGAGAGAGAGACTCTAGTTGAACAACGAGTCAATTCGCGGTTATCGGTATTCGACAGAGCACTGTAAGGAAAGTGTCAAACAACACTACATGTATGTCAGGCCGAGCACCCATGGGCACGTATACACGCAATGGAAGTGATCACGAGCCCTCTGCATCGGTTGAAATGACCACCTTCAAGAAGTGCCAAATAGTCGGCGGTCTCAGGTCTCTAGTGCTAAAAACATTCTTAGGGGACGGCAAAACTGCTTGGCGTAGCACTAGATGCTCACCAAACAGTTTTGGATGTCGATCGTATGGACACATCATATGATGCTTACCAGCAAGCAACGACTGATTGCAGGACCTTCTATCCGGTGTGGATCTTTGAGAGCAGATTTGACGCAATCCACCGTTAGATCCATTCCGGTGAGGGGGACCTGCCATTCTGCCGTTGTTTATTGTACTCATCACGTGGGAATCGACGACGTGAGGAACCGACAATGAACATTTTTAGGGGACTTTGCGACCTTGTTTGGAACTTATTGGCGTAACACTAGATGCTCACCAAGCAGTTCTGGACGTCGGTTATATCGACACATCGTATGATGCCTTACAAGCAAACTGTGGCCGGATCCCGGCCCCCATCCCCGGTGTGGCTCTATGAGAGCTGATTTGACGCAATCCACTGTTAGATCCACATCGGAGAGGCGGACCGGTCATCCTGCCGCTGTTCAGTGTAGTCATCATGCGGGAGTCGACATCGCAAGAACCCGACGATGCTCCAATTGGGACGTGCTCTTGTTTCGTGATGTGCAGGTGCTTACCGGCGGTTCGTTCGATCCCCTTCTTGACATGAGCATTTTTTTTATCGAAAACATGCATGCATCACATCACATGAAGATGAGAGATCGAAACATTTTCAAGGTCACTATCGCGGAAGTTGGGAGAAAAGGAGAGAGGGAAACATTTGCAGGTTGCCCGTTGTTTTTGTAAAGGTCAAGTTGAAGCAAAGTGCGATGAAATTGCTCGACGTTCACACCAAAAGTGCGAATGAACTCGCACTTAGATGGAGAAGCAGGTGCGCACACCATCAACGCGATGATTTAATATGGACGTTGGCTTTTCATTTGTATATTACCCGGTGAAAATGTCATCAAGTCTTTGTGTGGAGAAGATACATATCCATTCCTATAAGTAACTCTTGTCATCGCCTTCAAGTTACCTAGTGTTTTTCTAAAGGTGAAGTTGCACACCACAAGGAGAGTTTTCTGAAATCATTCAATGCAAAAAAATCATTCAATGGCAAATTGCAAAGTACACAGAGGCGTTTTAAAAAACAATTCAATACAGAATTGCAAAGTACACGGAAGCTTTCCAAAATTCACAAAGTACATGGAGCCTTTCCAAAAATCATTGAAGGACACGTTCTAAGGCACATGTAGGCATTCCAAAAAACATTCCAGCCCATGTCGGATAGTCTACATGACATGCCCTTATCTACAGAAGACGCTTCCGTATAGTCTATATCAATCGCTCTCTTCGCCACAAGCCGAAAAGTCCTGCATTACACATGAAACAAACCCTACCTCTAATACAAACATATCGAAGACCTACATGAAAGCTGATTCAAGCCGAAGACCTACACGAACGCTAATTCGTGCCGAAGTCCTGCATTAGACAAAAGGTCATCCGAACCCGACACAATGTTCACCTGCCTACACAAGTCCCAGCCAGAAGCTCATCCAAGCTCGACATGATGTCCACAACGTGATAGGGTCAGACCCACTGCAAAAGGAGTGAGGTGATAAATGAGAGTCTATTCACATATAGAATCTGAATATCCTGAGACGATGAGTATCTTCGTAGCATGCGTCGGGTGAAAAGAGTTAGTACGATCTTCATGGTAGCAACATGTACATTCTTTGAGTAGCCTCCCGCGATCGTCGTCGTTGCGCTCGTCTATGTTGAACTCGATTAAAAGGACTTGGTTCGGGAATTCGGGCCTGAAGATCTGCTTCGATATTCGGCAAGTCGCGCATTAGTATATCTCTTAAAACTCGATTCAAATTGCTTAAGTGATGGATATGGAACGGACAATGGTCTCTCAAGAACGGGGGACTATCATTATATTCTCTCACGCCGGATACAAGGAATAATTCTCCATCCAAGCACGAGGCGATATGCATGATGAAGATCGATAAGAAAAACGTAATGGCAGGCTCACAACCTTCCGGCATTCTATCGAAAAATATGCTGGTTACGTAGGAATAATACAAACAGCTTCTCAACTCCCCTTCGGACGGAATGTAAAAATCAATTATGAAGACGAGCCTGTCGCGTAGCATGGCCATCACAATGTACTGAAAAACTGGGGTAGGCGGGGGCGAAACAGACGGCTGGACACGAGCGCGAACGTCTTCGGGGATTGCAAGGTAGCGGTATCTGGGAAGCCCAATGTTGCCAAACCACTCTAAACCATAAATGTTCTCAGTTGCGGCAACAACTGCACTTCGCAGACTTTCGCAGTAGTCGAGGTCTCTGACAACGACCGTCCTACTGAAACTTCCAGACGACATCCTGCATCAGAAGAGAGAACAACGCCCTTCTCATATACGGAGAGGTGGGTAAACGACGAAGTTGAGACCGTCTGATGTTGGCAAAGTGCGAATGAACTCGTAATTAGATAGAAAGTTTGTCATGCAACGGGGTATACCGAAGGGGACGGGGCATGATGAACGAGAGATAAGTAAGGGGACGAACATGAAATTCAACGGGCTGTAAGCATAGTGCACGTCTATTTGCAGTAGAGAAAACACGAAGCAAGTAATTCAGAACGCCGCTAGGGAAGATGTAGATGTCCAGCATCGCAGTAAGGGCAGTTGCACACATATCTCGTCTTCCCGTTGCGCAGAGTCACTTCCTGAGGTCTGGAGGCTGAATAATCCAGATGGCGGTAAACAAATCGCAATTCGTTGTCCCTATGTTCGACTGTGAAATTTATTTCGTCGCAGCTATCGAAGAGGTAGTGAAGTTGTTGGTGCACCAAACAGTCAACCCGCAAATGCAGCTCATCTCTGAGTGCTTGATCTATGGCGAGCCTGTTTTTGAACCGTGCAAGGGAACCAGTAGGGCCCGATGTGTGAAACGCTTGAAAAGAAGTGAGTTTGACACAGTGAAATTCCTCCCTTGCGAGAAAAAGAGCTCTCATTCGTCGACCGTCCACCTTCACGACAGTGAAGAGCGTCACGACGGTGGTGCCTCGATTACACACCCTCGCTCGACCGAAGTAGTCTATGATCACCGGCGTCGACTTCGTCGGTTGGCCGAGGCAAAACCAGGCACACAGTTTTTGATGCAACTTGTCCAACGACGCCCACTTAAGTTTCTCACATAAAATGTGCCATGCTTCAACCATCTTAGAAGTTTGGACGGGTTCCTCTTCGACGGGTTCTCTCTTCAGAAGTGACTCCAACCCGATAGGGTATGCCTGTACATCCTTCATCAGAGTGTACAGGTACCAAAAGTTTGACCCTACATCACGGCAAATCCGAAGGTGTCCTTCTTTCGCACTTTGCCACGAAGGGATTTCCCCGTCCGAGGCAACATCATTTTCGAGGTGCAGGTAGTCACGGTCCAGACCAGAGCGTCCAATGTCTTCCCAAATGTTCTTCGACAAAATGATCAGATCGATCTCTGACGCTGAGGAGTTCCTACTCTGCGACGAAGTCCCGATATCCATTTTGCATCACCGGAGAAACGCAAGCAAGCACGTCAGTTGCGATTCTCCCAAGTGCATAAGCAACAAATACAGGATCTTGATATGCACGAAAGAGTTCGATAATTGAAAAATGGTTCGCACATCGCAAGAGAGCACAAGTTTTATAACCGTCGTCTAATGCCGATTTATTTTCTACACGTCATTCATGTGGGTCGATAAGTGAGAGTAGATTCGCACTTCGCAAATCAGCGCAAGTCGTGCAACCGCCGCCGACGTGTGGAAAATAAGTGAGAGTAGATTCGCACTTCGCAAGTGAGCGCAAGTCCTGCAACCGCCGCTTAATTTCGACTCATTTCCAACACGTCATTCATGTGAAGGGGTCAGACTACTCTCCTATCGGGGACCATTTCCCTTACAGATATTTAGGATGTCTGTTGCGACAGTACGGACATTCGTACACATAACGGGCCGTCAATAGACGATATTCCTCCTCTCGAAATACAGTCTCTAAGTTGTGGTCCCTATGTTCCACTGTTCAGGAAATCTCGTCACAGTTATCGTGAAGGTAGTGCAACTGAGAGTGCACCAAACAGTCGACTCTGGAGTTGAGCTCCTTCCTTAATGCCGCATCGTGCGACAACCGATCTCTGAAGCGTCCAAGCGTACCCTCGACCGTGGGGCTGCGAAACGCTTGCACAGAATTGAGGGTTACTCCTCGGAACTCCTCCCTTGCAATGAAAAGCGCTTTCATCTTTCGACCGTCAACCTTCACGGTCGTGAACAGTGTCACGACCGTCGTGTTACGGTTGAATACCCAAATGCGACCGTAATAATCTACGATGGCCGGTGCGGGCATAACCGGTTGTCCCAGGCAGAACCAAACACAAAGCTTTACGTGTCTCCTGTCGGAGTCTGACTATCTCTGGTTCGCACAGTGGACGCGCCACGCGTCCGTCATCTCTTCAGGAGTGGCAAGTTTTGGATCTCCTTCCTCGCCGACGGGCTCTACATCAATTTCGTCTTCCAAGGAGTACAGGTACCAGAAGTTCCAACCCATATCTCTATCGACCACAAGGTCATCCGCGGTGGCGCCCATCCTCAATATCACGGGAACTTGCCCATCCGGCGCAACATCCGATTCGATGTTAAGATATCGATGTGAACAATTTACTTGCTGATACTCCCATATATTCTTGTCCAAAATGAAGAGACCGAGATCGGGAATCCGGTCTGTCGAGACGCCGCTGTGAGACGAGCTGGAAGCGCTTGCGCGGACCGAAGTCTGGCAAGAGTTCATCCTGCATTACGTGAGGAAGCACGAGGTAGCATGTTAGGGATGACGCGCACGGAGTCTGGAAGGAATGGCAACTGCGATTATACTCCCGCTTTTGCCAGATCGTAATGACGCGAAGTCACACACATCTAGTAAAAGGAGCAACGGAAAAGCCTACCAGGGGTCTGATAACTGAGAATGTATTCGCACTTCGTGACAGGGTGGACGTATTTCGAACATGTCATTCGTGTTGGAACCACCTCTTAATCTCGACTCATTCCTATCCGGCGCAAGTCCTGCAATCACCTCTTAATCTCGACTCATTTCGAACACGTCATTCGTGTGCAACGGTCAGACCACTCTACTATTGACAACAATAACGAGTTGGCTCAGACTAATGTCAACAACGAGGTCGTCGATGAACCGCGAGGTTGTCCTATGAGTACAGCAACAAAGTGCGAACTAACTCGGAGTTGTGGAAACCCCCAAATAGGAAGGCTCACATAGCAGGTCAAGGCGACTGGTGTCCATCCTCACAGTAAGGACAGCCGTAGATCTGTCTCCGCCTACCACCTACGAATTCCAATGTTTGGACACCAGAACGGTGATGCGAAACTTTTCGTAGAGAGTAGTCATTGTAGTTGTCCTTGTGTTCCAACGTGAAGAATATCTCCTCACACAATCCAAAAAGGAAGTGAAGTTGGGCATGCACCAAACAGTCAACCATTTGATTCAACTCTTTCGCGAGCGAAGGATCTATTTCGAATCGTTCACGGAAGCGCTTAAGAGCACCCGCGGACGCGGGCTCGCGAAAGTCTTCCCTCACAAGGAAGAAAGTTCTCATTCGCTTACCACAAAGCTTGACCGCCGTGAAAAGAGTCAGCACAAGGGTGCCACGGTTGAACAGACGAACTCGGCCATGGTAGTCTATGATCACAGGAAGACGCAACTGCGGCTTCCCGACGCAGTATCATGAGCAAAGTTTAGCATGTTGGTCGTCCACACAATCCCAGTCTTGTTCGAAGAGCAGCGAGTCCCAGGAATCTACCATATCCTCGACGTCTATCTTCTCCTCCTGACTGGATGGAACTTCCAAAAGTTGGACTTCTTCTAAACTCCAGTAGAGGTACCACATATTTGATCCTCTATCACGAACTATTGTAGTTTGTCCATGAACAACATGTGTTTCGGGTGCAATGTAACCGTTGAGGCCGACCCCAACTTCGATATGCAGATAATCGCTGTCAAGACTGAGCGTTTCTTGTGCCCAAATGCATTTGTTCATGATGATAAGATCCGTGCCCACATTCTCGATCGAAAAGGAATACTCGCTCACGTACGACGAGGTTTCGTAGGATGTTGTCTCGTATACAACGTTGCACGATGGTGTGTTGTCGTCATCCATCCTGCAGGACAAGAAATCAGAATTAGTTCGCAGTTCACGTCTCGTCATTATCTTTGCGGAGTTCATAGCTACCAAATCCGAATCAGTTCGCATTTAACTAAATGGGCACGTTGGACGGATCGGAAAGACAGTCGTCCCCCAAGGCCACAAGCGCTTTCTCACAAACGGATGTCGGTATTGTAAGGTCTGTCACAAATTTGCTCTCATCAGTCCCTTTTCGAAAAGGTCTTCTCCAATAATAAGTGACAGTTTCGGCACGTAGCCATTGTTCGTCGTCCGAAGTGGAAAGTTTCCATCTCTTCGTCCAAGCGCCGGAATACCTTTCACGAAGATCGGACGAGTGACCTATAGGCACCCACCACTGTATACATAAACAATCGAAATGCGGTGAGGAACAGTCGTCCACAACCTCAGACTGTGCTCTGCCAACCCAGAACGGGACACCTTGAGACAGTTCCTCATCAGGCGGCCTAACAATTAGAAAATCACCTTTGTTTATATGACGCCGAGGGTGGAAGTCCACTTTTGGACGGCCCGCCCTATAAGCGAAGCATCTGGCGAAGGATGGTCGGCTTCTTGAACTTCCTCCACAGTTTCAACTGATTGTGGCCAGGAGGTGTTAGGGTAGATCTCGGGCTCGTCCGCCCCGAGGACATCCTCTTCCTCACCCTCTTCCGTCTCCTTCTTCTTTTGCTTTTGGATCATATCGCCCGCCTCGACGAAGATGGCTTTCCAGTAAGACAAAGCATCCCCCCGCTTGTCGACCTCCTCCTTCCTATATGTCTGCCACACGTGTCTATGCTGTTCGAGGACGTCCACAAATTTTTGGACACTGTCACGAGCCATTCGAAAATCCTCTTTAACGACACGGGGAATAACACATGGCTGTGGAGGGGAGGTAGGGCCTGCATACTGCCCATCGACAACCGGGAACCAGTGAACTGGTCTGCCTTCCGGCATCCATTCCGCATTGGTACAGTACTTCTTGTACACCATGACGGGACTGCCGTCACGCATGAAGAATTTGAAGAGATGCGTTTTCGACACGCCGACGATGTTTTTGTCGACGTATCGATCCATTACCTGGCGCTAATCGGCAATGTGATCGAGCTCAATGCACTTCGGCGGTATCTTGTGCGACGACTCGATAAGCGAGAACAACTACTTCATGGTGTAAGTATCGTTGTCCTTCAGTTTTTTCGAGAAAACACTAAAAGTCGCGTCTATGTCAGTATGCGCGTGGCCAACGAGCATGGACCCCACTTCGACATCTTCGAAAATTCTGAATTTCTCCAGAAGAAAGGCCAAACACATAAGGTATTGGTTTTGTTTTCCCTCCAATAATTGTCCGGCTGGATTCGGAGGTGGCATGACCATTTCTGTCCCGACGCCTGCAACTCACATAGAGTCCGCATAACGCACGTCATGGTGCCATCGGAACTGTGCACATATAAAGGCAAATAAGTGTAAACATAAATGAACGGTTTCCTGCCGTGAGCAATGACCACGGTCAGGTTCATTTTCATCATCATCGATGATCCTTGGAGTAATTATACATGCCGATGTGAGGAATGGTTGTCTTTTTCTGATCCATTCCATCCACTATAAGGCAGAGGAATTCCTCGGGGTTCAAAATGGAACGAAGTTTCCAGTCAGCGTAGTCCGCACGGTGAGCGACCTGATCTAGTTGGTGTTTGCGGTGCTTTTCATCGAAATCCCTACGGTCACGAAGGAGAAAGGCGTTATCTCTGACCTGTCTAAGGCGGACGCACTCGCCACACTTTGTGAATGAGTTGGACTTGGCAAGGTCGGCATGCCACAAGTACTTCCTCCATATGGAATAGAAGACTTGCTCCGAAACGACGGTCTGACCCGCCGCTTCCAAGTTCGCCTTGATGGACTCGTATACAAGGAGCTTCGTGAAATAAGCAAAGAGCCTAACTTTAGGTCTCTGTGAGGTCCCCCTCACAACCATTTCGTTAGGCATAGCATCTCCATGTTCTTCCACGAACCTTGTCATACGAGCCAGCATGCTCACATACTCCGGTCTCGGGTTCAACAATCCCCATCGACCATGCCGTCCACGGACTACCTCGTCTGATTTGCACTTGCTATAACGACGAAATGTGTTTCGACATATCCCTATT
Organism: Chara braunii; assembly: GCA_003427395.1. NCBI lineage: Eukaryota > Viridiplantae > Streptophyta > Charophyceae > Charales > Characeae > Chara > Chara braunii. The sequence goes on along the minus strand of BFEA01000807.1, from coordinate 41,416 downwards.
ATTTTGCACCAACCGGGGATGCACACACGACGTTTGCACTGCACTGGTTAAACTCTTTCCAGACCACCGTCGAGGATAGTGAAATTGTCGAGGGTTTGCATCCACCACTCGATCCTCCTTTCGAGGGACATTTCGTAATAGGCTTCGCGTACCGGTTTGATATCGTCCATGGTCAAGACCCGAAGACAGTTGTTCTTACAACATTTGTGCGTCGGGACGAGCGCAATGTTAGTTTCGTTCAATCGACTTCTGGCCCTCTTCGAATGTTCTGACGTTCTAACCGGCCTAAATTTCCGATTATATCTTCTCCTTTTTCCAGGTAGGGGATGCGACAAAACCTGAAGGACTGCTTCGGGAGTTCCAGGGTGACTTCTGGTCGGGGACCTATGTGCTGCACCTAGGAATTTTGATCTGTCTGTGGGAGCGGTTCTCGACAAATCGGATTGGGAGGATTCCGATGAACTGTAGAAATCTGTGTGTACAAAACCAATCTGACAATTTTTCATTGCACCCGTGACTGTCATCGACGGAGAGCCAATTTTTCCGGCTTCACATGCAATTCTCTTACCTATCTCGACACTTTCACACGCGCGTGCCATTGCCTGTTTCCTATCAGACCCGTTTCTACCAAATGCACCGCACTGTTCCCGATCAGATCCGTTTCTATCGGGCGTACCGCAGAAGTTTGTATCCACCACCGACCGACTGTAGTCAAATGCAAAGGGTTGGGTAACTTCAATGCTTTCAGACAGTCTACCCGCTGTTCGCACGAGATCTGATCCAGTCGTTTCGGACACACCACAAAAATCTGTGTCCACGAACATCCATCCACTGGAAAACGTCTCGATATCCCGAATACCCTCACTACCGGGGATTAGTGTTGTAGATACGCGCTGATAGTCGGGAACGTCGGTAAAGCAAACAAAATGACGCCGAGCGGATGTCGTAGACGAGCCTGAATGATTCGTCGGGGTCAACATCGATAACTCCCTTTTCAAACCGCAATGCCGATCAGAGGGAGCTTCCGGGCTGCTGTCACAAGAACTACGTTCTCGAACATTGTCTACTCCGTGTTGTCGTGACGGTGGCGGTGGCGTGACACAGTGGACGAATTGGACACCCATTTGAAGAGACGATTCACACGAAAACTGTACAACAAGAAAATCACGTCAACGTATGACAAGGTCAAGGAAATAAACAAGAGGGAGTAAACTCGCATTTCTAATATTTATCACAAAACAGTGGAACAACAACATTTGAATCCATATCGCTTTGTCGGACCCTTATTTGAAGCTCAAGTGGTATCTCAAGTCCGACTCCTCTCCCACTCGTTCAATGTGCAAGCGGTTTGGATATGTCCGAGTAAACTCGCACTTTTTTCAGGCAAGAGTACAAATGCGAGCTGATTCGGACTTATTCACCGTACAGTAAGAAAATTAAGTTCCTGGGTGGAACAAGAGCGAATACAAGTGCAAGTCAATTCGGTCTTATCCACTAAACAACAAGAAATTTCAAGTGCCAATAAATTCGCACGTCAAAGGAACATTTCAATTACGCCGCGCAATAAGAAATTACCTTCGTTGTTGGTTCAGTGGAGAGTTAACTCGCAACTACAAAAAGACTTCATTCTTTTGGGCCGAGAAGAGACACGACTTATCGACTAAAGAGGAACAAATTTAGGGGGATGGTTGGTTGAAGAGCGAATAAATTCGCACTTGCAAACAAGCATTTCCATTACGAAACTGGAACTTATGGAGTAAAGAGTAACAAATTTAGGGGGATGGTTGGTTGAAGAGCGAATAAATTCGCACTTGCATACGGGCATTTTCGTTACAAAATTGGGGGATACAAGTGCGAGTTAATTCTGACCTATGGACTAAACAGTAACAAATTAAGGGGGCTGGTTGGTTCAAGAGCGAATAAATTCACACTTGTAAACGAGCATTTCCATTACGAAACTGCGGGTACAAGTGCAAGTTGTTTCCGGCTTGTTCTGCGTGTAGTACGAGCCATAGATCGTCGCAAGAGAGAAACAGGGAAAGATGGCGTACTATTTTTTAAGATGGAGAAAGATTGTGAAGCGATGGGTAGACGGCGCATCGATGAAAATAGATGGAGAGAGATGGCGCACCAAGAGAGATGAATGGCGTTACAGTCTTCCCCCGAATACAACGTCCGGTCATTACAGCTGGATTCGGGTCATCTTTCAGTTTAAAGACAACTATAATGAACGTGCGTTGTATATTCCGGGGAAGAAGGTAGATGACGCAGAAAGGGAAAGAGATCACGAACTGATTGGGAGATATGCCGGAACGAGGGTGAGAGATTGCGCACCGATGGAGAAACATGGCGCAACAATGGAGATAGCAGGCGCAACGATGGTTAGCGATAGCACAACAATGGAGAAAGATGGCGCACCGAAGGAGAGAGAAGGACACATATGGCGCGACGATGGAGATAAATTAGGAAAGATAGCACAGCGATGGAAATAGATAACGAAGGAGATAGATTAGGAAAGATAGCACAGCGATGGAGATAGATGACGAAGGAGATAGATTAGGAAAGATAGCGCAACGATGGAGATAGATGATGAAAGGTCGGTAGAGATCGCGCACCGGTGGAGAGAGATGGAGAGAGGACGCGCAACAATGGTTAGCGACGCCGCAACGATGGAGAGAGAAGGCACAACGATGCTTAGCAATGGCGCATCGATGGAGATAGATGGCGCGCCGATGGAGAGACTTGCCGCAACGATGACCAAGATTTGTTATTGCACAACATCAGTTCCATTATCAAAGTGACATCCATCGTGTTGAACCTTTGTTAAGCATACCTGTCGCTTGTTTCGTGCGATTCCACAGTGATGGGCGGCTGCACCGACGACCACCTGAAACAACAATACAATGGCGATGGAGGAATCGAGCAAGAGTGATGGAGAGCCTCTGGCGCAGGGATGGAGGTTGCCCGGTGGTCGAGAGAGATTGCGCAGCAATGGAGTGAGATGGAGAGCGATCACTCAACGATGGAGGGAGATCGTGCAGCAATGGAGAGAGATCGCGCAGGAGCAATGAAGAAAAATCGCGCAGTGATGGAGAAGAGATCGCGAAGGCGCCAAGGTGCCCAACAAATCAGAGATAGCGATGGCCAGCGCTGCGATGGGATAACACTGGCCAGGGCTTCGATAACGATGGTCAGCGCTGCGGTGGAGAGCGATGGCGCACCGACGGAGAAAGATGGCGTGACGATGAGAAAGATGGCGCAGCAATGGAATGCGTTACAATGGCCAGCGCTGCGATGGGAGCGATGGCGATTGTCAGCGTTGCGATGGTCAGGCGAGCGTGACGGCTGCGATGGGGGATGGTCAACACTGCGGTGGAGAGCGATGGCGCACCGATGGAGAGAGATGGAGTACCGATGAGAAAGATGGCGCAGCGATGGAACGCGTTACAATGGCCAGTGCTGCGATGGCAGCGATAACGATGGCCAGTGCTGCGATGGGAGCGATGGCGATTGTCAGGCGAGCACGACGGCTGCGATGGGGGATGTCGCTTTGCGTCGCGATGGCGATGAGCTAAGCGCATCGATGGCGATGGTGCGTGGCAAGCGTTGGCGATGGCGATGAGCTAAGCACATCGATGGCGATGGGGTATGGCTAAGCGCATCGATATCCAACACCGTTGACATTTGCAAAATGTCTGAATGACAGCGACACCAGAACTTATAGATTTCCGGTGTTTTTGACCTTGACGCACAACGAATCGCCGCGCCTCGGCACGAAATAAACTGTCGCCTGGCCTCGGCGCGCAACGAACTGCCTCGGCGCACAACGAATCGCCGCGCCTTATAGATTCTTGCGCCTGACCTTGTGCGTCGGATCATGCCGATCGACGGTCCAGATTACAAGTGCGAAAATGACCTTGCCTGCCCCTTGTTTTCTGGAACTGTCTCATTATTGCACGCCAGAGTTGCCGGAGATTTTGGGGCCACAAGCATGTTTGTGGCTCCGTTCATCTGCGCCGTTCAAAATTGTTGATCGACAGCTGACAATTTTCGGTACCTCTTACCCGTTTATAGGCCCTGTCGTTTTATGGGTCCAGGCGTGCGATATGCGAATCGATAAGGCCCCACCTCGATCCCGACGCGAGGCCTGCTGCAGGAAAGTATAAAAGGCGTTGCCGCCCTCGCGTTATCCCTTTTGTTGTCGCTCCACAGGTCAAGTCGCGCTATCGTTTCTGCGCGCGTTCTGATATTTTGTCTTCTGTCCCCACCTCCTTCCGCCATAGCCCGTTCGCTCATCACTCTTCGTAGCTAGATTTCCATTCGCCATAGCCAGTTCGCTCTTCCTAGCTCGATATCCCTCTACCATAGCTGGTTCGGTGGTCACACATCCATATCCGTCCGACGTTGGTCGCTCGCTCAACGTACGACGAAGGTAAGATTCTGTAACTTGAGTTGTCTTGTTCTGTGTCCGATGTCTGAATGGATTCCCAGATGCCCTGTCTCTACCTGCAGGATATAACGCCGCAGTTGCCGCATGTTGAACCCCGAATCAATTCTCGGTTTTGTTGTTTCGCCAGCGGACGTGTTCTCATGTCTTTTCTCCACCCTCCACCTCCATCCGCTATAGCCGATCCTCGTTTTGCAGCTCGATGACCTTTCGCCATAGCCATGATAACGTTTGTATAAAGCTGCTCGATTCCCTTCTCAACTTGTCGTCGTCACTGCGCATGGTGGACCCCGATTCAATACCTAGTTTCTACACTGAACACCGAATCAATTCCCAATGTTCGCTCACCTCTCCCTTGTGAGGCTGCCGACCTGATATATATATATATATATATATATATATGTATATATATGTATATATGTATATATGTATATATGTAATATTACGAGTCAGTTCGCAGTTTGCGACGTACACTCCTGGAGGAGTTGTTAACCTCCGTCTCCGGAACTGATAGTTAGTTCGCACTTGTAGACACCCATGTCGTGCGTCTTTCACGTCTTCAGCTACACAATTCCGAGTTAGTTTGCACTTTTCCCAAGATAAGCCGCATTTTCTCAAACGTGACTTTCACGTTTCCAGTACTGCGGGTTGCAATTGTTGTCTTGTCTCCAGAACTGCGAGTTAGTTCGCACTTGTCGATACCCTTCGCACTTGTCGATAAACCACATCTTACTCGTTTCGAGGGCGGCGAGTCGGGTCGCAATCTTTCCGAAGAGTTTTTGTCTTCCTTCCGAACTAACTCTGCCAGAGGAGTGTTGTATTTCCTCAACTTTACCGAATTGTTTGGACTTCGTTTGCATTTCAAACATCAATCTCATTCGTCGGTTTCCTTCTTCCCAAAACTGCACGTCGGTCCCCCCTTGTTCAAACCCCTTGTCGATTGCATTCCCGGCGGAACTCCGAGTTAGTTCGCACTTTCCTGAAGATACATCACCTCTTCCTCGATTCTAGGACTGCTGCTTTTTCTCTCCTTTGCCCAATTGTTGTGACTTCGTGTGCATTTCGAACACCCATCTCTTACGTCTTTTTCGTCCTCCATTTCGTCAAGTCCGAGTTAGTTCGCACTTTGCTTCTGTAGTGTTAGGAAAACCTCGTTGCTTTCCTCCCGGTCATCCGATTTGGTCTGAGGTTGGGCGTATTAGTCAACGGGTGGGAGTACAATGGCGTCCGCAAAGAACACATCCACAAGCGCTGGGTCATCTGCCCCCGGGGTGGGACGACCTCTTCAACAATCTACTCCTCCGTATGTCCATACAATGGAAGCACAATGGTTTTTGGACTTCAGGGGAACCGTTTTGGGCCAGTTGTTTTGATGCGACCCACTTGCTTTCCGGATGCTGAGGGAGCGGACAACGTTCTTCCTCTCGGTACCATCGTCTCGTTCCACAAGATTTCTGGAGGTTTGCTCAAGCTGCAGACAAACGTCTTGTACGACCACTACCTTTAAGAGATGTCAAGGGTGTGATAGTGACCATCAAGAGTTTCGCGGGGTACGGCTCGAACAGGCCGCTGTGCCCTCACTTCAAAGGGCTTTACGATGGCAATCGTCTTCCACTGCCAGTGCAATACCTCGGTCTCGCGCTGAAGGTGCCGAAAGAACATCCGGTTCTTCCGCGAGAATATGTTTTCCGGCTTCTGCCATCCCATGAGAGGTCGTCCGGCTTGGCTCAAGAAACTGTTGAGACGCCAGTGGGGCACGGGAGTGCGATTCAAGACGCCGAGGGTCGGGGCAAGGGGCACACACACAAAATTCACACGCAGGTCGGCCCGGATGCTCCTGGGAGCACATCAAACTTGCATTCTCCAGATGCAGGGACTCTCCGGGCCGGAACTCCGAAAATCCTCAAGGTCCGCTTCCAGGGCGACACGTATTCGCTTCGAGATGAGACGGGAAGAGAATCCGGCAGATCGGGGCAAGAGGTTGGAGGGAGTGAGGCTGAAGGGATGGGCGCTGTACGCGAAAGCTCTGGCGGGGAGCCGACTTCTTCGGAGAAGAAGCGCGAGCGACAGAGGATGGTGCGAGAGGAGGTGGCGAAGGAAACCCGCTGCATGAAGAGGATGAAAGGACAATCGGAGGCGGTGATGGGCGGGGATGGAGGTGATGTCAGAGAACGTGCCTCGGGAAAGAGGGTGCCTGGAATTTGTGGCGGACAAGAACATGGAGCCGGAAAAAGGCAGTCGAAGGAAGAGGGTGCGACGGCAAGTAAGAAAGCGAGGAGGCCCAACGGTTTGACCATCCGCGAAGGACAAGCCATGGGTGGAGGAGATTCGGCTCATCAAGGCGCTGCGGCCACGGGAGAACCTTCGGGAAAATCCAAAAGGAAAGTGGCAGCTGAAGAAGGCGATGGCCAGAAGAAACCTCGAAGGAGGAAGACTGCTGAGGCGGCGAGCGGTGGCGAATGGGCTGTCGGTGAGCAGTGCGATGAAGCGGCAGCGTTCTGGCTCGAATACGAGCGGAACGATGACGATGATATCGTGGAGAAGGTGCTCCCCGTCCAACTGCTCATCGACCCCAGGAAGGTCTGCGACATCCTGCCTTGGGAAGGATATTACAACCACCGCAGTCTCAATCGTGAAAGTGTAGACGACATCAAGGCTGCGATGCTAAGTCAGTTCCACGGGGAAAAGGGGAAAATATGGACGAAAAACCCTTTGGTTCTGGCACCCATCTACAAGCCGGTGACGCGTAGGCCGGAGAAAGTTGACAGGGTTCACAAAGACGTCTTCAAGCCAGAGGACAAGGACAAGTACTACTATTACCCTGTCAACGGACAACACACCGTGGCTGCTGTGAAGGAGCTGGTGGATGAGCCAATATTCGATTTGTGGAAGATGCACTCGTGGCCGTTGAGAGTAGTGTGGTTCTCCGACGAAGATTTCGCGGGGTATATGCAGGTCAGTCTCAACGAGAACACGAGACACAAGATGTCCAAGCACCGATCGCAGACGGCCGCGTTCGAGGATATGCAGGAGGCATGGGAGAAAGAAGGTAGGCCGGTGGCCATTCAAGGGAACCCTTCCGGCAAGGAGGCCGAAAAACAAGCGTTCTTCAAATTCCAAAAGCTGCTTTTGGGAAAGAGTCCGAACGACGCCCACTGGACGTTGGCAAAAAAAACGCTAACGCTCGCCGACAAGGAGTATGTCGCTGCCGTTGGCAATGCATTGAGGCAATGGATGTCGCTCGTGACGGCCGATGATAACGTTTTCGTAAAGGCATGAACTTCTACGAGAAATGGGCGGAGGGGAAGTTGTTGGGCGGCGACGGGAAGATGCCATTGTCGAGGCCGGACAAATACATGCCAGACAAATCTCAGGGTCTTCAACCAATTCCGGAAATGGGCTCGAAAGGAGCGGCTGGTGAAACGAAGATGGGGTGGCTGGTCCGGGTCCCATCGCCTCCGACCAAAAAAAAAAATGCAAGCGAACGACAAGTTTTTCGTGGTCGTGAAGGAGCCGGACATGTTCTGTTGGCAGTGTCTCGCCGACATGACCAATGCCGAAAAACTGTCGATCCTCGACGACATTCTCGCACTTAGGGGAGTGTTCGTGCAATCGACGGGCGGGCATCTGAAACGTCAACATAAGCCTGGAATTAAACTTGAAGACATGGTCGTGACGACGAAAGTGGACCGCGTGATGCTCCGTATGTTTCACTACATCTTGTTCCTTGAAACGGAGGAGGACGAAGGTGTTTGGCGCTACGGGAGCACTTTTTTCCGGACTGAGGGGCAGCTTCTGCCGGAGTTCGGGCCGCAGGGACTCACGAAATAGGTGTGGGTAGAACTGCGAAAGCATTTTCAGGGCGCAGTGGAGTACGTGAACACTTGCAAACGTACTATTCCGCACGAGAAGAAGTTCCTTCGAGGACGCGAAGAAATTGTACGAGGACGACGAGTTCCCTAAATCTTTCGAAAAGTCTGTCCGTTCCATCTTACGACGGATTGAAGAAGAAGTTTGAGACATGATCAGGGTCAGCGGGGATGTGAGGCACATCAAATGGCACAACCTCAAGCGGGTGACCAGCCTTATTCCTTTCGCTTTCCCGCCTTCCCAAGCTTACAGTTGTATCACTGAGATCCGTGAGATTGTGCGACATTACGTGTGCAACTTGTATGTCCTCGATTTGTGTGATCCCACACTCCTCGCAGACTGGCGAGAAGACAATTTCACGAACTTGCAAGGCGTTCTCCAAACACTGTCGCCAACGTACTGGGCACTTGTGGTCTTTTTCCCCGCTCGTTGGGAGCTCAGTTTCTTGAGAGGCATGGCCAGGCTTAGCGTCCAACACGTCAGGACAGGGAAGTGGGTGCGCCATGCACAAAAACCGGCCACTGTAAGGGAAGGCAATATGCTGGTTGAGGAGTGTGACCGCCTGTACGTGATTTTCAATGGCGAGAACCTGACAGACAACACAGTCGCAGTCTACCCGGCCAGTAGCCCGACAAAGGTTTCCCGTGCTCATGGTCCAAGTCCGGCCAAACACGCGGTGGCGGCCCGCTCGAAAGCTGTGTGTTCATCGGACCCGTAAGGACAGGCTGTGACGTGTTTCAACATGGCGGACGACGACAGGTTCCCTCGCAGCATGTGGGAGGACGGCGGCGTGACAAGTTCTCGTGGACCAGCTTACGGGGACATGGAGCGGAACCCGTCCCATCTGCTTGGTCTACTCGAAAACTTTTGCAAAGCTGGGCAAACTGTTTTCTTCTTTGGGAAGGCGCATACATCTGTCATGTGGGAGCTCCTGCGCAACGGTCGGAACGTAGTCGCGTTGGAGGATAAGGCGAACATGATTGATTACCTTAATGAGTTTGTGAAGACACGCGTGACAGACACTCGCAATGATTGCACTTTTGTCCAGACCACCGGCAAACGAAACTGGGATCCCAAACGTGACATGTATTGGAAATTGTCGGGGAACAAAAGAACGGAGGTTTGGGACTTCCGTTTCCAACCCGGACCGCCTGCTCAGACCGACCTCGAATACAGTCGACGGAGAAACCTGGTGTTCAGTGTGTTGAATGGGTACCACGATGCACCCAGGGAGTCTGTCTCGCATTTCCTAAGAAGGCTGGAACACGTTTATTTCGTGATGACCGAACCGCTCACCCTCGAAAACTACAAGGCACAGTTTGACGAGGAGGACCCTTTCGACGCTGAAGACATGGAGGAGCTGAGCGACTCCGAAACCTTCGATTTTGAGTCCATACAACTTCCTCAGGTGGTTGGACAGGTTGCTGATGAAGGGGAAGGTGGTCCTCGGAGATATAGCACGTCCCCTGCCGGTTTGAAACGTGTGTTTCAGCGCGAACCACTCGACGACCAATCGTCTGATGACGGGGAGGAAGAGAGAGACTATGATTACAAACCTTCTGACAAGCTCCCTGTGGACCATGATACATGGAAGAATGACAGACTCTTCTTCTTCGACAAGCATCACCGGTTCACGCCGGAGGATGTATGGGGACACAACGTCGTCTGGCACCCGAGGATATTCCAACCTGCTGTGAAGAATGGAAGGTGGGTCATGGCAATGAAGGAAGCCGATGGCAAGTGGAGTGGAATCAACAGACTTGGAGTGAGTCCATTTAAGAAAAAGGCGAGAGGTGCTCTGGTGGAGCATTTGAGGGTTATGAACCCCGACAGGAGCCTGCCGGATGTCGATGCGTATGCAGTCCAAAAGCTAGATGAGTTGTACGCCAAAAAGATGTAGGAGTTTCGTGCGTATTTCTATGCACTGGAGACGGCACCGTCTCGTGCCATTGACTGGCGCATGCCGCAACCTCCGTCGAGCGGTCAGCATCCGGGAAGCGGTGGAGGAGGAGACGAAGGAGGCGGCGGAGGTGACGGAGGAGACGGCTCACGATTTGCCGGAAAGGGGGCGGGCGAAACATCGTCGGGAGAAAAGGCGTCTGGCGGAAAGGGGTCAGTCGGAAAGGGGTCGAGCGGAAAAAGGTCGGCTGGAAAGGGGTCGAGCGGAAAGGGATCAGGCGGGAAGGGGTCGGGCGGGAAGGGGTCGGGCGGAAAGCGAAGAACGTCCGGGAGTCCCAAGCATAGGAAAACTGACAGCCACTGCCTAGGGAGTCGTGATTCCGACATGCGAGACGTGGCCACCCTGAGGTCTGATCAAGCGCGAGTAGATTCGCACTTGTCTACGAGGACTTTCAACAGAAAAAATTTTCAAAATTAAATAATCATTCTATAGTAAAATTACGTTCTAAATTTTAAATTTTCATTCCATCTTAAAAAATGTCATTCCAATTTAATTTTTTTTTGTCTTACTTGAAAATTTTCCTTCCAAGAATAGGGTATCCCTTCTTATTTGAACTGCATGCTAGAGATGGAATGAAAGTCTGGATAAGTTCATGAAATATTTTAATTAGAGTGTCATTGTAAGTAAGGATTTTCAGTTATAGATAGGTTGATCCAATCTAAATTAGAARATATTTGTTGTAGTAGAATGAAAGTTTAATTAAAACATTTCATAAACTCATCCAGACTTTCATTCCATCTTGAACAAATAAATGTAGTTGGAAGGGAAAACTCATATTTAGACGGGATCTTATCAAATAAAACTTGAAATTTTAAAATTGGACAAACATTGGAATGATAATTTGTAAATACGAAGGATTTTTTTTTTGTGGAATGTTTTTTCAACTTTAATTTCTCGTGGGAATTTTTCTGTTGTTGTTTCCCGATGGCCAGGAGAGTCCATCCCACCGTGCGCAACAGAGGTCTCCTGTGCACAACACCTTGCTCCTGGAAGAGGGCGAACGTCTGCAGCATCCGGCAACATCTCGTGAGCGGCGAAACCATTCCTTGATTGAAACTGCGTCTTCGTTTTGCCTGGAGGGGGGGATGCCTGCATTGCGAAGGAGCGAAGGTGCGACCGTCACTTCTATCAGCTCGGGCGAGCGCCACAAACTCCGAATAGATTCGGAGTTGCTGACATTGCCCTGCAGGCCTTCCGCCAGAAGTGCTCTTCACGCTATAGTTCCGCAGGGCCAAGAAAATGTGATGTCCTACCCCCGACATCTTCAGTTGGGCACAAGGTTCCCCTGCTCACCTCCGTTCTCATATGTTGAGACTCGAGACTGGCGGTTTGGCGACGTGCTGGAGGGGCCCACTGTAGGAGTGTTGGAGACCGGGGGTGGCGAGTATGAACGTCATGCTTCGGAGGGCATGCCAGTCGACGTTGACAGCAATAGTGCAGCGGCTCCTGGGGAAGAGGAGCGCTCTCCGGGAGCGCCGCATGCTGTACAGCGGGAAGAGGAGACTCAACACTGGAAGTCTCGCAAAGTGTTGGGGACCGGGGGTAGCGAGTATGAACATCATGCTTCGGAGGGTGCGCCCGTGGACACTGACAGCGAGAGTACAGCTGCTCCAAGGGAAATGTGTGCTCTGCAGCAGGAGTGCTGGTGATCGGGACGTCCGAAGAGGTTCCGCACAGTCGTTCGGCTGTGGCCACGACGCGAGAGGGTGTCGTTAAAGGAGGTTTGTGGACGTTCGTGCAAGCTCCTGTTCTTGGCGATGATGAAGGCGAAGAAGAACCTGTGGTGGAAGCTCGGGTTTGTGGCGATGAGAAAGGCAGAGAACCCATGGTGGAAGGCGGTGAGGTGACGGTCGGCATCCAGATGGATCTACAGCGGAAAGATGGTGATTCTTCGCCCACCCGTTGCGTTGAAGAACAGGGTGATCGAGCGTCCGTCCTCAGTACCGGTCGGGAAATGGTAGTTCATGAAGCCATCGAGTTGGGTAACGACTCGGCTGCCACCGAGCTGGTTAGCAACTCAGGCATGACCGAGGTGCACAACGTCGAATCCTCCATGGAAGGCGGTGAGGTGACCGTCAGTGTCAAGATGGATCCAGAGCGGAAAGATCATGATTCTCCGTTCACCCGTTGCGGTGAAGAACAGGGTGACCGAGTGTCTGTCCTCAGTACCGGTCGGGAAATGGTACTTCATGAAGCCATCGACTTGCCTAGCGACTAAGCTGCCACCGAGCTGGTTAGCGACACAGCCGTGGCCGAAGTGCAGAACGCCGAATCCTCCATGGACGTTGGCGCAGTGGCTCGACAAGAGGGCAAATTCCCTCAAAGCGCGCCCGACCACGGTAAGATTTGTGAATAGGAACACTCGCATATCTGTCACTAGCCAACTCTGTGTTCGTCCAAATTGATGTGATGGGCTCATGTACCTATTACCACTTGTTAAAAAAAAGCTTGTGGGCTGTGGGTTGTTTTCCATGTTTTACAGGTGTGAGGTTGTCAATGTCCCTGCCCATGAAGCCTTTTAAAGTCGCCCGCAAGAAATGTCTTTTAGGGAGGTCATTGACCACTTTACCGAAGAAGTCGTCGAGTGTAGGTTTGTTTAAAAGGGTCCAGATGCCTCGCCTTTCCCAGAGAGTTGCCAGGGTTCTGAAGGCTTGTGGAATAGATAAGGAGGAAGGTTTGCGGAAACATTTGGCTGCGTCTATTGAAAGCGTTACTGCTTTGTCTGATGGGTCTGATGACGATGCCAAACGGGGTGTCTTGAAAGACCCGTGTTCTAAGTACATCGCGAAGGACACATTCAACAGTTGGGGATAAAACTTCTCTGGGAAAAGGGCAGACAGTTCTTAGCCATTTCGCCCCCGTGATTTTGGTTACTCCTCACACTTGTTCGTGGGTGTTTGTGCAGTTGGGGCTACATCATGTTTCCGCGTTCCCTTGCGTACTGCAGAGCTTAGCGCTACGGACTTGAGAATGTTGCAGGACGTCTGTGGAGATTTCAGCAACGGCCACAAGGTGGTTTCATCGGTTCGCAAAGGGCCCAGTTCAGTTCCGTTGAGCAGAAAAAGTCTTCAAACTCTTGTTCAGGGGGAATGGCTTTCCGACGAGGTGGTGGAGTCAGACTTGGCCTTGCTTACCAACGCTGCGTTGCCTGGGTATCCCTCTCTTTACATTTTCAGTCTATTTTTCTATACCAAGCTCGTCGGTGGCGGCTATCGACATGATAGGGTTGCGAGATGGACAAAAGATGTGGATATTTTCTCATACGAGATGGTTTTGATTCCTGTCCATAAAAATCGAGTGCATTGGACCCTATTGTGTGTCCGAGAACAACGGTTGAAGTACTACGACTCCCTCCTACAAGACGATGGCGATTTTTCTTCTGATGTGATTGCGAACTTCACGCAATACCTCCGTGACGAAGCAGTTTGTCACTATGGTCAAACAACGAAACTGGATCTCCAGGAGCCCAAAGTGGTTGTTCATGGTGTCCCTCAACAATCGGACGGGTCGAGCTGCGGTGTTTTCATGCTCACCTTCGCTTCATTTTTTGCACGCGGCTATCCACCACCATTTTCGATAGCCCAAAAAGACATTCCAAACATCAGGCTGATGATTGCGGTGGACATACTCCAAGGATATGAATGATAACCCTGTTTTTAAAATTCGTGTAGTTTTTTATTCGAAAGGCCATAAGCAGAAGTGCGAATCTATTCCCACTTGGTCTAGCAGTCGGCCGGTTCGAGCTGTGCTATTGTTTTGATGAGGTACCGGATGTCAGTGGATGTTTTGATCAAGTAAACGCTTAGGTGTCAATATGAATATCCCGGCCTCGTGCTGTAGCAATTTTTTAAGGGTTCTTCATTTCGAGGAACCTGTCATATTTACTCGTAGGACTTTCGACAGCGCCGTGCTGCCACGCAACATCAGCTAGAGGGTTGCAGCGGACGCTTACGTGAAGTACAAGCTTAGATTCCGATGTAAATATCCTAGCCACGTGGTGCAGTATCTTTTAAGTAGATGCTTTCCTATCGGATGTGAATATCCCAGCTTTATGCTCCCTTTGTTAGTTTACGAATTGTTCTCCGTATGTCCTCTACGACCGCGGCAGCACCGTGCTGCGCTTGTTCGTTTCCATGTTGTGCTCCTGTGTTACTCATGGGACGTCTTCGTCCTCTTGTGGACATTGTTTACACTCGTGCTCGTGGGGCTCGATACTCTGGTTCATTTAGCAAGATATTGGTGAAAGATATCCACGGTTTCTTCTTGGTCGCCAAATTATTTCGTGCTTGTCTCTATCTTTCGCGAGACTTTGTAATGTGAAAGCCCCCCTCCCCCACCCCACCCCGACCGCTCAGCTTTCATATGTTTTGGCTCGCCCCTGTTCACCCCCTCTGCTTGTCTCCATTGAATGCTGTCTGTTGGTTCCATATGACAATTGCGAACTTGTTCTCCATTCGAAAACCAGTTATCGCCATAATGTATGTGTGCTTGAAGTTGTTTTACGGATTCAGTGGTGCACTAAATGATTATCGATTTTGTTATCCCCAGAATACATCTCGTGCTCTCCACGGAATGATGGCTGTTGTTTCCGTATGATAAATGCGAACATATTCGCACTTGGGATGCCGTGTATTTGTGATTAAACCGTTCATGTCCACAAATTTGCCAAAATGATTACTTTTTGTGCCGTCAATGCTAGCTTGTTCGCAAAAAAAGATATTTTTTACACAAGTTCGCAAAAAAGGATATTTTTTTTACAGACCTTCTGTCTTATCCACAAAATGGATAAATCGTGAAAAAGATTGTCATTTGAGTCATGTCTTGCCGGATGTGAAATTGGCTCAATGTACTTTGTGATTTTGGGAAAGCCTCCGTGTGCTTTGCAATGTGGGATTGAATGATTTTTTGCATTCAATTACTTTTGAAAACGCCTCTGTATACTTTGCAATTTGCCATTGACTGGATTTTTTGCATTGAATGATTTCTGAAAACAAGATATACTTGTTGGGATGGATATGTGTCTTCGCCACACAAGGATTTGATGACAGTTTCATCCGGGAATATACAAATGACAAGTCAATGTCCATATTAAATCATCGCGCTGTTGGAGTGCGCGCCTGCTTCTCCATCAAAGTGCGAGTTCAATTGCACTTTTGGTGTAAACCCTGAGCAATCCCCTCGCACTTTGCTTGACGTCAAGGAGGGGATCGAACGCACCGCCGGTAAGCACCTGCACATCACGAAACAAGAACACGTCCCAATTGGAACATCGTCGGGTTATTGCGATGTTGACTCCCACATGATGACTACAATGAACAGCGGCACAATGACCGGTCCGCTTCTCCGATGTGGATCTAACGATGGATTGCGTCAAATCTGCTGTCATAGATCCACACCAGGGATGGGGGCCGGGATCCAACCACAGTTTGCTTGTAAAGCATCATGTGATGTGTCGATATAACCGACATCCAGAACTGATTGGTGAGCATCTAGTGCTACGCCAATAAGTTCCAAACACGGTCGCAAAGTCCCCTAAGAGTGTTCATTGTCAGTTCCTCACGTCGTCGATTCCCACGTGATGAGTACAGTAAACAACGGCAGGATGGCAGGTCCCCCTCGCCGGAATGGATCTAACGGTGGATTGCGTCAAATCTACTCTCAAAGATCCACTCCGGGTAGAAGGTCCTGCAATCAGCCACTCCTTGCTTGTAAGCATCATATGATGTGTCCATACAATCGACATCCAAAACTGTTTGGTGAGCATCTAGTGCTACGCCAATAAGTTCTGAACACGACCGCAAGGTCCCCTAAGAATGCTTTTAGCACTAAAGTCCTCAAACCACCGACTGTTTGGCACTTCGTGAAGGTGGTCATTTCTACCGATGCAGAAGGTTCGTGATGACTTGCATTGCTTGTATACGTGCCGATGGGTACTCGGCGTTGCATACATGTAGTAATGGCACAGAAGGACCTCACACGCTGCGGACATGCAAATTCCCTGGGAGTGCTAATGACAATCCGCGCCTACAACTGATGACGTGCGGGAAACAAATACACAGCCATCCCCAACGACTGCTTGACACTTCTTGAAGATGGTCTGACACTTCTTAAAGGTGGTCAGTCACCAAACAGATCACGACCTGACATCAACCTCGCATTAACGTTCCCGTCCGAGTGCAAATGGCAATCCGGGAAGACTGCCAATGAGTGTTTGACCACTTCCTTAAGGTGCTCTGTCGAACACCGACAACTGCGAATTGACTCGCTGTTTAACTACAGTCTCTCTCTCTCTCTCTCTCTCTCTCTCTCTCTCTCTCTCTCTCTCTCTCTCTCTCTCTCTCTCTCTCTCTCTCTCTTCAGCGCAGCGGGTACGTAGTAACCCAATCTTGTATCGCCCGCCTTTACCCCTGCGCATTGATTTCATTTCATGCTCAATTGCCGTGTTGACGGATAAAGATGCACCACAATTGCCGAGACTCACATCTCCGCGAGTCAGAACTGCGCGATGCATCACATTTGTCAGGCTCAGTGCGGGCAAGGTCCTCAGAGTCTTATACAAGGGATTTGTCAACGACTAACTGAGAATTTATTCGTAGTCTAAGATTCCGTCATGTACCTTTGCTCGTAAAAATTAATGACCCGCTTAGAGCGTCCAATTTTTGGGGTTCGTGACGCTGTCGAGCGCATTGGTCTTCATCCTCGTCACGAATACATATTGACCTTCCGCCAACCGCTCTGGCTGTGTGCGCCAGCCATACATCTCGCGAGCCCCTACGACATGATATGCACTACGCGAGGCGCGACTTACGTCCACCTTACAGGAGTTGTCACCTCCCTTCGGTAGGCGTATCCCCACCGAGCTACCAGTCCACAGTACGAAAGCTGGTCAATTGAAATCGCAGAGGTGGACCAGCCGATGACGTTTCTCGTTCGCTGTACCATATGGGGTACGCGCGGTCCCACACATCTGCCGGGCCCGCACGTGAACTGGCGCACTGGTGGGGGGCTGATGTCTGAGGCCACTACGATTCGACGTCGGTCGACTAGGACGTATCAATATCACTACGGACGTGAACCGGCGCATGAAATTCGACGTCGGTCGACTAGGACGTATCCCGCTCACTACAAACATAATATGAAAAATAAAACGTGTACACACACACACGAAACGACAGAAAACAACATAATAACAACGCGACAACACTCCTACTTCCTTCAGTAGGCATCCCATAACTTTGCGTGGCCGAAATTGGATAGCCGACACTCGCGAGACTTTGTATAAAACACCGTGGGCACATGGCTATCTCATATCGACTACCAATGCATGTGCAAGCAAGCAATCTATTACAAAGTCTTATTTTTTATTCACTAAATTTAATCTACAATATTATGTTGAAACCTTGAATAGAATCTTCTATATTCCGAATTAAATCTTTGTTTATATGTTATACAATTTTATAACTTGACCATCCATCGACTACCAATGCATGTGCAAGCAAGCAGTCGTAATGATGGCGTACAATGTAGTGCCCATAATCAAGCGCAACACTCGAACAAACCTGGAGTTTATTCTGAGTTGCTGAGCGGCAACCACTCAAAGGGCTACCTCGAAGATAGCCTACAAGGGAGAAATTCGAACACCGTTGGTGTGCTGGGGTAGTTGGGGTTGGGTGGGGTGTGTGCATGTGTGATGGGTCGAGTACTCCATGCGATGGCAGTTGACCCATATCACTGCCCACTTAGCAACGCTTACGAGTGATTGTCTCAATTTATTCTTATTTATGTCGCTCCTCAGTTCGTATTGCCAACATGAATTTCTCTTACTTATATGGCTCCAACATGAATTTCGACTTTGTTACACAAAGTGAAAAAAACATAGGATTCGTGAAAACCTAATAAAACAAATTGTTAGGTTTGCACAAAATCTATTCAAGATTATGATAGTACGTTTTTCAGATCTCCTCCACGAACAAAATTCTACGTGAAGTGAAACATCCGCAAAAAAAAAAATAGAAAATTAATTTTTCAGAACTACAGGAGGGGGCGAGGAAAAAAACAGGTTTTTTCATAGAAAATCACGACCTGGTGAAACACCGTAGGTTCAAGAACTGAAATATCCTGATTTTTTGTTATTAAAAAAAAAAAGTGTTTATAGTCCTATAAGATGTGTAGCACGATGAATTTATTCGGGGGTTTTTCGAACGCGCAAACATATTCTCCTATTCGTGAATACGTTCGCTTGAACATGGTTTCCCATACATGGGCGAATATATTATTTTTTATTGTTTGTTTTAATTTTTTTCCCTATATTTTTATTTTAAACTCGTGTTTGGCTAAGACTTTCAAGGTGTCTCCGAGGCAAAAGTTGTTTGTATTCTTATTTTAAATGACATATATTTTTTGATAAGGTTTTTATTGTTCAGAAGTGATTTATAGTCCTATAAATTATTTTGTGCAGAGCTTGGCTTTTACCTAACTGTGGAAACTGACTTATAGTCCTATAAATGAGTATTCACCAAAACATTTTTTTTTTACATCTTTCAAGTTTGCCTTTTCATCCTTAAAAATTACCCTGTTTAAACTCTATTTTTTTGCCAATCTACTAAGAATGACTTATAGTCATATAAAAGTATTTTGCAAGGAAGAGTTTTCTTGCACATTTTGAGGAACGCTAGACTTTTCACCTGATTTTTTGCCTCCTTTAGCGCAAAACGATTAAAAATGCTCTCTTTTGTGTAAAAAATAACAGTTTGACTTTTACTTTTTCATTCTATAAGAAATGTTAGGTTTTCTTCGATTGTGAGGTTTTCACGAATCCCCTGTTACAATCAAAAGGTTCACTTTTAACGAAATGTGTATTCCCCACCCTCGATTACGACTCTCCACAACCTTTTTCAATCAAAAGGTCCGTGGTCCATATGCTTTTCAAACCCAACCCTGATTCGGAGGGTTGATCGGTCACTCACTCACTCACTCAATCAATCGATCAATCACATTGGATTGATTCATGATTTGATTGGTTGATTGATTGATTGGTTGCCGGGGGGGTCGCCTCCCGTGCGTGTGCCCACACACACACATACATACGTGCAACGAAATCGCTCTTTCTTTTGTTCATAAATTGATCGATTGATTGATTGATTGGTTGATCTATTGATTGATTCGTTAATCGATCGATTGATTGATTGATTGATTGATTGATTGATTGATTGATTGATTGATTGATTGATTGATTGATTGGTTAGTTCGTTAATTGATCCCTTCAAATCTTTGTGTGAGCGCTCTTATTGATTGATTAATTGATGAATTGATTGATCGATTGATTGATTGATTGATCGATTGATTGATGGATTGATGAATTGGTTGATTGATTGATAGATATATACATAGATAAAAGATAGATAGATAGATAGATAGATAGATAGATAGAGAGAGAGAGAGATAGAGAGATAGATAGAGAGATAGAGAGAGAAAGAGAGAGAGGGAGAGAGAGAGAATCTCACAAAGGCATACATTTCATTGGCCCTGATTCCTATCCCGATCCCGACCCCGATTTCGACACCGAACCCGATTGTGATCCCCGCGATCCCGACCCCGATATTCATCCGGACGTTCACGATTGATTGGTTGATCGATTGATTGATTGATTGATTTGTTGGAAGATCCTAGCTAAGCGTTCACATTGCCCTTCTCTCAAGATCGAAGTTGCGATTAAATTTGCGATCGAAGTTGTGATCGAAGGACCTTTTGCAAACGATCGAGATACCCTTCTTTCTTGACCTCGATCCCCTCTCTCCCGACCCGGATTCCCGATCCCGATTCCCTCTCTCCCAACCCCGATCCCTACGCCGATTCCTTGATTGATTGATTGATTGATTGATTGATCGATTGATTGATTAATGGACTGGAGATGGTGGGATTCGACCTCGATTCCCGACCCCGATCCCCTCTCTCCGAACCCTTGTGGCGACCCCGATCCCGAACTCGATCTCTTCTCAATCGATTGATCGAAGATTCCATCGAATCGGTCAATCGATTGATCAAAGATTCCATCGAATCGATTGATTCGATAGGATCTTTATATCTCAAGATCCTATCGAATCAAAGGATTCGATCGATTGATCGATTGATCGATTGATTGATTGATTGATTAATTAGTTGATCGATTGAATGATTGGTTGATTGGTTGATCGATTGATTGATTGATGGATGCATTGATTGATTGATTGATTGGTTGATTGATCCCCTAAAATATTTGTATGGACGCTCTGATTGATTGATTAATTGATTGATTGATCGATTGATTGATTGATTGATTGGATTGATTGATTGATTGATTGATTGATTGATTGATTGGTTATGAAGATAGATAGATAGATAGATAGATAGATAGATAGATAGATAGATAGATAGATAGATAGAAAGATAGATAGATAGATAGATAGATAGATAGATAGATAGATAGATAGATAGACGGAGGGAGAAAGAGAGAATCTCACAAAGGCATACATTTCATTGACCCCGATCCCGACCCCGATTTCGACGCCGACCCCGACCGTGATCCCCACGATCCCGACTCCGATCCTGACCATCATATACATTCGTACTGATTGATTGAGTGATTGATTGATTGAGTGATTGATTGATTGATTGATTGATTGATCGATCAATTGATTGATTGATGGATTGGAGATAGTGGGATCCGAACCGATTCTCGACCTAGATGCCCTCTCTCCGGACCTATATTCTGACCTCGATCCCCTCTCTCCAGAACCCTATCGCGACCCCGATTCCTTCTCAATCGATCGAGTGATCGAAGATTGATTGGTTATGTAGACAGATAGATAGATAGATAGAGAGAGAGAGGTTATGTAGATAGATAGATAGATTGATAGATAGATAAATAGATGGACAGATGGATGAATGGATAAATAGATAGATAGATAGATAGATAGATAGATAGATAGATAGATAGATAGATAGATAGATAGATAGATAGATAGATAGAGAGATAGAGAGATAGAGAGATAGATTGATAGATCAATCGATCAATCGATTAATCGTAATCTGTCGATTGATCAATCGATCGATCCAATCGATTCATTGATCGAATCCAATCGATCCATCAATTGATTGAATCGATCCAATCGATCCACCAATCGATCCATCGATTGATCCAATCCAATCGATCCATCGAATCGATATAATCAATCCATCGATCAAATCCGGTTAATCCAGTGATCAGTGGAATCCAATCGATCCAATCATCGATCGATCCAATCGATCAATCGAGGGATTGGTTATGTCGATAGATAGATCTATGTGTCTATTCAACGTACAAAGGAAAAGCTTCAACGCCGTTGTAACCGTTGAATAGCCCTCGGGCCCCGTTGAATCCCCGTGGAATAGTACAACGGACCCTCCTTGTTGAATACTGTTCAACGGGCCAGGGGAGGGCGCATTGTGCCTCGGACACATCGCTGGACGAGCGTGGAGCAATTTTTTTTTTTCATCCCATTGAATCCTGTTGAATCCCGTTGAATCCCGTTGAATCCCCGTTGAATCCCGTTGAATCCCCGTTGAATCCCCGTTGAATCCAATCGATTTTTTTTTTTTTTTTTTTTCCCTTCTAACCATAAAGTCCAGGAGAATGGTCCCATTAGTAGTCAGATAGGAATGTTGTCGATCTAGTGTGACACTAAGTGGCAGCGGGCTGACAGGTTCATTACACATTTTTGGGCTGAGAAAACAGGAGGATGGCAAAAAAATAAAAAAATAAACAGAGACATCCCACCTGAAATTACGACAGAGTGTTTCCTAGCCATTAGATCACAAATGATCTGATGCTTGTGGTTACAACAATAGTGAACAAAGTAACTGTCATATGTTCTGGAATATAATCAACTTGTGTCAGCAGTGATCCTGACGCCCTTCATACACTCCGTGATTGAAGGAGGGCTCCGTCCAATGAGATAATTGCACAACAACAAGCAAAGTACTGAAAATCTTCTATCCAGTGGGCCTTTGGCCGAACCTACTCTCTTTTGGGGTTGGCCATACCCCCAACGGATTGAAAAGATTTTGGCGGGAAGCTTCCTTTACACCAAGCCTAGTGTTAAGGAGAGGAGGAGGGAAACCAAAATCTCCTTACTTTTTCGGCTAATACATGTAAAATACTGACCGTGGGATCACACGTACTCTATGTCAGGATTTGGGTCACTCAACTCCCACACAAACTCTTTTCTATCCTATCTCCTTGCTAGTGGGACCATGCTCCAGGGTGTTGTGGAGCTCAGTTAGTGTGTGCACAATAATCACCTGAAACTGTGGGTCGTGGGTGTCCTGGAATATGAGACCACCTCCCAACCCATCCTCACCTTAGTACTCCTAGCGCACCCCCTATCCCACTATTCTACCTCAGTGTGACCAGCACTCAGGACCATTGTCCTACCAACGGGCAGGCAACTTGGACCGAACAACAATGATAGGCACCAGGGCTGATAGATTGCCCAACCCTGGTGGAAGCGGAATCGGACGAACCTTGTCAAAGGGGAACTTAGGACGCCAGGCCCAGACAATGAACTACAGGTCCCATATATATATAACCACCAGACATTTCTATCCGGATGTCATTAGGAACTGCACCCAATGACACCCTATGGTGTCGAACAAAATAAAATAAATTGGGGTCATTTTTTTTTTTTTTTTTCCTTACTTTTTTGCATGGATGAAAAAAAAAAAAAAGGGGCGAGTGGTGTTTGAAAAATCCTATACGCCCATATATGTTTTTTCTAATTTTAATATATATTTTTTTAAACCACCAGTACCTCCGAGCCTGTTTTTGCCGACCTTGATTTTCACTGCGCTCCGAGTTTTGCCGAGCCTCGGTCCCACTCCATTTCTTTATGGTACTCTCACCGGAAAAAAAAAAAAAAAAAAAAAAAGTTGCGGCCGTGAAAACTCACAAAACAAGAAAAAGAAACAAAGCTCTGGACGTGATTGCAGCTATATACATTCTCGAAAGTGTTAGTGTGAGTGTGCCCTTAGTGAAGGCATCTCAGTTTCGTGGCCAGGTTGTCAGATTCGAGAAAAAAAAGAAAAAAAAAAAAAAAAAACAGGAACACGGATTCGGCCGTGAAAATGGCAAGATACATTCCCCTAAGTGCCAGTGTGATGAGGGTTACAATCCTCTGAGGGAACACAACTCGAGCAAATCACGGATTCAGATTGTCAGATTCCAGGAAAAGAAAACAAGAAAAAAGAAAACGGAAACACGGATTCAGCCTTGAAAACGGCTGGATACATCAGGGTTACAACCATCTGAGGAAACACAGCTAGAGCAGATCATGGATTCCGCCCTGCCTCGTTGGCAGGGGACACATAACAAACAAAAGAGAAACAAAAAAAGAAAACAACAAGTTCAGAATGTGACCGTCTTTATTGTAAGATGCATTCAAGACTGTGAGCACGGCCTCCTAGATTACCCTGCCCGACATCATTGCAGTACACAAACCTTTTTTTTTTTGTCATTTTTCTTTCATGCACGGGCAAAAGAAAACTACGATTTTTAGGACATCACCGCCTCTATGCCCGAACTCCGAAAACTTCGGGTACTGGCCAGGACAACGTAATTTCTCAACACTGGCGGGGGTACTGGTGGTTTAATAGAAAACTAATAAAAAAACAGAGAACATTCTATTCTACAACCCTTGTGTGTGTGTGTGTGTGTGTGTGTGTGTGTGTGTGTGTGTGTGTGTGTGTGTGTGTG
>BFEA01000807.1:0-10792 GCA_003427395.1 Chara braunii | reverse complement strand
CTCTCTCTCTCTCCCTCTCTCTCTCTCCCTCTCTTTCTCTCTCTCGTGCATGCGCACACGCTACCGCTCCCGCAGGCACCTGCTCACCCTCCTCCCCCCCACTCCCGCTCCTACTTCCCTCTCTCTCCCTCTCTCTCCCTCTCTCTCTCTCTCTCTCATCTTCATGTGTGTGTGTGTGAGAGAGAGGGAGGAGGGCAACCCCCTCCCAATCAATCAATCAATCAATCAACCAATCAACCAATCAACCAATCAACCAACCAATTATTCAAAGTCAATCAATCACTCAATCACTCACTCACTCACTCACTCACTCACTCAATCAATCAATCAATCAACCAACCAATCAATCAAAGCCAATCAATCACTTACTCAATCAATCAATCAATCAACTTTGGTTTATTGATTGCTTGATTGATTTATACACACACACACACACATATAATGTTTTTTTCCCCCCGCCCCAAAACAGCATGCTTCCCCGGTGGCTTCTGACACGTGCAACCCGGTGGGGGGCGCGCGTTCAGTTCTCTCCCACCATATGCCACATGGCGCTATTGAACGCATTTGAACGCACGCATGTGCGCTACGAACGCGCGCGTTTGAACGTGAACGTGCGTCAAACGCGTTCAAACGGTTACATAGCGCGGAGGTGCGACCCCAACCTCGAGAATGATCTCGTGGGGGATTGACCGATCCGAGACGACTCCGTATGGGGCTTCGAAAATGTCGTCGTATGCATCGAGAAGCTTGGTGATGCGTGGGTCCATTGATGCGTCCATCGATGGGTTGTCGTGGGGAGGGAGGGCGTGGAGAAAACACAAGCCCATCTCCTCGATGTCGTCCCGTACGATGGAAGTTCGAATGCTTGTGGCGGACGCCACATGACAGCTGATCGAAGGGTGAGGTGGAGGCACCGTGCACGGGACGAGTACCCCGTTCCGATCACAGATGTGAACGATGCAGTGGTAGAAGTTCACCGGGTGATCCTTGGAGTCGCCTTACAGCCACGACATGCCCAAAATCATGGCGAAATCGGTGTCCAAAATGTCGAAGGACACGGCCTCGCTTGCATGCGGGGCAGAGTACATGGGGACGGAGTCAATGCACCGGTCGATTGACTTGTGCGTGTGACCGTCGGGCAACGTGACTTGAGTGGATTGCGACTTGCTCCGAACGCGTGGCCCAAGGGCCAAGGCCAACGTGTACCATAAAATATTGGCTCATATAGTTGCGAGTAGCTCTGCAATCGATCAAAGTGTTGCATGTTGCTTCTCTGATCTGAATGTGTATGTACAACAATGGCGCGTCGTTGTTGTCGTACCGTTGTGTCTTGAACTCACGGTTAATCTTCGCAAGGTAGTCGCGAAGGTCAACAACCTCTACTTCGGCGTCCATCAACGGAGCTGGTACTGCAGTATGCAAGTACTTCCGCAATTGTGCCATAAACGCGTTGCAATGCGTTTTCCACAATCGACTGGTTGGGGAAAGGGGCATCCATTGGAAGTCGGTGATCGTCAATAGGTTGAGTTCCTTAAGTCTTGACCATGACGTCGAGTCCCCGGCGAAAGTTGGCAGCGAAGTTGCCGAATCGGTTGCCGATGGTGATGAAACTGTGCATGCGGTGGAGTCTTGCACTTGGAGTGGTTGGTCCAACGGTGGGACCAAGTGGACATCGTAATCCTCGTAAGTGTAACGAGGACTTATGACATCCGCACTCTCCCCAGATATGTAGGAGGCTGCTAGCAAGGTGACCGAATCTGGCGGAGCGAGAGGTGGAGTCGCCTCACCTCCCCAGCGGCTCAGTTTCCCAAGCTGGTTTGAGGTCGAACATCCTCCCTACCTTGATCTTGGCATTGGGAGGTCTTGTGCTTGGTTCTGTTGCACCAATAGCAGCAGTCATACCGGCCGTGCCACTTGTATTCGTCCTCGGTCAAGCCAAACTTGACCCATGGTACTGGTTGTCTGTTTCCGGCCGGTAATGTCGTTTTCGCCTTCTCTTTTCCATGGGAGTTGTTGTTGCTTCGCGGTTGGACGACGGCCACATGATCTCCCTCACGTGATGTTGAGGTGGGTGTCGGGTCTTCCACAAGGTTGTCCGGTTGGAGTGCAGAGACGGGCTGCGGACGAGGACCAAATTTTTCGTTCTCCACATAGTCTGGCTGCCACGCGGATTTCTCGTGTGCATTAGCCCGGTTGGTCTTGATGATCTCACGAGCCTTGTCGATGATTTCGGTGGAGGTCGTGTACATTTCGTGATCACTAAGAGCGAGGCTCAAGGCGGCACACGGCCGGTTGTAGAACTCCCGGTGCAGATGCGAAAATGGTAAGTCGAGATCGAGTGTTGCCACGATCTTTTGCCATTTCGTGAGCCACTCGCGTGTCGGTATGTTGCCTTGAGTCATGCTAAAGAGGCGGTTGATGGCGAGCGTCGGGGCGTCGTCGACAATGAACCGGTTCTTCCATTCCTCCGTTAGATCTTCCCAAGAGACCTTTTGGTGCAGGTCGACGACCTGGACGCCATGGATGGTTGTCATGTGGCTAAGCCAGATCTGGCATTTGCTCTTGGCGTTGAGGAACAACGTCGAGATGTACAAGTGGTCAGGGACCCGATGAATCCGAAGCTCCATCGTAAAGCCCTCCCGCCAGGTGACTGGGTGATGCGTATAGTCATCAAACTTTTCGATCCGGAACGTTGGCATCTTGTACTGTCGCGATGCACCGGTGCCCCCATCGTTGTCGGCGGATGCTATATCAGCCTAACCTCGGTCTTCAAGGTGTCGAGCTGCTCGTTGATGGAGGCTGGTGTGACGAAAGTGCTGATGTCGCCGAGCATCGCAAGTACATGGTCGAGTCGCTACTCCAACTGGCGGGTTGAGGCTGCATTGCTGGGTTTGCCAGCATCTGGTCTTGGTGCTGCTTGCTCCAAGTCCTCTACACGGGTATGAAGTGCCCGTGTGGCATCCTCGTGCAGGGCCGTGTGGTTCTGCACTGCATGTCCGAGATTCTGCAGTTCCTGGTACTGTTTCTTTAACTCGGACTGCAGGTGGTTACAAATGTAAACCAACTGGGTTACAAGTTTGGAGAGAAACTCCTTGTGTTGCTCTTGCGGTGTTGCGTCGTCGTGGCCCTCGGATGGTTCACAATACCAAAACTTGAGCCTGTCGACGCTTGCGGCTTCGTGCTGCTACAGCAGTTCTTGGGCGTGCTTGCGGCAGGCCTGGGCATCTTCGTCGGATGCGACCTGAAGTCGCTGCCTCTGCTTCAGCCTGTAGGTGGGTAACCTCGGTTGCCGCCTGGCGCTGTTCCTCAGCCTCGATCTGTGCGTGCTGATTTCGATTCGCTTGCGGAACTCGGCAATGGACTCACCGGCAAGTTGGCTCGGCATGCCCAAAACTGAAACCGTCATGGTGGCGGGGCACTTCTCACTGGCTCTGCTGCCTCGTGGCCTGCTGCTATAGTGACCCTTACCAAACCGGAAACGCAGGCAAAGGGCTGGGGTGGAGGGAAACGTAGGAAGATAAACAAATTGCACTTTCTACACTCTTCATTCCCTGTCCTTATCAACAGGAAAAAAACAAAACAAAACGATTTTTCTCCTTTTTTTTTTCTTTTTTTTTTTGAATATCTGTTGATCTGGTGTTAGTGAAGCATTTGCGGAGTGTTGTGAGTGAGATCTAGGCAAGGTTGCTCCCCACCAATAGATGGAGCCTCTCCCCAGGTGTAAGTGGTGTCTGCTCTTATCAGCAGCACTAACACTGGTGGGGGTGTTCTAAAAAAAAAAAAGATCTAGGCAAGGTTTCGCAAAGTTTCGGCTTTCCAAAACTGCGATCCTGAAAAAAAATTGTGCGAGATAGAATGGAGATTCAACTTTCAGAAAAGAGTAGATCCAGTTTCCGAGAATATGACAACCTCCCTCGTTAACCTAATATGCTTAAAAAACCGAAATTCTTATGTCATAATTTCCGGATATTTTTTGCGACAATTTGCAGGGATTTACGGGGGTCCTACTTGATTAAACAATCACTCAATCAATCAATCATTCACTCAATCAATCGATCAATCACTAACTCAAGCTGGCTCCTTGATTGGGCAGATCCTCTGATCGAGAGGTCTCCTTCGATAGTACCGATACCAAAGTGTTGCATACTCCAATGGTGCGGACCAGAACAAAAACCGACCTCTCTCTCATAGTACAGGATAGCATAGCGGAAGACTAAATACCAGTGATCCAACCAATCAATGCCGCATGGTGGGAGGGGCCTGGCGCGTCACACAAGAAGAATGCACCAGTCTCAGATCATGCACGGATGAGGAGGAGCGGAAATAGACGAAGAGGAGGGGAAAGATGAGAATGTCGTCAACGCCAGGTCTTCGATATATATCCCAAATGATTCCCATCCAAGGTCTCTGTCCCCATGTCGAGTCGGACTCCGAATGTCGTCAAATCCCAAAGTCGCAACTCTCTCTATCTCTCTCTCTCGTAGTCTGTCGATACAGAGAAGTCAGGTAGCGAGAGGGTGAGGAGGAGATGGTGGACTAGAGGAGGAAGAAGAAGAACTCTCCCTCTTTCTCTTGGTGCTAGCTTGCCAGGTATTGCAAAGGTGGTGCCTTGCTGCAGGTAGACCGAAGACAAACCTGGAGCGATGACATCACTGGTAAGCTCCCAAGTAAGTCTCCCTGACCTCCACCACTCTTCTCTCTCTTGGAGCTACCCTCAAGTCTTAGCAGCGCCCAGCGCTGGAAGACTACTGCAGCGCTCCGCCGAGTGTTGCTGCTGAATGCCTGAAGAACTATTCCTTCTGCCTGCTGCCTCCTAGGCGGACCAGTGATATATAGCATTGGTCCGGTTGGGAGGCTGCTCTTGCCAATGCTGAATGGCGCCAGTCCCTGACGCCCAAGTTAAAAAAAAAGGTCGGCTTTAAGAAGGCCTAAAAATGGCCTGCACTTATCTCTGGTTTGGCGCCTACGTTCAGAAAAAGGTCGACTTTAAGAGGGCCTAAAATTGACCCGCGCCTATACCGGCTCTGGCGGGGCCCGTGTGGTACACAGTATGCCACAATAGGACAAGCTATGAGCAATTCAGAATGGATGTGCTCTTGCTGGAAGGCAGGGGACATGGGGCGGTTTCCTCTAACTGTCAGCCCCACGAAAGTGTCTGACGGGTTTTCACCATTTTGGACACGGCGCAGTTGTTGTTTTTTAATTCTAAAAAAATGTGCCGGGGGGTCCCCAACTGCCAGTTGCACCCCCCTATGGCGCCGAAACCCGGTGGAGCCCCTCCTGTCAGCTCCCACGACACTCTGCGAAGAGAGCTCTACCCCGTTCAACTGGGGGTAGTAAGACGGAGGTAGGGTGGGGGTATAGCGGCCCTCTACACAGGTAGAGCAGAGACCACCCGTTCTATCCCAAGCCAGACACTCAGCTCATAGTGTTGCCCCTCCCACTGCCTGCGGGAACCCTCTTCTTCCAATCGGCAAGAATCGATATTCTCATCAAGGCCTTCAACGTGGACTTGGATTTATGGATCTTCCATAATCTTCGGGGGAAACTGAGCTCTGTTCCTTTCTGTCAAGATCACCCAGACGCCAATGGCTGAAGTCGCTTGGGCCACATATCCAAGGAAGATCCCGATCCGTGAGTTCTTCCCACTTAAACACCCACCATTTCCACATCCGATGGGAAGCAGGGCAATCCCACCATATGTGGACATTGGACTCACAGGTGCATAGCCTTGATGAGTTGTTCCCAGCATCCGTTTATGTCTTGTGCTATTTGTGTTGGGTCCTCTGTAGTAACTTGGGACCAACGTGAAGTTGCCACGCTGAGCGGAGTTCTTCCCATACACTGCTTGAAGTTCTTGTATGAACTGGAATAATCCTTCGTGTTTTCTTCCAGCAGAATTTCACCCTGCAGTGGAATGGGCCCAAAAGGGCATGAAGAGAGTGAAGGAAGCTGACTCAGAGCGAGCTCATATCCTATTTTCCACGTGGAAGGAAAGGGGAAAAGGAGGGGGAGACGGGGAGGGGAAGCAGTTGAGCACCTTCGGATGACATCAACAAAAATTTATTGATAGTTCCTCGAAAGAAAAGGTAACCTTTGGGAGAAAATTTTCCACAAGTGGGGAATGCTAACTTGATCACTCGCTGATATGCAATGGTACGGTGGAGAATAAGCGAAGCTTGGAGTTTTGTAATGCATATTGAAGAGCCTTTGGAGGGTTTAGGTTTTAGATTGAAAAGCAGGTTTTAGTGAAACCAACAGAGATCAACAGTAGCATTTTGCTCTAAAGACGTGTGCAATAACTGACAGCGATACAACTGAGAGGACCAACCAGTGACGGATTAGGCATACAAAGCCATACAAAAGACTAGCTACAACAGGCTAACTTAGGCAGGGGTGAGGGGTGGTACATCCTTCCTACTAGAAGTAATCAATGTCGTTCACTCGGGCTTCTCACCCATAATGGGAAGGAGCGTGGGATGAGTCAACCTTGTACTATTCATTGACTTGTGGGGGGAATAGGAACCTGACTGTCGCCCCCCAAAATGGCAGGAGCCAGCACCAAGAGCTTCTGTTAAAAAAATAAATAAATAAATAAAATTAATCGAAGGCTAAGGGTTGGGAGCGTTGCGCATCCTTGATCGATCGGTACGTGGCAAGGCTTCACGTTGCTTGGGAAGCAAGAGGAAAACGTGTCAGGTGGATCGATAAAAGGCGCGGAGAACTCTTTCGACAAGATTAAGGAAAAATAAACAGATTCACATCCTTACACATCCACCTATTCGATCATTAATGCAAAAGACAGACCCACATTTCAGACATCAAACCGATTTTCATCTCCGTAAATCGACATCCCTCGCCCAACGAGATCAACATCATTACATACATTCACATTCATCAGAAAAACACCACAAGTCTACCATCATTGATTCATCATGTTATGAGATTATACACACATTCAAAAAGGAGATTTTGGCGTATCGCCATGCACTTAGCTTCCGAAAAGTAAACCGCTGAAGAGAAAACCCAAGAGAAAGGCATAAGGCCTTCTGCTCTCATCCCATGGCCCCGGGTCATGCAACCATTCGTCCACACACACACTCCTTGACAAGGTACTGGCAATCGCTGCCGCTACGTACCCTGCATCAATCCCCCAGCACTCGTCACCCTGCTAACTCTATCATTGCACCGACTCGCCCAGAAGCCCAGATCCCATAGTCCATTGCGGCTATCCGGCGCACAGCCTCACACGATCACAGTCGGCTTGTCAAGACTTTTCGACCCGCTGATCACCACTTCATCTAGGCACCAATACTGCGAAGATGGCTGATGGAAGACGTTCAACCTCATGCCCTGTATTGTTTCTTGGTCGGAGTGGAAAAAATCCGGAAGGGTCTTGGCGCCTGAGAAACAGCAATATGAGGTTGTGCCAAGGATTTTCGGGAAATTGAGTGCGGAGACCCAGACAGAACAGGAATCTCCTTTGTGGTCCCGGATATAGAGTGACGAGTGGGAAGAGAGAGAGAGAGAGGAAAGGCGGTTAGGTTCTTTCTCAACGGCCATCTAATCTAAAAAGTACCATTGGACCTCAATACGGGCGGCGCGACACCTCTTTTTGGGTCGAAAGGGATGGGAACACACGTTGGATCCCAGTTTTGTATGAGGGACCAACGCCGTTTATCACAGAGTTAGGAGTCCAAATCAGATGGCCACATTCTCACAGACTTTCGCTTGTATTTTTCTTCGCCACGTGTTCGACAGCTAAAGCCCTGGGTTTGATAGCGATCCATGCGGCGACAATCGCTGCACAGAGTGCGAGGCCAGTGAGGTGCAACTATCGGCCACAAAACGACAATCATCTCATTGAATGGGAGCAAAATAGAATAAATGGGGATAATGCGCATCAATAATCACAGAATTTGTGTTCACGAATCTTGAGCAAGGTGATTCATAAGGTAAACGATAAGGATCGCCTATCTTGGCGACAACTTCTTGAACGTCCTGCTCGCAGACACGGAAGGGCCGTGGTCGAGGAGGCTTTGAAAGTTGTCGTCCCAATGGTGCCACAAGCTCAGTCCACATGGCCGAATGATACGCATCAACAATTCACAGAACAAGATGATCCCGTCCTATTTTCCACGTGGAAGGAAAGGGGAAAAGGAGGGGGAGAAGGGGAGGGGAAGCAGTAGAGAAACCTTTGGATAACATCAACAAAAAAAATTGATAGTTCTCGAAAGAAAAGGTAACCTTCAGGAGAAAAATTTTCGCTAGTGGGAATGTTAATTTAATCGAAGGAGAAGGGTTGGGAGAGTTGTGCATCCTTGATCAATCGGTATGTGGCAAGGTTTCGGGTTGCTTGGGAAGCGAGCAGAAAGCATGTCACGTGGTCGATTAAAGGTGCGAACAACTCTTTCGACGAGATCAAGAAAAAAGAAACAGATTCACATCTTTACACAAACACCTATTCAATTATTAATGCAAAAGATAGACGCATGTTTCAAACATCAAACCAATTTATCAACATCATCGTATACATTCACATTCATCCGCAAAATGCCACAAGTCCACCATCATTTATTCATCATAGTACACGATTATACACACATTCAAAAAGGAGATCTTGGTGTATCGTCGTGCAATTAGCTTCTGAAAAACAAACTGCTTAAGAGAAAACCCAAGGAAAACAAGACACAAGACCATCTGCTTTTATATCATGGGCTCATACCATATAACCATTCGTCCACACACACACTCCTTGCCCAGGTACTAGCGATCCTTGCTGCCATGTACCCTGCATTAATCCTTCAGCACTTGTCACCCTGTTAACTCGATCATTGCACCAACTCGCCCAGATCCCACAGTCCGTCGTGGCTCGTCACCCCGTTAACTCGATCATTGCGCCGACTCGGATGATCGTAGTCCGCTTGTCGGGAATTTTGGACCCGCTGATCACCACTTCATCTAGCCACTACCACGATGCACCTGGATGATGGAATTCGAAAGAGCTTTCCAGATGCGTTTGCGGGTTTTATAGTTGTGGAAAGGAGGAGGGGAAAAACAGGGGTACTAGATAGATGGAAGAGGAGGAGAGGATGGAAGGATCGACTTGGGAGAGTCATATCAATCTGTGAAAATCACTTTGTAGCCAATCAAATAGTAGTCGTGAACGGATCGGAGCCTGCGTACACGCTTACCCACTAATTTTCTCAAAGGGTTAGGGGATTCATAGGACCTTGTTCGAAGACGAAGGCGGAAAAAGAGGGAACGAGAAGCATTGTGGAGAAAGACGAAGAGTCATTTGAAGCAAGAAGGGGAAAGAGCACGGATAGAAGGGTAAGGAGAATAGTTACGGGTAAAGAAGGAAGGCGCGAAGAGGGAAGAACGGGAGATGATTCACAATGTAGTGGGAGATGGGGGAAGCTTCAATAAAAAAGGCACCGGACAGTTATGTCGTATCCGATTGAGGACATGCCTAATTCCCGGAGCTAATTCAAGATTGAATATTCCAAATGCAAATTCAGAGCACAAATTTAAGAATTCGCGAATTCCTATGCCAGTTCCTATTCTTCCAGAAGAGTCACGGGGCTCTCTAAGATAAATTTTGAACGATGGCATAAAAAAGATATATCACCAATAAGGGCGCTCACAAATTTCGAAAAATTCCCAACAAACCAAATTTCACCGTACTTACAAAGACACATGTAGTTCCTACGTAAAACTTTCACGGAAAAAAAAAAACAAAAAACTTACGACATCCAGCAATACAAAAACATTCATACATCACCATTTGACGCTTTAAAAACAAGAAAACTGAAAAGATAAGAAGGGCTTACAGTTGAGGGCCTAAAGTTTAGGGTTTGGGGTTTTAGGGTTAGGTTTTAGGGTTTTCAGGTTTGGGGTCTTAGGGTTTTGGGGGTTTTCGGGTTTACGACTTAGAGGTTAGGAGTTTAGGGTTCAGGGTTTTATGGTTTAGGGCTTAGGGGTTTAGGAGTTAAGGGTTTAGGATGGGGGTTATGGGTAAGGGCTTAGGATCACGGGTTAGGGCTTAGGGTTTTAGGGTTTAGGGTTTAGGGTTTAGGGTTTACGGCTTAGGATTTAAGTTTTTAAGGTTAAGGGGTTAGGGGTTAGGGTTTAGGGCTTAGGGTTTCGGGTCTAGGGTTTAGGGTTTAGGGGTTAGGGGGTAGGGTTGAGGAGTTGGGGTTCAGGGGTTCAGGGTTCAGGGTTCAAGGTTTTGGGTTTAGGGTCTTGGGGTTTTGGGGTTAGGGGTTAGGGGTTAGGGGTTAGGGTTTTCGGTTTGGGGATTTGGGGTTAAGGTTTTGGGTTTTGGGTTTGGGGTTTGGGTTTTGGGGTTTTCGGGTGTTGGGTTTGGGGTTTGGGTTTTGGGGTTTTGGGTTATGGGTTTACGGTTTAGGGTCTTAGGGGTTTGGGGTTTGGGGTTGGGGTGTAGGGGATGGGGTTTAGGGTTAAGGGTTTAGGGTTTAGGGTTTAGGGTTTACGGTTCAGGGTTCAGGGTCTAGCGTTCAGGGTTCAGGGTTCAGGGTTCAGGGTTTAGGGTTTAGGGTTCTCAGTTCAGGGTTCACAGTTTACGGTTCATGGTTCAGGGTTCACGGTGTAGGGTTCACATTTTACGGTTTACGGTTTATGATTTACGGTTAACGAATTACAGTTTACGGTTTGGGGTTTGGGGTTTGGGGTTATGGGTTTTGGGTTTAGGGTTTAGGGTTTAGGGTTTAGGGTTTAGGGTTTAGGGTTTAGGGTTTAGGGTTTAGGGTTTAGGGTTTAGGGTTTAGGG
>BFEA01000806.1:503348-514720 GCA_003427395.1 Chara braunii | reverse complement strand
AGAGAAAGAAAGAGAGAAAGAGAGAGAGAGAGAGAGAAAGAGAGAGAGAGAGACTGTAGTCGAACAGCGAGTCAATTCGCAGTTATCGCTGTTCGACAGAGCACCTTAAGAAAGTGTCAAACACTCATTGGTCGTCTTCCCGGATTGCCATTTGCACTCGGACGGGAACGTTAATGGGAGGTTGATGTCAGGTCGTGATCTGTTTGGTGACTGACCACCTTTAAGAAGTGGAATGCCACCTTCAAGAAGTGTCAAGCAGTCGTTGGTGATGGCTGTGTATTTGTTTCCCRCACGTTATCAGTTGTCGGTGCGGATTGCCATTAGCACTCCCAGGGAATTTGCATGTCCGCAGCGTGTGAGGTCCTTCTGTGGGATGCATCCGAGACGCTAATGTATCCAGCAGGGGCCAACAGTACTACATGTATGCAACGCCRAGCACCCATCGGCACGTATACAAGCAATGAAAGTGATCACGAGCCTTCTGCATCGGTAGAAATGACCACCTTCCCGAAGTGCCAAACAGTCGGCGGTCAGAGGACTCTAGTGCTGAAAACATTCATAGGGGACCTTGCGGTCGTGTTCAGAACTTGTTGGCGTAGCACTAAATGCTCACCAAACATTTTTGGATGACGATTGTATGGACACATCATTTGATGCTTACAAGCAAGCAGTGGCTGATTCCAGGACCCTCTACCCAGTGTGGATTTTTTAGAGCAGATTTGACGCAATCCACCATTAGATCCATTCCGGCGAGGGGRACCTGTCATCCTGCTGCTGTTTATTGTACTCATCACTTGAGAATCGACGACGTGAGAAACCGACAATGAACACTCTTAGGCGACTTTGCGGCCGTGTTTGGAACTTATCGGCGTAGCACTAGATGCTCACCAAACAGTTTTGGATGTCGGTTATATCGACACATCATATGATGCCTTACAAACAAACTGTGGTTGGATCCCGGCCCCCATCCCCGGTGTGGATCCATGAGAACAGATTTGATGCAATCCAACGTTAGATCCACATCGGAGAGGCGAACCGGTCATCCTGCCGCTGTTCAGTGTAGTCATCATGTGGGAGTCAACATCGCAAGAACCCGATGATATTCCAATTGGGACATGCTTTTGCTTCGTGATGTGCAGGTGCTTACCGACGGTGCGTTCGATCCCCTCCTTGACGTGAAGCAAAGTGCGAGGGAATTGCTCAGGGTTCACACCAGAAGTGCGATTGAACTCGCACTTTGATGGAGAAGCAGGTGCGCAGTCCATCAGCGAGATGATTTAATATGTTAATTGACTTGTCATTTGTATATTCCCGGATGAAAATGTCATCAAATCTTTGTGTGGAGAAGATACATATTTATTCATACAAGTATTTCATGTCATCGCAAACATCGAGATGGAAACATCTCAAGTTGCCTAGTGTTTTTCCAAAGAAGAAGTTGCAGAGCACACTAAGAGTTTCCAGAAATTATTTAATGCAAAAAGTTCATTCAATGGCAAATTGCAAAGTACATAGAGGCGTTTCCAAAAATCATTGAATGCAAAAAATCATTCAATCCCACATTGCAAAGTACAYGGAGGCTTTTCAAAAATCACAAAGTACATGAAGCCAATTTTACATTCGGCAAGACATGACTCAAATGACAATCGTTTTCGCGATTTATCCATTTTGTCGATAAGACAGAAGGCTTGTTAAAAAATATCATTTTTTGCGAACTTGTGTAAAAGATCAGTCTTCCAGTGAGAACATAGAAGGTAACAATTTAGGCAAATCATCCATTTTTTTGAACGCCTCATATCGATCCTTCAGCGCCAAACAACGTCGAAACACATGGGCCAAACACACATACATTCTGGGAATAGCACAATTGATGATCATTTTCCCGAATCATTTTGGCAAATTTGTGGACAGGAACGGTTTAATTACAAATGAACGCGATTTATCCATTTTGTCGATAAGACAGAAGACCTGTAAAAAAACTACAATTTTTTGCGAACTTGAGTAAATGATAAGTCTTCCAGTGAGAACACAAAAGGTAACAATTTCGACAAATCATCCATTTTTGGAACGCCTCATATGGATCCTTCAGCACCAAACAACATCGAAACACATGGGCCACGCACACACACATTCTGGGAAGAGCACAATCGATGATAATTTTGCCGAACTTGCAGTCATGAACAAGCTGGCATTGACAGCACAAAAAACAATCGTTTTGGAAAATTTGTGGACATGAACGGTTTAATYATAAATGAACGACATCCCAAGTGCGAATACATTCGCATTTCTCATAAGGCAACAACAACCAACATTCCGTGGAGAGCACGAGATGTATTATGGGGATAACAAAATTGGTAATAACTTAGTGCACCGCTTGATTTATAAAACAACTTCAAGCACACATACATTCTGGCAATAATTGGTTTCCGAATGGAGAACAAGTTCGCAATTGTCATATGGAACTGACACACAACATTCAGTGGAGACAAGCAGAGAGGGTTAACCGTAAAACGGAGCGGCACTCGCCGAACAGGGGCGATCCAAAACATGTGAAAGCTTGGCRGTTGGGGTAGGGCGAGGGATGGGGGCTTTCACACCACAAAGTCTCGCGAAAGAAAGAGACAAGCATGAAATAATTCACCGACCAAGAAGAAATCATTGATATCTTTCACCAATATCTTGCTAAATGAACTAGAGTATCGAGCCCCACGAGCATGAGTGTAAACAATGTAAACAACAGGACGAAGACGTCCCATGAGTAACACAGGAGCATAACCTGGAAACGAACAAACGCAGCACGGTGGTGTCGCGATCGTAGAGGACATAAAGAAAACAACCCAAAAAAAAAAACGAAGGGAGCAGAAAGYTGGGACATTCACATCCGATATGTAAGCGTCTACTTAAAAGATACTGCACCACGTAGCTGGGATATTTACATCGTCATCTAAGCTTCTACTTCACGTAAGCGTCCGTGCAACCCTCTAGCTGATGTTCCGCGGCAACCAATGAGAACAACCTGAAAACAAACAAAGGCAGCACGACGCTATCGAAAGTCCTATTAGTAAAGATGACAGGTTCCTCGAAATGAAGAACCCTTAAAAAATTACTACAGCACGAGACTGGGATATTCACATCGTCACCTAAGCGTTTACTTGATCAAAACGTTCACTGCAATCCGGTACCTCATCAAAACAATAGCACAACTCGAACCGGCCGACTACTAGACCAAGTAGGAATAGATTCGCACTTCTGCTTATGACCTTTCGAACAAAAAACTACTCATATTTTAATAACAGGGGTATTATTCAGAGCCTTGGAGTATGTCAACTGCAATCCTCAGCCTAATGTTTGGAATGTCGCTTTGGGCTATCGGAAATGGTGGCGGATAGCCGTGTGCAAGAAATGAAGCAAAGRCGAGCATGAAAACGCCGCAGTTCGACCCGTCCGACTGTTGAGGAACTCCATGAACAACCACCTTGGGCTCCAGGAGATCTAGTTCCGTTTTTTTACCAAATTGACAAACTGCTTCGTCGCGGAGGTATTGCGTGAAGTTCGCAAGCACATCGCAATGAAAACTGCCATTGTCTTGTAGGAGGGAATTGTAGTACTCCAGCCGTTGTTCTCGGACACATAATAGGGTTTAATGCACTCGATTTTTATGGACATGAATCAAGACCATAACGTACGAGAAAATATTCACATCTATGTCCATCTCGCAACCCTTTCATGTTGATAGCCGCCACCAACGAGCTTGGTATAGAAAAAGGGACTGAAAATGTAAAAAGAGGGACACCCAGGCAACACAACGTTGCCAAGCAAGACCAAGTACGACTCGACCACCTCGTCGGAAAATCATTCCCCCTGGACAAG
Organism: Chara braunii; assembly: GCA_003427395.1. Taxonomy (NCBI): domain Eukaryota; kingdom Viridiplantae; phylum Streptophyta; class Charophyceae; order Charales; family Characeae; genus Chara; species Chara braunii. Next base: position 510,850 of record BFEA01000806.1, on the reverse strand, counting down.
AGTTTGGAGACTTTTCTGCTCAACGGAATTGAACTGGCCCCTTTGCGAACCGAGGAAACTACCTCGTGGCCGTTGCTGAAATCTCCGCAGACGTCCTGCAACATTCTCAAGTCCGTAGCGCTAAGSTCCTAAGTAGGCAAGGGAACGCGAAAACATGATGTAGCCCCAGCTGCACAAACACCCACGAACAAGTGTGAGAAGTGACCAAAATCACCGGGGCGAAATTGCTAAGAACTGTCTGCCCTTTTTCCCGAAAAGTTGTATCCCTGACTATTGAATGTGTCCTAGGCGATATACTTAGGATACGGGTCTTTCAAGACACCTCGTTTGGCATCGTCATTAGACCCATCAGACAAAGCAGTAGCGCTTTCAATAGACGCAGCCAAATGTTTCCGTAAAGCTTCCYCCTTATCTATTCCACAAGCCTACAGAACCCTGACAGCTCTCAAGGAAAGGCGAGGCATCTGGACCCTTTTAAACAACCCTACACTTGACGACTTCTTCGGTAAAGTGGCCAATGACCTCCCTGAAAGACATTTCTCGCGCACGGCTTTTAAAGGCTTCATGGGCAGGGGCATTGACAACCTCACACCTKTAAAACATAGAAAACAACCCACAACCCACAAGCTTTCTTTAAACAAGTGGTAATAGGTACATGAGCCCATCACATCAATTTGGACGAACACAGAGCTGGCTAGTGACAGATATGCGAGTGCTCCTATTCACAAATCTTACCATGCTCGGGAGCCCTTTGAGGGAAATCGCTCTCCTGTCGCGCCACTGCACCAACGTCCACGGAGGATTCGACGTTCTGCACCTCGGCCACRGCTGTGTCGCTAATCAGCTCGGTGGCAGCTGASTCGCTAGGCAAGTCGATGGCTTCATGAAGCCCCATTTCCCGACCGGTACTGAGGACAGACGCTCGATAACCCTGTTCAGCACCGCAACAAGTGGATGGAGAATCATGATCTTTCCGCTCTGGATCCATCTTGATGCTGACGGCCACTTCACCGCCTTCCACGGAGGATTCGACGTTCTGCACCTCGACCACGCCTGAGTCGCTAACCAGCTCGGTGGCAGCCGAGTCGTTACCCAACTCGATGGCTTCATGAAGTACCATTTCCCGACTGGTACTGAGAACAGATGCTCAGTCACCCTTTTCTTCACCGCTACRGGTGGGTGAAGAATCATCATCTTTCCGCTGTGGATCCATCTGGATGCCGACCGTCACCTCACCGCCTTCCACTACGGGTTCTCCGCCTTTCTCATCGCCATGAACCCGAGCCTCCACCACGGGTTCTTCTTTGCCTTCATCATCGCCAAGAAGGAGAGCTTCCACGAACATCCACTGACGTCCCTTAACGACACCCTCTCGCGTCGTGGCGATAGCCGAACGACTGTGTAGAACCTCTTCGGACGTCTCGATCACCAACACTCTTGCGTCGAGCCCCTTCACGAATTCACAAGCCGACTAGTGTTGAGTCTCCTCTTCCCGTTGCAGAGCATGCGTTTCCCCCGGAGCTGCTGTACTCTCGCTGTCACTGTCCACGGACACACCCTCCGAAGCATGACGCTCATACTCGCCACCCCTTTTCTCCAACACTTTGCGAGACTGCCAGTGTTGAGTCTCCTCTTCCCGCTGTACAGCATGCGCTCACGGAGAGCGCTCCTCTTCCCAAGGAGCCGTTGTACTCTTGCTGTCAACGTCGACTAGCACACCCTTCGAAGCATGACGTTCGTACTCGCCACCCCAGGTTTCCAACACTCCTGCACCGAGTCTCAACATATGAGAACGGAGGTGAGCAGGGGAACCCTATGCCCAACTGAAGATGCGGGGGGTAGGACGTCACATTTTCTTAGCCCCGCGGAACTGTAGCGTGAGGAGCACTTCTGGCGGAAGGCCTCCAGGGCGACGTTACCAACTCCGAATCTATTCGGAGTTTGTGGCACTCGCCCGAGCTGAGGGAACTGACGGTCGCACCTTCACTCCTTCGCAATGCAGGCATCCCGCCCTCCATGCAAAACGAAGACGCATTTCCTATCAAGGAATGGTTTCACTGCTCAGGCAATGCTGCCGTATGCTGCAGACGTTCGCCCTCTTCCAGGAGCAAGGTGTTGTGCACAGGAGACCTCTGCTGTGCACGGCGGGATGGACTCTCCTCGGCATTGGGAAACTAAGTCCTCGCAGACAAGTGTGAATCTACTTGCACTTGATCAGACCCACACCACAGAAATTTGTGTCCACGAACATCCCGAACACCCTCACTACCAGGGATTAGTGCTGTAGATACGCGCTGACCGTCGGTAACGTCGGTACAACGAACAAAACGATGCCAGGCGGACGTCGTAGACGAGCCTGAATGATTCGTCGGGGCTAACATCGAGAACTTCCTTTTCAAACTGCAATGCCGATCAGAGGGAGCTTCCGGGCTGCTGTCACAAGAACTACGTTCTCGCACATCGTCTTCTCCGTGTTGTCGTGACGGTGGCGGTGGCGTGACACAGTAGACGGATTGGACAGCCATTTGAAGAGACGATTCACACGGAAACTGTACAACAAGAAAATCACGTCAACGTATGACGAGGTCAGGGAAATAAACAAGAGGGAGCAAACTCGCATTTCTAATATTTATCACAAAACAGTGGAACAACAACATTTGAATCCATATCGTTTTGTCGGACCCTGATGTGAGGCTCAAGTGGTATCAACATATTAGATTCTCGAGTCTGACTCCTCTCCCACTCGTTCAGTGTGCAAGTGGTTTGGATATGTCCGAGTAAACTCGCACTTTTTTAGGCGAGAGTACAAATGCGAGCTGATTCGGACTTATTCAACGTACAATAAGAAATTAAGTTCATAGTCGGAACAAGAGCGAACACAAGTGCGAGTCAATTCGGTATTATCCACTAAACAGCAAGAAATTTCAAGTGCCAAAAAATTCGCACTTCAGAGGAACATTTCAATTATGCCGTGCAATAAGAAATTGCATTCGTGGTTGGTTCAATGTCGAGTTAACTCGCAAATACAAAAGGACTTGATTCTCTTGGGCCGAGAAGAGACGCGACTTGTCGACTAAAAAGGAACAAATTGAGGGGGATGGTTGGTTAAAGAGCGAATAAATTCGCACTTGCAAACGAGCATTTTCATTATGAAACTGGGGCTTATGGATTAAAGAGTCACAAATTTAGGGGGATGGTTGGTTGAAGAGCGAATAAATTCTCACTTGCAAACGAGCATTTCCACTATGAAACTGGGACTTATGGACTAAAGAGTAAAAAATTTAAGGGGATGGTTGGTTGAAGAGCGAATACATTCGCACTTGCAAACGGGCATTTTCATTACGAAACAGGGGGTACAAGTGCGATTTAATTCTGACCTATGAACTAAACAGTAACAAATTAAGGGGTTCGTTGGTTCAAGAGCGAATGAATTCGCACTTGTGAACGAGCATTTCCATTACGAAACTGCGGGTACAAGTGCAAGTTGTTTCCGGCTTGTTCTGCGTGTAGTACGAGCCACAGATCGTCGCAAGAGAGAAATAGGGAAAAATGGCGTACTATTTTTTTAAATGGAGAAAGATTGCGAAGCGATGGCTAGACGGCGCATCGATGAAAATACATGGAGAAAGATGGTGCACCGATTGAGAGAGATGGCGCACCAAGAGAGATGGATGGAGTCACAGTCTTCCCCCAAATACAACGTCTGGTCATTACAGCTGAATTCGAGTCATCTTTCAGTCTAAAGACAACTATAATGAACGTGCGTTGTATATTCTGGGGAGGAAGGTAGATGGCGTAGGAAGGGAAAGAGATCGCGAACTGATTGGGAGATGTGCCGCAGCGAGAGAGAGAGATTGCGCATCGATGGAGAAACATGGCGTAACAATGGAGATAGCAGGCGCAACGATGGTTAGCGATAGCACAACAATGGAGAAAGATGGCACACCGAAGCAGATAGATGACGATGGAGATACATTAGGAAAGATAGCGCAGCGATGGAGATAGATGACAAAGGAGATAGATTAGGAAAGATATCGCACCGTAGGAGATAGATGACGAAGGAGATAGATTAGGAAAGATACCACAGCGATGGGGATAGATGACGAAAGGTCGGTAGAGATCCCGCATCAGTGGAGAGAGATGGAGAGAGGACGCACAACAATGGTTAGCGATGCCACAGCGATGGAGAGAGAAGGCACAACGATGACCAAGATTTGGTGTTGCACAACATCAGTTCCATCGAGTTAAATCTTCGTTAAGCATACCTGTCACTTGTTTCGTGCGATTCCACAGTGATGGGCGGTTGCACCGACGACGGCCTGAAACAACAATACAATGGCGATGGCGGAATCGAGCAGGAGTAATGGAGAGCCTTTGGGCAAGGATGGAGGTTGCCCGGTGGTCGAGAGAGATCGCGCAGTGATGGAGTGAGATGGAGAGTGATCACTTAGCGATAGAGGGAGATCGTGCGGCGATGGAGAGAGAAATCACGCAGCGCTGCGGTAAGATAACATTGGCCAGGGCTTCGATAGCGATGGCCAGTGCAGCGGTGGAGAGCGATGGCGCACCGGTGGAGAGCGATGGCCCAGCGATAGAACGCGTTACAATGCAGCGATAGCGATAGTGATGGCAACGATGGAACAGCGATAGCGATGGCGCACTGGTGGAGAGCGATGGCGCAGCAATGGAACAGCGATAGCGATGGCGCACCGGGTGAGAGCAATGGCGCAGCGATGGAATAGGGATAGCGATGACAGCGATAGAGATAGCGATGGCAGCGATAGCGATAGCGATGGCAGCGATAGCAACAGCGATGGCAACGATAGCGATGGCGCACCGATTGAGAGATTGCGCAGCGATGCAACCAGCGTTGCGATGGTAGCGATAACGATGGTGCAGCAATGGAACCAGCGTTGCGATGGCAGCTATGGTACCAGCGTTGCGATGGCGCAGCGATGGCCAGCGCTGCGATGAGAGCGATGGCGATTGTTAGCGGTGCGATGGTCAGGCGAGCGCGACGACTGCGATGGGGGATATAGCTTTGCGTCGCGATGGCGATGAGCTAAGCGCATCGATGGCGATGGCGATGAGCTAAGCGCATCGATGGTGATGGTGCATGCCTAAGCGCATCGATATCCAACGCCGTTGACATTTGCAAAATGTCTGAATGACAGCGACGCCGGAACTTATAGATTTCTGTTGTTTTTTACCTCGGCCCACAACGAATCGCCTTGCCTCGGTGGGAAATAAACCGTCGCCTGACCTCAGCGCGCAACGAACCGCCTCGGCGCACAACGAATCGCCGCACCTTATAGATTCTTGCGCCTGACCTCGTGCATCGGATCATGCCGATCGATGGTCCAGATTAGAACTGCGAAAATGACGTTGCCTGCCCCTTGTTTTCGGGAACTGTCACATCATTGCACGCCGGAGTTGACGAAGATTTTGGGGCCACTGGCATATCAGTGGCTCCGTTCATCTGCGCGGTTGAAAATTGTTGATCGACGGCTGACAATTTCCGGTACCCCTTGCCGTTTATAGGCCCTGGCGTTTTATGGGCCCAGGGGTGCGATACGCGAATTGATTCAGCCCCACCTTGATCGTGTTTTATGGGCCAAGGGGTGCGATTTGGGAATCGATTTGGCCCCACCTTGATCCCGACGCGAGGCCTGCTGCAGCAAAGTATAAAAGGGGTTGCAGCCCGCGAGTTATCCCTTTTGTTGTCGCTCCACAAATCAAGTCACGCTATCGCTTCCGCGAGCGTTCTGATATTTGGTCTTCAGCCTCCCCCACCTTCGGCCATAGCCCGCTCACTCTTCGCTCTTCGCTCCGTCCGCAGTTGCCACATTGTGTTCGGTTCGCTCTTCGCTCTTCGCTCTTCCTAGCTCAATATCCCTCCACCATAGCTGGTTCGGTAGTCGCACATCCATATCCGTTCGACGTTGGTTGCTCGCTCAACGCACGACGAAGGTAAGAGTTGTCCTATTCTGTGTCCGGCGTCTGAACACATTCCCAGATGCCCTGTCTGTACCTGCAGGATAGAACGCCGCAGCCGCGTTCTCTTGAACCCCGAATCAATTCCCGGTTTTGTTGTTTCGCTAGTGGACCTGTTCTGATGTCTTTTCTCCACCCTCCACCTCCGTCCGCCATAGCCGATCCGCGTTCCACAGCTCGATTACCTTTCGCCATAGCCACGATAACGCTCGTATAAAGCTACTCGGTCCCCTTCGCAACTTGCAGTCGTCGCTGCGCATGGCGAACCCCGAATCAATACCTAGTTTCTACACTGAACACCGAATCAATGCCCGATTTTCGCTCACCTGTCCCTTATGAGGTCGCCGACCTGATATCTACAGAAACTCCGACGAAACAGTTTGTCACAGCCCCTCGTTTGTTATCCTCTTCTCCCTCTCTGCCTACGGTTTACCGGGCAGTTCTATTTGACGATATATATATAGATATAAATATAGATACATATATGTATATATAGAAATATATTGCTACACTGAACACCGAATCAATTCCCGATTTTCGCTCACCTGTCCCTTATGAGGTCGCCGGCCTGATATATATATATATATATATATATATATAAAAAGAGAGAGAGAGAGAGAGAGAGAGAGAGGGAGAGAGAGAGAGAGAGAGAGAGAGAAAGATATTGCGAGTTAGTTCCCAGTTTGCGACGTACAGTGTTCGAGGAGTGACAACTGTGAGGTAATTCGCAGTTTTTCCAAGGTTAGACACATATTTCACTAAAGGCAGTTCTTTATTTCCACAAATGCGAGTTAGTTCGCACTTTTTGAACAACATTGCTGGAGGAGTTGATAACCCATCCCGTGCGGCTTTCAGGTCTTCAGTTCCACAATTCCGAGTTAGTTCGTACTTTCCCCCAGTGCTGCGGGTTGCCATTGTTGTTTTGTCTACAGAACTGCGAGTTAATTCGCACTTGTCGACACCCTTCGCACTTGTCGATAAACCAGGTCTTCAGTTCCACAATTCCAAGTCAGTTCGTACTTTTCCCTTGTACTTCGGTTTGCAATTGTTGTCTTGTCGGCAGAACTGCGAGTTAGTTCGCACTTGTCGACACTCTTCGCACTTGTCGATAAACCACATCTTACTCGTTTCGTGCGTCTTTCAAGTCTTCAGTTCCACAATTCTGAGTTAGTTCGCACTTTCCCCTAGTGCTGCGGGTTGCCATTGTTGTCTTTTCTTCAGAACTGCGAGTTAGTTCGCACTTGTCGACACCCTTCTCACTTGTCGATAAACCACATCTTACTTGTTTCGAGGGCATCTAGTCGGGTCACAATCTTTCCGAAGAGTCGTCGTCTTCCCTCTGAACTCACTCTGCCAGCCACCCAATTGTTTTGTATTCGTTTACATTTCAAACACGAATCGTATTTTTCAGTTTCCTTGAACCCGGAACTGCACGTTGGTTTCCCCATGTCGATACCCATGCGGTACTTATGGTCAGGGTTGTCGAACCCCGGCCCCGGGACCCCGCC
>BFEA01000806.1:481871-493023 GCA_003427395.1 Chara braunii | reverse complement strand
CGGGCGGGGTTGCGGTGGCGGGGTTGCGGTGCGGGGGCGATGCGGGGGCGGGGTTGCGGGGCCGGTGGCGGGCCTGCGGGGTTAGGCGGCGGGGTACCCGGGGCTGGGCGGCGGCGGGGGTCGTCCGGCGGTGGCGGGGTTGGATGAACCCCGCGGCGGGGGTCCGGGGTCCGCAGCCTAACACCGGCTTTGCCCCCGGGGTTCCCCGCTCGACAACGCTGCTTATGGTAGACGACTTCATTCCCGAAACTCCAAGTTAGTTTGTGCTTTCCTCAAGATAAATCACCTCTTCTTCGATTCTATGACAGCTAGCTCGTTCGCACTCTGCCTGAGGACTGCTGTCTTTCCTATCCTTCACCCCATTGTTGTGACTTCGTGTGCATTTCGAACACCCATCTCTTACGTCCTTTTCGTCCTCCATTTCGTTAAGTCCGAGTTAGTTCGCACTTCGCTTCTGTAGTGGTTTGAGGTTGGGCGTGTTAGTCATCCGAGTTGGTCTGAGGTTGGGCGTGTTAGTCAATGGGTGGGAGTACAATGGCGTCCGCAAAAAACACATCCACAAGTGCTGGACCATCTGCCCCCGGGGAGCGACGACCTCTTCAGCAATCTATTCCTCACTATATGCACGCAATGGGAGCACAATGGTTTTTGGACTTCGTTGTTCAGGGGGACCTTTTTGGGCTAGCTGTTTTCATGCGACCTGCTTGCGTTCCAAACGCTGGGGGAGCGGTCAATGTTCTTCCTCTCAGTACCACCGTCTCGTGCGCCAAGACTTCTGGAGTTTTGCTAAAGTTGGAAACTAACGGCTTCTACGACGAGTGCAGACTGCCTCTCAAAGGTGTTAAGGGTGTGCTGGTGACCATCAAGAGTTTCGCGGGGTACGGCTTGAACATGACGTTGTGCTCTCACTTCAAAGGCCTTTACGATGGCGGCAGCAAGCATCTTCCATCGCCAAAGCAATATCTTGATCTCGCAATGATGGTGCCGAAAGAACGTTCGGTTCTTCCGCGAGATCATGTTTTTAGGCTTCTGCCACCCCATGAGTAGTCGTCCGACTTGGCTCAAAAAACTCCAGGGACGGCAGTGGGGCGCGGTAGTGCGATTCAGGACGCTGGGGGTCGGGTCAAGGGGCTCGCGCGCAGCGTTCGCACGCAGGTCAGCCCGAATGCTCCGGGGAACACGTCGGACTTGCATTCTCGGGGTACAAGGACTCAACGGGTCGGTACTCCGAAACTCCTCAAGGTCAACTGCGCCGGCGACACGTATTCACTTCGAGATGAGACGAGAAGAGAATCCGGCAGATCAGGGCAAGATGTCGGAGGGAATGAGGCTGAAGGAATGGGCGGGATTGGAGGTGACGTTGGATGGTGCGAGAGGAGGTGGCGGAGGGAACCCTCCGCATGAAGAGGATGAGAGGGAAATCGGAGGTGGTGATGGGCGGGGTTGGAGGTGACGTTGGAGGACGTGCCTAGGGAAAGAGGACGTCGAAGGAAGAGGGTGAGACGGCAAATAGGAAAGCGAGGAGGCCCGACGGTTTGACCATCCGTGAAGGACAAGCCATGGGTACAGGAGATTCGGCTAATCCAGACGTTGCAGCAGCGAGAGAACCTTCGGGGAAATCGAAACCGAAGTGGCAGCTAAAAGCGCGATGGCGAGAAGAAACCTCGAAGGCGGAAGACTGCTGAGGCGGTGAGCGGTGGCGAAGGGCCAGTCGGTGAGGAGTGCGACGAAGCGGCAGCGTTCTGGCTTGAATACGAGCGGAACGATGTCGGTGAAATCGTGGAGAAAGAGTTCCCCGTCCAACTGCTCATCGACCCCAGGAAGGTCTGTGACATCCCGCCTTGGGAAAGATATTACAACCACCGCAGTCTAAGTCGAGAAACTGTGGACGACATCAAGAATGCGATGCTGATTCAATTCCGCGAGAAAAAAGGGAAGATCTGGATGAAAAACCCTCTGGTTTTGGCACCCATCTACAAGCCGGTGACGCGTAGGCCGGAGAAAGCTGACAGGGTTCACAAAGATGTCTTTAAGCCAGAGGACAAGGACGAGTACTACTACTACCCTGTTAACGGACAATACACCGTGGCTGCTGTGAAGGAGTTGGAGGGTGAGCCAATATTCGATTTGTGGAAGATGCACTCGTGGCCGGCGAGAGTAGTGTGGTTCTACGACCGAGATTTCGCGGGGTATAGGTAGGTCAGTCTCAACGAGAACACGAGACACAAGATGTCTAAGCAGCGATCGCAGAAGGCCGCATTCTTGGACATGCGGGAGGCATGGGAGAACGAAGGAAGGCCGATGGCCATTCAAGGGAACCCTTTCGGCAAGGAGAAAGAAAAACAAAAGTTTTTCGACTTCCGAAAGCTGATTTTGGGAAAAAGTCCGAACGAAACTCACTGGACGTTGGCAAAAAAAGATTTGTCGCTCGCCGACAAGGAATATGTCGCTGCCGTCGGCAATGCTTTAAGGCAGTGGATGCCGCTCGTGACGGCCGGTGATGACATTTTCCGCAAAGCAATGAAGTTCTACGTGAAATGGGCGGGGGGGAAGTTGTTGGGCGGCGACGGCTAGACACCATTGTCGAGGCCGGGCAAATACATGCCTGACAAATCTCCGGATCTGCAAGCAATTCCGGAAATGGGCTCGAAAGGGGCGGATGGTGAAACGAAGATGGGGTGGCTGGTCCGGGTGCCACCGCCTCCGACCAAAAAGAAAACGCAAGCGGACGACAAGTTTTTCGTGGTCGTGAAGGAGCCGGACATGTTCTGTTGGCAGTGTCTCGCCGACATGACTGATGCCGAGAAACTGTCGATCCTTGACGACATTCTCACGCTAAGGGGAGTGTTCGTGCAATCCGCGGATGGCCATCTGAAGCGTCAGCATAAACCAGGAATTAAAGACATGGTCGCGATGAGGAAAGTGGACCGTGTGATGCTCCGTATGTTCCACTACATCTTGTTCCTTGAAACGGAGGAGGACGAACGTGTTTGGCGCCACGGGAGCCCTTTTTTTCGGACCGAGGGGAAGCTTCTAGAGGAGTTCGGGCCGCAGGGCCTCACGAAACAGGTGTGGGTCGAAATGCGAAAGCATTTCCAGGGCGCGGTGGAGTACGTGAACACTTGCAAACGTACTCTTCCGCTCGAGAAGGAGTCCATCAACGACGCGAAGAGATTGTACGATGATGACAGGTTCCCTAAATCTTTCGAAAAGTCTGTCCGTTCCATCTTGCCACGGAATGAAGAAGAAGCTCGAGACACGATCAGGGTCAGTGGGGATGTGAGGCACATCAAATGGCCCGACCTCAACCGGGTGACCAGCCTTATTCCTTTCGCTTTCCCGCCTTCGCAAGCTCACAGTCATGTCACTGCGATCCCTGAGGTTGTGAGACATTACGTGTGCAACCTGTACGTCCTCGATTTGTGTGATCCCACACTCCTCACAGACTGGCGAGAAGACGATTTCGCGAACTTGCAAGGCGTTCTCCAAATACTTTCGCCAACGCACTGGGCACTTGTGGTCTTCTTCCCCTCTCGTTGGGAGCTCAATTTCTTGAAAGGCATGGCCAGGCTTAGCGTCCATCACGTCAGGACAGAGAAGTGGGTGCGCAATGCACAAAAGCAGGCTACTGTCCGGGAAGGCAATATGCTGGTTGAGGAGTGTGACTGCCTGTACGTGATTTTTAATGGCGAAAAGCTGGAGGACAATACATTCGCAGTCTACGCGGCCACTAGCCCAACAAAGGCTTCCCGTGCTTATGGTCCAAGTCCGGCCAAACACACGGTGGTGGCCCGCTCGAAAGCTGTGTGTTTGTCGGACCCGTCAGGACAGGCTGTGGCGTGTTTCGAAGTGGCAGAAGAGGGAAGGTTCTCTCGCAGCATGTGGGAGAACGGCGGCGTGACAAGTTCTCAAGGACCTGCTTACGGGGAGATGGAGCGGAACCCGTCCCGTCTACTTGGTCTACTCGAAAACTTTTGCAAAGCTGGGCAAGCTGTTTTTTTCTTTGGGAAGGCGCATGCGTCTGTCGTGTGGGAACTCCTGCGCTTCGGTCGGAACGTCGTCGCGTTGGAGGACAAGGCGAACATAATCGATTACCTTCACGAGTTCGTGAAGACTCGCGTTGCAGACACTTGCAATGCTTGCGAGTTTGTCCATATCACCGGCGAACGAAACTGGGATCCCAAACGTGACATGTATTGGAAAATGTCGGGGAACAAAAGGACGGAAGTTTGGGACTTCCTTTTCCAACCCGGACCGCCTGGTCTGACCGACCTCGAATACAGTCGACGGAGAAACCTGGTGTTCGGTGTGCTCAATGGGTACCACGATGCACCCAGGGAGTCTGTCTCGCATTTCCTGAGAAGGCTGGAGCACGTTTACTTCACGCTGGCGAAACCCCTCACCCTGGAAAACTACAAGTCACAGTTTGACGAGGAGGACCCTTTCGACGCTGAAGACATCGAGGAGCTGAGCGACTCGGAAACCTTCGATTTCGAGTCCATGCCACTTCCTCGGGTGGTTGGACTGGTTGGTGATGAAGAGGAAGGTGGCCCTCAAAGATATAGCACATCCCCTGCCGGCTTGAAGCGTGTGCTTCGGGGCAAACCAGTCGACGACCAATCGTCTGATGATGGGGAGGAAGACAGAGACTATGATCACGAACCTTATGACAGGCTCCCAGCGGACCACGATACCTGGCAGAATGACAGACTCTACTTCTTCGACAAGCATCACCGGTTCGCGGCGGAGGATGTCTGGGGACACAACGTCGTCTGGCACCCGAGGTTATTCCAACCTGCTGTGAGGAATGGAATGTGGGTCATGGCAATGAAGGAGGCCGATGGCAAGTGGAGTGGACTGAAGAGACTGGGAGCGGGTGCATTTAAGAGAACGGCCAGAACTGCTCTGGTGGAGCATTTGAGTCTCATGAACCCCGAGAGGAACGATCCGGACGTTGCTACGTACACAGAACAAAAGCTAAATGAGTTGTACGCAAAAAACATGTTGGAGTTTCGAGCGCCTTTCTACACACTCGAAACGACACCGTCTCATGGCATTGACTGGCTCATGCCATAACCTCCGTCAAGCGGTCAGCATCCGGGAGGGGGTGGAGGAGGAGACGAAGGAGACGGCGGAGGTGGCAGAGGAGACGGCTCACAATTTGCCAGAAAGGGGACGGGCGAGACATCGTCGGTAGAGAAGGCGTCCGGCGGAAAGGGGTAAGGTGGAAAGGACACGGGCGGAAAGGGGTCGGGCGGGAAGGGGTCGGGCGGGAAGGGGTCGGGCGAAAAGCGTAGAATGTCCGGGAGTCCCCCGTATATGGAAACTAACCCTCACTGCGTAGGGAGTCGAGATTCCGACATGCGAGACAAGGCCACCCTGACGTCTGATCAAGTGCGAGTAGATTCGCACTTGTCTGCGAGGACTTTGTTTCCCGTTGCCGAGGACAGTCTATCCCACCGTGCGCAGCAGAGGTCTCCTGTGCTCAACACTTTGCTCCTGAAAGAGGGTGCGTCTTCGTTTTGCCAGGTGGGCGGGATGCCTGCATTGCGAAGGAGCGAAGGTGCGACCTTCGGTTCCTTCCGCTCGGGCGACCGCCACAAACTCCGAATACATTCGAATTTGCTGACGTCGCCCTCCGCCATAAGTGCTCCTCACGCAACAGTTTCGCGGGGCCTAGAAAATATCACGTCCTGCCCCCCGCATCTTCAGTTGGACACAGGGTTGCCCTGCTCGCCTCCGTTCTCATGTGTTGAGAATCTAGACTGGCGGTCTCGCGACGTGCTGGAGGGGCCCCCTGTAGGAGTGTTGGAGACCGGGGGTGGCGAGCATGAACGTCACACTCCTGGGGAAGAGGAGCGCTCTCCGGGAACCCGTGCTGTACATCGGGAAGAGGAGACTCAACGCTGGCAGTCTTGCAAAGTGTTGGAGACCGGGGGTAGCGAGTGTGAACGTCATGCTTCGGAGGGTGCGTTCGTGGACACTGGCAGCGAGAGTGCAGGAGCTCTGGGGGAAACGCATGCTCTACAGCAGGGAGAGGATACTCGACACGGGCCGGCTCGTGAAGACGTGAAGTGGCTCAACGCACGAGCGCTGGTGATCGGGACATCCGAAGAGGTTCTGCATAGTCGTTCGGTTGTGGCCACGACGCGAGAGGGTGTCGTTAAGGGAGTTCAGTCGACGTCCGTGCAAGCTCCCGTTCTAGGCGACGATGAAGATGAAGAAGAACCCGCGATTGAAGCTCGGGTTCATGGCGATGAGGAAGGCGGAGAACCCGTGGTGGAAGGCGGTGAGGTGACTGTCGACATCCGGACAGATCCACAGCGGAAAGATGGTGATTGTTCGCCCACCGGTTGCGGTGAAGGACAGGGTGGTCCACCGTCTGTCCTAAGCACCGCTCGCGGAATGGCGCTTCATGAAGCCATAGAGTTGGGTGACAACTCGGCAGCCACCGAGCTGGTTAGCGACTCAGACGTGGCCGAGATGCAGAACGTCGAATCCTCCGTGGAAGGCGGTGAGGTGGTCGTCAGCATCAAGATTGATCTAGAGCGGAAAAATCATGATTCTCCGTTTACCCGTTGCGGTGCCGAACAAGGTGATCGAGCATCTGTCCTCAGTACCGGTCGGGAAATGGTGCTTCATGAACCCATCGACTTGCCAAGCGACTCAGCTGCCACCGAGCTTGTTAGCGACACAGTCGTGGCCGAGGTGCAGAACCTCAAATCGTCCGTGGACGTTGGCGCAGTGGCGCGATAGGAGGGCGAGTTCCCTCAAAGGGCTCCCGAGCACGGTAAGATTTGTGAATAGGACCACTCGCATATATGTCACTGACCAGCTCTGTGTTCGTCCAAATTCATGTCATGGGCTAATGTACCTATTACCACTTGATAGAAAAAAACTTTTGGGTTGTGGGTTGTTTTTTAGTTCTACAGGTGTGAGGTTGTTAATGTCCCTGTCCATGAATCCTTAAAAAGCCGTGTGCAAGAAACGTCTTTCAGGGAGGTCATTGGCCGCTTTACCGAAGAAGTCGTCAAGTGTAGGGGTGTTTAAAAAGGTCAAGATGCCTCGCCTTTCCCAGAGAGCTATCAGGGTTCTGAAGGCTTGTGGAATAGATAAAGAGGAAGGTCTGCGGAAACATTTGGCTGCGTCTTTTGAGAGCGTTACTGCTTTGTCTGATGGTCTGATGACGATGGCAAACGGGGTGTCTTGAAAGACCCGTGTCTTAAGTACATGGCGAAGGACAAATTCAACAGTCGGGGATACAACGTTTCAGGGAAAAGGGCAAACAGTTCTTAGCCATTCCGCTCCGGGGTTTGTGCTCACTCCTCACACTTGTTCGTGGGTGTTTGTGCAGCTGGAGCTACATCATGTTTTCGCGTTCCGTTGCCTACTGAGGAGCTTAGCGCTACAGACTTGAGAATGTTGCAGAACGTCTGTGGAGATTACAGCAACGGCCAAGAGGTGGTGTCCTCGGTTCACAAAGGGGTCAGTTCAATTCCGTTGAGCAGAAAAAGTCTTCAAACTCTTGTTCAAGGGGAATGGCTTTCCGACGAGGTGGTGGAGTTGTACTTGGCCTTGCTTGCCAATGTTGCATTGCCAGGGTGTCCCTCTCTTTACATTTTCAGTCTCTTTTTCTACACCAAGCTCGTCCGTGGCGGCTATCGACATGATAGGGTTGCGAGATGGACAAAAGATGTGGATATTTTCTCGTAAGAAATGGTCTTGATTCTTGTCCATAAACATGAAGTGCATTGGACCCTATTGTGTCTCCGAGAACAACGGCTGGAGTACTACGACTCCCTTGTACAAGACGATGGCGGTTTTTCTTCCGATGTGATTGCGAACTTCACGCAATACCTCTGTGACGAAGCAGTTTGTCATTATGGTCCAAAAACAATTGTGGATCTCCAGGAGCCCAAGGTGGTTGTTCGTGGTGTCCCTCAATAATCGGACAGGTCGAGCTGCAGTGTTTTCATGCTCGTCTTCGCTTCATTTCTTGCACGCGGCTGTCCACCACCATTTCCGATAGCCAAAAGCGACATTTCAAACATCCGGCTAAGGATTGCGGTGGACATACTCCAAGGCGCTGAATGATACCACTGTTGTTAAAATACTCGTAGTTTTTTTTTCGAAATGCCATAAGCAGAAGTGCGAATTTATTCCCACTTCATCTACTCGTCGGCCGGTTCGAGTTGTGTTGTTGTTTGAATGAGATACCGGATTGCAGTGGACGTTTTGGTCAAGTAAACGCTTAGGTGTCGATGTGAATATCCCAGCCTCGTGTTGTAGCAATTTTTTAAAGGTTCTTCATTTCGAGGAACCTGTCATCTTTACTCGTACGCCTTTCGGCAGCACCGTACTGCCTTTGTTTGTTTTCGAGTTGTTCTTATTGCTTGCCTTGCAACATCAGCTAGAAGGTTGCAGCGGACGCTTACGTGAAGTACAATCTTAGATGCCGATGTAAATATCTCAACCATGTGGTGCAGTATCTTTTAAGTAGACGCTTAGATATGGGATGTGAATATCCCGACTTTCAGACTGCGGCAGCGCCGTGCTGTGTTTGTCGCGCCGTGTTGCGTTTGTTCGTTTCGAGGTTGTGCTGCTCTGTTACTCATGGGACGTCTTCGTCCTCTTGTAAACATTTTGCACTCATGCTCTTACTGAAAGATATAGACGATTTTTTCTTCGTCGCCAAATTGTTTCGTGCTTATCTCTTTCGTTCGCGAGACTTTGTGGTGTGAAAGCCCCTCTCCCCGCCACACCACGACCACCCAGCTTTCATATGTTTTGGGTCACCCTTGTTCAGCGTGTGCTGCCTCGTTTTACGGTTCACCCCCTTTGCTCGTCTCCATTGAATGTTGTCTGTTGGTTCCTTATGGCAATTGAGAACTTGTTCTCCATTCAGAAACCAATTGTCGCCAGAATGTATGTGTGCTTGAAGTTGTTTTACGAATTCAGCGGTGCACTAAATGATTACCAATTCGGTTATCCCCGGAATACATCTCGTGCTCTCCACGGAATGCTGGTTGTTGTTTCTGTATGAGAAATGCGAACATATTTGCACTTTGGATGTCGTACATTTGTAATTGAAGTATTGATTCCATATGAGAAATGAGAACGTATTCGCATTTTGGCTCCATGTACTTTGTGATTTTTGGAAAGTCTCCGTGCACTTTGCAATGTGGGATTGTATGATATTTTGCGTTCAATGATTTTTTGAAACGTCTTTGTGTGCTTTGCAATTTGCCCTTGAATGAATTTTCTGCATTGAATGGTTTCTGGAAACTGTTCGTGTGCTGTGAGACTTCACCTTTGGAAAAACACTAGGCAACTTGAGATGTTTTCAACATGATGTTTGCGATGTCTCTGTGTGCTTTGCAATTTGACTTGAGATGGTTTCATCTCGATGTTTGCGATGACAAGAGATACTTGTGTGAATCGATATCAATCTTCTACACAGAAAGATTTGATGACGTTTTCAACCTGTAATATACAAATGACAAACCAATGTCCATATTAAATCGTCGCGCTGATGGACTGCGCAACTGCTTCTCCATCAAAGTGCGAGTTCAATCGCACTTCTGGTGTGAGCCCTGAGCAATTCCCTCGCACTTTGCTTCCCGTCGAGGAGGGGATCAAACGCACCGCTGGTAAGCACCTGCACATCACGAAACAAGAGCACGTCCCAATTGGAACATCGTCGGGTTCTTGCGATGTCGACTCCTACATGATGACTACACTGAACAGCGGAAGGATGACCGCTCCGCCTCTCCGATGTGGATCTAACGGTGGATTGCAACAAATCTGCTCTCATAGATCCACGCCGGGGATGGGGGACGGGATCCGACCACAGTTTCCTTGTGAGGCATCATATGATGTGTCGATATAACTGACATCCAAAAATGCTTGGTGAGCATCTAGTGCTACGCCAATAAAATCCAAACACGGCAGCAAGGCCCCCTTAGAGTGTTCTTTGCCGGGTCCTCACCTCATCGACTCTCAAGAGGACTGCAGCCAACAGCGGTAGGATGGCAGGTCCGCCTATCCGATGTGGATTTCACGGTGGAGTGCGAAACTCTGCCCTCGAAGATCCACACCGGGTAGAAGATCCTGCAAGCAGCAGTTGCTTGCTTGTAAGGCATCTTATGATTTGTTAATATGACCGACATCCAGAACTGCTTAGTGAGCATCTAGTGCTACGCCAATGTGTTCCAAACACGGCAACAAAGTCCCCTAACAGTGTTCTTTGTCGGGTCCTCACCTCAACGACTCCCTCAAGATGACTAGAAGTGACAGTTCTAGGATGGCAGGTCCACCTATCCGATGTGGATCTCACGGTGGAGTGCGAAACTCTGATCTCAAAGATCCATACCGGGTAGAAGGTCCTGCAAGCATCCGCTGCTTGCTTGTAAGGCATCTTATGATGTGTGGATATAACCGACATTCAGAACTCCTTGGTGAGCATCTAGTGCTACGCCAATATGTTCTGAACACGACCGCAAGGTCCCCTAAGAATGCTTTTAGCACTGGAGTCCTCTGACTGCCGACTGTTTGGCACTTCGTGAAGGTTGACACTTCTTGAGGGTCGTCTGCCACTTCTTAAAGGTGGTCAGTCACCAAACAGATCACGACCTGACATCAACCTCGATAACTGCGAATTGATTCGCTGTTCAACTAGAGTCTCTCTCTCTCTCTCTCTCTCTCTCTCTCTCTCTCTCTCTCTCTCTCTCTCTCTCTCTCTCTCTCCCCCCCCCTGTGTTTCTGCCTCCGCTCGCCACCGTCCCTAAGAACATCTCATATAATGTCTAATGCCCGAAACTTTTTTCTAAAACGGGTCGACAACGGGTGTGTCATGGGTGATCGAATCCAACTGCAATCTCATATAGTGTGGTCCGGCTAGCGAACCGGCACGCGGACCTGCGAAGGTGGGGGGGGGGAGGGGGGGGGGCTGAAGTACGTATCCCGCTCTCTACGAACCAGTGCTTACCCCGTGCACGAGACCGGCACCGGTCACCAACCCGTGACCGGCCGGTCACTGGGCCTAAATCCCCTGAACGGCCGTTCACGGGGTTTACGCCCGCGGGGGCGGCGGTTCGGTCGGGATGAGGGCGGGAGGGGGGTGGTGCGGGGCCCTTCTACACCCCCGTACCTT
>BFEA01000806.1:425170-436806 GCA_003427395.1 Chara braunii | reverse complement strand
CACCGCAGCGCTGGCCATCGCTATCGAAGCACTGGCCAATGTTATCCCATCGCAGCGCTGGCCATCGCTATCGCTGATTCGTTGGGCACCTTCGGGCCTTCGCGATCTCTTCTTCATCGCTGCGCGATTTCTCTTCATCGCTCCTACACGATCTCTCTCCATCGCCTCACGATCTCCCTCCATCGCTGAGTGATCACTCACCATCTCACTCCATTACTGCGCGATCTCTTTCGACCATCGGGCAACCTCCATCCCTGCGCCAGAGGCTCTTCATTGGTCCTGCGCGATCCCGCCATCGTCATTGTATTGTTGTTTCAGGCCGCCGTCAGTGCAGCCGCCCATAACTGTGGAATCGCACGAAACAAGTGACAAGTATGCTTAACGAAGGTTTAACGTGATGGATGTCACTTTGATAACGGAACTGATGTTGTGCAATAACTAATCTTGGTCATCGCTGCGCCAACTCTCTCCATCGCTGCGCCATCGCTAACCATTGTTGTGTCTGCTCTCTCCATCGGTGAGGCATGATCGCTACAATTGTTGCGCGTCCTCTCTCCATCTCTCTCCACCGATGCACGATCTCTCCCGACCTTTCTTCATCTATCTCCATCGCTGCGCTATCTTTCCCAATCTATCTCATCGCCGCGCCATCTATGTACTTCTCTCTCCTTCGGTGCGCCATCTTTCTCCATTGTTGTGCCATCGTTAACCATCGTTGCGCCTGCTATCTCCATTGTTGCGCCATGTTTCTCCATCGGTGCGCAATCTCTCTCCCTCGCTGCGGCATCTCTCTCAATCATTTCGCGATCTCTTTCCCTTCCTGCGCCATCTACCTTCTTCCCCGGAATATACAACGCACGTTCATTATAGTTCTCTTTAGACTGAAAGATACCCCGAATTCAGCTGTAATGACCGGACGTTGTATTCGGGGGAAGACTGTAACTCCATCCATCTCTCTTGGTGCTCCATCTCTCTCAATCGGTGCATGATCTCTCTCCATCTATTTTCATCGCCCATCCCTTCACAATCTTTCTCCATCTTAAAAAATACTACGCCATCTTTCCCCATTTCTCTCTTGCGACGATCTGTGGTTCGTACTACACGCAGAACAAGCCAGAAACAACTCACACTTATACCCGCAGTTTCGTAATGGAAATGCTCGTTTGCAAATGCGAATTTATTCGCTCTTGAACCAACCAGCCCCCTAAATTTGTTACTCCTTAGTCGATAAGTCAGAATTAATTCGCGCTTGTACCCCCAGTTTCGTAATGGAAATGCTCGTTTGCAAGTGCAAATTTATTCGCTTTTCAACCAACCATCCCCCTAAATTTGTTACTCTTTAGTCGATAAGTCAGAATTAACTCGCACTTGTACTCACAGTCTCGAAATCGAAGCACTCGAGCAGTAAAGTCACGTCTCTTCTCGGCCCAAAAGTCCTTTTCTATTTGCGAGTTAACTCGCCACTGAACCAACCACGATGGTAATTTCTTATTGCACAACGTAATTGAAATGCTCGTTTGAAGTGCGAATTTATTGGCACTTGAACTAACCACGCCCCTAAATTTCGTGCTGTTTAGTAGATAAGACCAAATTGACTTGCACTTATACCCTCAGTTTCGAAATCGAAATGCTCGTTTCAAGTCCGAATGTATTCGCTCTTGTTCCAACCAGGAACTTAATTTCTTACTTTACGGTGAATAAGTCCGAATCAGCTCACATTTGTACTCTCGCCTGAAAAAGTGCGAGTTTATTGGGACATATCCAAACCACTTGCACATTGAACAAGTGGGAGAGGAGTCAGACGTGAGATACCACTTGAGCTTCAAATCAGGGTCCCGACAAAACGATATGGATTCAAATGTTGTTGTTCCACTGTTTTGTGATAAATAATAGAAATGCGAGCTTACTCCCTCTTGTTTATTTCCCTGACCTCGTCATACGTTGACGTGATTTTCTTGTTGTACAGTTTTCATGTGAATAGTCTCTTCAAATGGGTGTTCAATCCGTCCACTGTGTCATGTTCAATCACGTTAATTAGGCTGATATCATTATCGCGCACACTCAATACTTCCACGTAGCAATTGAAAACTTTAATTAGCGACTTTTGGAGTTCGGTGGGGACGTGGTTTGGGAGAGAGATTGTCAGTCGTCCAGGGATCTAAAGAGATATGTCGACCCAATCAGTCGGCCTTTCCCGTCGCTCATGGACACTGGAAAAAACGGAACTACTGGTGCGAACAGAGAAGACAGTCACAATCATCTGCGACTCAGCAGGGCTGATCAATTTGGTTTCCTTGGCTTCGACATCAGTCTCTCAACCGTCCGATGTTTTTTCCACAATTAGTTCTGTTAGATCAACCATCTCCTGCATCAGATCGGGTACGTCGTCTACCGGTGCTTCAGCCTCTTGTTTAATCAAAGCGATGGTCGCTCCCATTGTTAGCAAAGATCTTGGTGGGAAAACAGAAACATGCACATATTGTTCTGTCTGTTGGTAGCGTGCTCGTAAGGAAAGCACTCCTTCGTACAAGGTGCGAGGGGGTTCCAAATCATCTGCTAGGTCAGATACTTGCAGGATGGGTTCCCCAAGGAGGGCTGACGGACTGATCCATGTTTCCAGACGCACGAGCGTGCTGTCTTCCGAATCCACGTGGAAGCTTCGGGCGGTTCTGGGGCACACTTGAAACTCTTCGGGGATTTCGTGCTCGAAAGGTTCGACGAGGTGTTTTCACTCATCCTCACTAGGCATTTCTTCTTCGTACACCTGTTCTTTGATTCCGCCACTGATGTCCAAGGAAGAAGGTTCCTCAGGATCGAGGCCTTGAATCATTCCCACTTGGGCCGAGTTAGGAGTTCGTTTTACCATCCAGGTGGAAATCCGCAAAGGGACAGTCTGAGGCTTTCCCCAGTCTGCGTGAGCACAAGTTGTTTGGAGTCGAAATGCAGACAAGCACCTACCGCCATCGCCCAAGGTAATCCTAACAACACAGAATAGGAGCGCACATCTATCACTAGTGAGTTAACAAGGACGTGTACTCGTCCGACTTTCACAGCCACATTCTCAATGATACCTACGATGTTCATTGCTTCCTCGTCGGCGGAGACATAATTGTCTTTGCCAGATTGAGAAAGAATGGATCCGAGTCGTCCTGTCTTTCTTACTATGTGTAGGGATATGGCCACTGCGGAAGACCCAGTATCGATAAGGGCGTTAAACGGTTTGCCCCAAACTTCACAATCGCACTCAGCGCTTTTCCACAACACTAGTCGAGCTCATACGAAGTGATCCTTTTTTGCCAACGAAATCGCAGCTACTCGTGCTGCTTCGGATTCACCTGTTTCAGGTTCAGGTGGTGCAACCTCCTCGTCTCCTTCCTTCTTCTTCAATATTCGCTGTACTCGCTGGTACGTGAAGCGCTTTTGATTTTTCTGGCAATGTTGCAGGAGTTTATCCTTTGCAGCTTCGGAGATGGTGAGCAAATGCCCCACCGAGATCGGAACACGGATATCCAGCTGCTTAAGCACTCGTAATACATCAATTTCTCTCGTCCAAAACTGTGGACGGGGATTGGATTCTCGATCGATCCATTCAAGATCATCATGGGCCGATCGGATCGCTCCTACCATGCCGGCGAGATGAAGGTACTTGACTGGATCGACCACGTCAGCAGCGTTGGAGGAGGAAGAAGCTCACGAGGTTGAAGCAGCTACCATTGAGGGGGAGGGTTGCTCATATGCAACAAATTCCCCTTTGTGGGCCGTGTCCATCAGTGCGGCCACTCGTCCTTGGTTCAGAGCTACTGGGGCCGCGGCTGGTAGGGGTTGATTACGTTTCGGCTGCGGACAGTCCCGGGCAAAATGCCTGGGTTGTTTGCAGTTAAAACAGTCAATCTTTCCTGCTGGATTAGCTGGGTGAGGGAACTGCGGTGCGTACCTCGGTGCGGGTGGGGCAGGTAAGAGTAGAAATGACGTGGGGGCAGGTCGAGCAAGGGTCGGGTTGGGCTTAATTAGCGTGCTCATTATCTGTTCCATCCGCTCCATGTGAGTTGCCTGCATTTGAACCAGGTTGCTCATCCATTCAGATTGCTTAGTGGTGGCCATATGGATCATTTGTGCAAGATGTAAGTTTGTTACGGCCTGAGAGGGGGAATCGTTGGGGACTCTGCTTTTAACTGCCGCTACCTATGGATTCGTCGGGGGCAAAGACGACGAAGCTAACGGGATATCAGAGGCGGTCCCGTCGGGGGGGKCATGGGGATAAAACCGTTCTACCGCCCGTAACCACGATCGTCTTTTAGCTGCTACATCCTATATCGTATCTGTGATGTCTTCGTCTTCCTGACTGATATATTTCTTTGTATCGGCCAGGTCTAACTCGAGGGCTTTAACGATGATAGCCGACAACTGGTGAGTTTTTGGGGGAACCTTTTTCTGTACCTTGCCTTTCAACGTCGGACTTCGTAGATGATCGATGAACAAATCTCGAGTGGATTTCTCATCTCGCCCAGATTTATCCAACGTGGTTTGAAATCAATCCACGAAATCAGGTAGCAATTCCCCAACCCCTTGCGACCGAGTTTAAAGTACATACCAGGCGGCATCTTCACTGACCGTATCGAATCGAGCCAAGAACGTTGGTTTAAAGGTATTCCAATCTACCCACGTATGCTTCCTGCACCAGTCATGCACCGTATTGCGAAGCAGCAAGGTAAGAACGCGAGGAAGATCACCCGCGCTGTATCCTTGAGCTTCGACGGCTTCCAACCAAGCCTCGGGGTGGGTATGGTTAGGGAAGAAGGGGAAAGGGGCAAGAATGCTAACAACCACCCTAGGGGGCGCTACAGTATCGTCTGGCATGGCTGGTATAGCTGCACCAGATCTAGATCGGGTTACAGGACGATCTCGACGAGCGGGTTGAGGATTTCTTCTACCTCTTGCCAACTCGACTTACTATCATCAGAACCGACGCGTTTCAGCCCTGATACCAACCTCACGCCCTGTGCTGTCTTTCGTTCGGAGTGCTAGAGGTGCGGAAAAGGGGCTTAAAAAAACAGCAAGATGGGGTATGCCAAGGATTTTTGGAAATTGAGTGTGGAGACACAGACGAAACTGATATCCCCCGTGTTGGTCCGATGAAGTAAGTTCGACGTTGCCGCCGTACACTCACGCCAGAGATAAAGATCTGCAACAACAAAGGCGCATTCGCCGTGAATTCCAATATGGCCCCGGGCCAATCACCCACTCAACTCCAATCATCGATCCTCATACCCGCACCGACGATCCCGGTCGTCGCGTGCTAACTCCCACCACTGCGATCGTCGTCCCGCTGACGTAAACTCGACGCGGTTCGCCCAGATCCCACAGTCCGTCATGGCGATCAAGCGCGCAACCGGCCAGCCTATCGTCAGCCCGACAGGACTTTCCCACTCGCACCAGACACTCTGCCTAGCCACTGCTTCCCGGAAGTTGGCTTGGGAGTCGAGAACGTAAGAGAGATTTACGGGCGCGCTTGCGATTTTATAGTTGCGACGAGAGAGACAAAAAGGGAAAAAGTCGAAGGGGAAGTTGAGGTGCAAGAGGAGAAGCAGGAGGAGAAGACTTTGAGAAGAGCGCTGCGTGAAGGCCATGTTGATCCCCCGAAGCTCAAGGTTCAACCAATCAGATTCGTCACGCAATAGAAAGATCCTATTGATCCCCGCGCCTGATTGGCGAGCGGTAGTTATCGAAGGATCAACCGAGCTTCGTGTGCTGCGTTCGGAGGGTGAGAAGAAAAAAGGGCGCGAGAAGTAGCGCAAGACGGGTCCAAGATTCAGATGATCAAGAAAGAGAAACGGGCGCGCAATCGATCAGAGCGGGAGAGAGAGAGAGGAAAAACAGTTGCGAGAAGGGAGGATGAGGAGGGGGAAGGAGGAAAGAGCGTGATGCGGGAAACAGAGCGGGGGGGAGGGGGGGGGCGGAGAAAGCTTCACATGCGTGGCGCCGTCAGCAAAAAGAAAAAGAAAAAGGCACCGAAACAGTTACAGCTTGCCTATGTCCTAATCCAATTCAAAATTGAAATCACCATATCCGCGCGCGAAAAGGACGACGCGGGAAAATAAAGTCCTACGCGTATTCGTATCCTCACAAAATTCTGAGAGTTTTCCCCAACACGACCGAGAACGTTCACATACAAGAAGGACACGTCGAAGTTCCGCTTATCCCAGAATTTCCAGCTGCCGGGCCCAATTCCCAGTGCGCTCGCTAAGGCGCGCGTAAATTCCTATGCATTTCCCGAATTGCAAAAGAAAAAGCAGAACCGAAGAATCACAAAAGCTTCCGGAAGATGGGGGCCCAAAGCGTGGCGCCCGAAATCAAGAAAACAAACGGGGTGCTTGTAGGGTCGGTAAGATACAAGAAAAATTCAAACCAAAGGGGTACGAAACATAGCACGGGTTCGGGAAGTAGTTCGTCACAAGGAGGCCGCAGTCAGTCTCATGACCAGCAGCAAGAGTAATGTATCAAACGTAACATTTGGGACGCTGGACAAAAGTTCCAGCAGGTACAGCTCGCTCCACCAAAGTTTCAAACAAATAAGAAGGGATATGCAAGATATTTGCCTTGAGACTGGATACCGGAATTACTGTAGCTAAAGCCATTAGTTTAGAGGGCTCAGTATCAGGATAGCTAAAGCGGTCCGCAAGGAACAACTGCAATTTGAGGTTGCTTTGGGGTAGGGCCGAGATACAGCATCATGAGGGAGGCTGGGCCCGGTTCCCATCACGTGCTGGTTCATTACCTGAACACTGTCTCTAAGGGGGTGCTGGACCCGCTTTCCAGCAGGTGTAGCTCCCCACCAATAGACTGGAGCCCCCTGCAAGACAGGGGCAGGAGTGTATGCTCTTAGCATCACTCCTATCTGTTGTCGCATGTGGAATTTTCTTTAAACAAATAGAAAAAATGGGGCGGTACTGTGGAGGAGTCAGAAAAAACGTTTTTTTTTTTTTTTTTTTTTTTCAGCCCGGGGTGTTGAAGAGGCCAAGGACCAGACCGCGGTGATTGCTGGCAGTGGCAGCCAATGGTTGTCCTGACAGGATAGGCCACCTACACTACCCATCCCCACGTTAGTACGCCCAGTGCACCCCCTGTCCCTACTATCTTACCTCTGTGTGACCAGCACTCAGGACCATCACCCTACCAGTATAGGGGGCAACTTGCACCAGACAGCAGTGACAAGCCCCAAGGCTGGGCCGACCCCCCAGCCCTAGAGGAGGTGGAAGCGAACCTTGCCATACCGGAACTTCGGGCGCCAGGCTCATGCAATACTCTATGGACCAAGAGACAGTTTGCAATTGCACTTCGGGCACCCTACCTGGCCAGAAAGCTGGGTTGTATACATCGCCCGAACTGCAATTGCAAACTGTATCTTGGCCCATACTGCAATTATAAGTCGTTTTTGTGACTCCCGCGTAGTTCCCTCCCCCGCCAAAAAAGGGCCGAGATACAGCACTTAGACCCCAAGAACAAAAGTTAGGATCAGGCCCAGCTGCGTTGGCCCAGCTGCTTTGGTACACCCATGGACTGTAGAAAGCTAAGCCGGAGTTGAACCTAGCCCTGAGGAACCGGAGAGGCAGCTAGTATAGGCACACAAATGAGCATTCGATCATTTATGAGCTGAAGCCTGGTAAAGGTCCGTCATTATCTTCCTACCAGGGACGGTGGACCCGATTCCCAGCAGGTGCTGCTCCCCACCAATGGACTGGAGCCACTGACGACGGCTCTACTAGAGGGAGCTGCTCATAACACTCCCCTTAGCAGCCCGAAGTCGGTTTTTTTTTTTTTTTTTTTTTTTACAAAAAAAAGGAAAGCTGAGCTGAAGATCCTGCGGAATGCTTTCAATTAAACCACCAGTACTTGGCCCAGCTATTGATGCTGAGCCGGGATACCCCCTCCGCGCCAAGTTTTGCAGAGCCGCCGGGGCACCGTTTCTTTTTCGTTTTGGCTGGCGCTTCCAGCCATTGCGGTTCGGTGCCCCGAAGCGCGCAACTACCGGCGCGTTAACGGGAATCGCCCACGGCCGATAGCTGGGCCAAGTACTGGTGGTTTAATGTCGTCAGCCATTCTCAAATGATGTAGCTTTATTCTCAGTTTCACTGGTGAGCGTCATTGTGCTAGCTCCCCATTCTAAAAATCTGAGACGCGTTTTGGCCGGAGTTCCCTGGTCCATTGTCTGCCTACCTGGGCATTCTGTTGTCGTCCATCTAATTGGTGTTTTTCAAAGATGTCCTGAGCAAACTGTTGAAATACGGACCCAAGTTCGAATCCAGAAGCTAGAATCATTCTGAATCGCACATGAAAAGAATATCTCTCTGGTTTCAGGCAGCTTCTGTAGAGAAGGCATGACAAACCCACTCATCCTCCTTTCTGGAAAGGCCCCATGATTCTCTTTTCAGTGTGGATACAACAAGTTCTACCCAAGGGTAATCACAGGTGTCAGAAAGTAGTTGCAATATCCAGCGGGACAGGAGAGCAGTGACTTGAAGTTAGGGTTAAAATTATTCTCATGGCCCCAAACGGGCTACTACAGGAGCGCGCCAGGGTTTTAGGAAACATACGGGATACTACAGGAGCGCCCAAATTTTTCATCCGACTAGAAACGTTTCTACTCTTTTATTTCCCACGGCCGATAGCTGAGCCAAGTACTGGTGGTTTAAAAAAAAAAAAAAAAAAAAACAGAACTATGCGTAAGAAGGAGGACAAAAACAACAAAAAGAGAAACCCTGTTAAATGAAGACCATGATAGATGTCTGCCAGGTGGTGGCATGAGGCACGTCTAGAGCACTCCTCTGCTCTCTAAGACAAATCTTGTTTCCACAAAATAGGGGCTGGATAGACACCACTACAAAACCCTTACACGTTAAGTTTTCATCATTCCACCACTCCCTAATCACGAAGAAAAAGAAATCGAACTTTTCTTCACATTGTCTTCACATTCGCGGCCGTAAGGGCGAGCCCTACAAAAGTAAGGACTCGCCAGCCAAAACGGACCTTGGCGTAAGGACACCCATGGAGGCGACTTGAAAGTAGGGGGTGGCACCCTTTCATCCGGCAAAAGACTTTTTTTTTCGCGCAGTCACGAAAATAGTTTGTAAATGCACTTGACACTGCGTTTTAGCAGTTCAGTCAGGGCCCGAGTTTGAAATGCAGTTCCAACTTGGGGGCTAGGTGGGCCCGAGTTTGAAATGCAGTTCCAACTCGGGGGCTAGGTCCCTCTTACACGAATCAAGCGACATGGACTGTAGGTAACAAAGATCAACGGCCAGGATCTCTTAATCTGTGCAAGTGGGACCTTGCCCCGGGCTTCCTTTGGGTAGCAAGGAGTTCAGTCAGGGCCCTCCTCTGTCCACCAACAGCAGATTAAAAAAAAAAAAAAAAGGCATCCCTTATGCTGTGATTGCGGTCCGATACAGGATGCTACAGTACTTGTCTGGAACCTTATGAAGCGAGGCAGTTAGCTGCCTCGCGTGGAATCCGCACTGCCTGACTGGCAGGGCGCTACAAGGACCTCACAACAAAAAGCAAACAAAGAAAAAGATATGTCTCACGGTCCTCACATACTGGCCAGATACATTCCTCACATACTGGCCAGATACATTCCTCTGCCTCATCGTGTGGAATCCGCCCTGCCTGGCTGGCAGGGACCTCACAACAAAAAGCAAACAAAGAAAAAGACATGTCTCACGGTCCTCACATACTGGCCAGATACATTCCTCAAAGCACTGGTGTAACTTCCACCTACGTGAAGGTCTTCCCCACTTTGGATTCATAGTTCCTCGTTTCTTTCCTTTTTCTTCTTTGGCCTCCATCCCTGGGATCTGGTCCCACCTACCTTTGTTGAGCTTAGAAAACTTAAGGGTGTGACGCCATTTCGACGTTAATAAATTAGAAACAAGAAGTGAAAAAACTGAAAAAGTCCAGCCGCCTAACTCAGTTGGTAAGGCTCGCAAATGGCATTCAGGAGGTCGTGCGTTCAATCCCCATTGGCCTCATGTACCTTCCTGGGCATTCTTAGTGCCCACCACCTAGAGATAGACCACTGGATCCCATGATCGGCATTGAGCAGAGTCTGCTGTTGTTCGTAGGGGAGGGGACCACCACCTGAGGAGGAGACACAGGGATTGGTCCTGTTGGCATGGTCCCTGATGCGACAGGCTGTCACCTAGCCAGTATCGCCCACCTGCAAGTCGGGAGCAGCCCCCGCATGTTCTCTCGTGAACACGATTCTGGCTGCTACGGAGTTCCCCGTATGCCTACAATTATGAGTAGTGGTAGGTAGGTAGTGTGAGGTGAAATTGAGAGAAGAATATAGCTTGAAAAAAAAAAAAAAAAAAAAAAAAAAAAAAAAAACGTTAGAAACAGTTTTTCTCCTTATTTTTTATAAGGTAACTTGGAGAAATGAAACATGTCTGGTTTTGTAAAAAAAAAAAAAAAAAAAAAAAAAAAAAACATGTCTGGAACAGTCCAAGTGAATGTCTCCGTGAAGATTAGCAAAACGGTGAAAGAGTCTGGTTTATATAGGAATGGGGAAGGCTCTAAGCCTACCCTCAAGACCGACCTAATTTGTGCACAACAGACAAAGCCCATAAGTCAGGGTGTCCAGACAGCAAACGCAGGCCGACCCTGAACACAAGAGTATGTTGGACCAACCCCTGGTAGACGTGCCAGCCAATAATGGTTCCCACAAAGAGCTGGAAAGGTCCCTGAATGGAGGGTCCCAGCAAACCCCAGAAGGGGACATGACAGATGGGTCAGGATACAGATCTGGAAAGCACCCCTGCTTCCGGGGAATCTGAGGATTCGACAGGGGAAAAAAGGTCCACCAAGGAAAAAAGAGGACGGACAGTTGAGTGCTGGTCACACTGACGTAGGATAGTTACTGTAGGAATAGGGGATGTGCTAGGAGTATTGACGTGAGAATGGAATGAGAAGGTAGCCCCGTCTCTTCAGGGCAATCATGGCTGACAACTTCCGGCGATCAATGTGAGCCTAGTAACTAGCCTTTACAACACCCTGGACTTCAAAAAACAAAAAAGTCTAAGTAAAATAAGAAAATATCGGCGGCACTTCGTTACCCCCACGGGGTCAAAATGTATGTCGAAAGCAAGAATGACTAAATCCTAATCAGATTTAAGGGTGCCGCAAAGAAATTCAAAATTTCATAATAAATAAAAATAAAATAAAATAAATCAGAAAATGAGAAAAGAAGGTGGGGAATAAGATAATTCGATTTTTTGGAAAAAAAAGAAATATAAATCAAAAGAAAGATAAAAAGAAGAAAAACTGAAAATTTTCGAAGTTGGGGGGGAGGAGGATGAAAAAGTGAAGGAGAACAGAGAGAAATAGGTGAGAGAGAGAAAAGAGTCAAGGAGGAGATGGGGGGATGATGGGGTTGTAGTTGGGGGAGAGGAGGGTGAGAGAATGGGAGAGAAAGGGATGAGAAAGGTGGAGAGGGATCAAGAAGCAAAGAGGAAAGAGGAGGAAAGAAAAGAAAACAAATGAATAAAATAGAGTAAAATAGTGGGTGGTGGGAGAACAGGTGGGGTGGGGAAGGTAAAAAGACGAGCGGAAAGAGGCAGTGGAAGATGGGGGGAAAAAAGGGG
>BFEA01000806.1:405511-422354 GCA_003427395.1 Chara braunii | reverse complement strand
GGGGGGGGGCAATGTGGACACGTGATGCGTGCGTGTGCGTGTGCAGTGGCCTTGGCCTTTTTGGCAGCCAAAAACCAGTGTCTGGTTTTGGCAGTTTTGCCTGCTATGCGGTGTGGTGGGTGGGAGCAGGGAACGTTCACGCTCTGATACGAGTGTGGAGGACCCACCAGGTGCGGTGCTCCGCCAGGGTTAGAGATGGAGATGGAGGATGTGAGTGGAGCAAGATAGCACGACACAGCTCCCATGCGAGACTCCAACGCACATACTCCAAAGTATACGAATGTAGAATGATATGAAAGAAAGACAACAGCTGAGGTATACCCCAGCGGACTAACTGGACTGGACTAGCTGGTACCGACAGAGGTACCGGCCTGGACTAGACTACCCCGAATCCAACACAGGCCTGTGAGAACAGGCCAAGGGGCTGGTCTCACAGGCCAACGAGAGGTCCGCTACAACTACTCCTGACTTGGAGAAAAAAAACCATTTTCGGGAGTGCGTGGTAGCCACACCAACTCCCAACTTGGAGTTGTCAGAATGCATTCAGGAGCAGTCAGAAAGTGTTCATCGAGAGCACTCCCGAAATCGCTTCGGAATCCCCGCCTGCAAATGGCCATTTTCGGGAGACCTCGTGCGGAGGCCCGGTTTGGACCGGAAAACTGACAAGTGGTCTCCTCATAGTTCTCATCGTCATATGCTCGACAGCACTCAAGATTGCTATCGAATGCCCTCGCAGCTGCCTCCATTTCCGACAGCACCCCAAGTCGGGAGTGCAATGTGGCGAAGCGAACTCACGAATGAATTTTAGTGTGTTCTAACGTTCGGGAGTACTACCAGAATTTTTCTCCAAGTCCGGAGCAGTGTGGCGAGGCCCTTACAGTACATTGTCCATGTGAAGAACTGCCCGATGGATGGACAATAGACTGTCCACAAGTGTATAATTCCTTGCCGGTCCTTCCCGGAATGCACGATGCCGACCTGAACTTGGACAGTATACTTGGAGTTTGGGGAACAAAATGTTTTTGACGCCCTGTCTTGTAGTGCAGTCACGGTTGGAATGCTGTATAGTTGACAATGGGCCTCGCTGCACTACGCTAGGCACATGAAAAATTTCAAGGGTACGTCTACTGCTATCAGACTCATGGATTGGCATCAAGTGTTGTCGTCGTTGCACTTACACCAGACTCTCTAATCTTGTGAGCATTCTTGACTGTCGGACAAAAGATAGAGAACTTAAAAAGACACTACAAGATAGGGCAGTGACGATTTGTCCACCGAGATTGGAAGCCAACTCTAGAATTTGCAAACTGCACGAAGGGTCCGGTAGGCCTCGTTTGTAAAAAACGCCCCTGCAGGCGGGGACTGTGGAATCTTCAAGAGCTCATCCGATGGGCTGTTTCTGACCCCTCTTGAAGGGTCAGACCAAGAGCATTTTTTTCACAGTTAGTGCAGCGATGACTCAGTGTCTGATCCCACTCTACGTACGGAAGACGAATCCGTAAAAGTAATGAAAAAGTTGGGGCCGCTCCAATCGGGCCGTAAAAGAAAATGGGGACCCCACTGGTCCGTTTTGTTCGCAGCTTTCACGTGGGTTTCGACAATTTTCGATGAGCGGGTTGATTTTGGGGTTAGAAAATGGTCCACTTGCAAGGACACTACTGGGACCTCCTACGTCGTGCCACACAGCAAACCGAACCACGGACAAGCCATCCCACCGAAATCGACACATACAATTTCACGAAAAAAAATATAAAAGTGCCCCTTCTTTTTTGCGGCAGGGTAGGGGCCGATCTCTCTTGCATTTTCCCTTCAGCTTTTTTGGCGCCGTTCATTCCCTGCCTTCCACGACTATAAATGTTTTCACTCGCCTCCAAAGCTATTAGGACCTCCTACGAAATCTGAATATTGTGGGATCCGCCAAAACACAGCTTTTTACTAATCGTAAGTATTGTAGGATCAGACGCTCACTCTCGAAAGTGAATCTGACAGCTCTTGAATGGAAATTCGGGACGCGATATCAAGAGTTACTAGTGCAGCGGTAATTTACTCTTGATTTATCAAGATTCAAGAGTAGTGCTGTGACGCCCAACCTCATGCCCAGCGCAACTTCCTGATCGAAGTAGGAGGTGGGCCTGGAAGTGCGAAAAGGGGTGTGCCAAGGATTTTTGGGAAAGTGGGGGTGAAGTCTCAGGTCAGAACTGAGATCTTCTGTGGCAGAGTTTTTCGGGGACACGAGTGCAATTTGGCGGAGAGAGCGGACCGCCCCTGGTCATAGATTAGACGGTATACGCGGGTCATTCAAGGCCAGGCGAGCCATTGGTGTCACGGACGGCGGTTCGTCCAAAGGTCCCTTCGGGGTGGGTGAGGTTCCGATGAGTCTGGCCGTCGGAAGTTACCACGTCGCGTCGGGCGTCGCGCATGCGGGTTAGGCCTTCGGGATTCAGGGGCCTTCCGGTCGCCTCGTCATTGGCAATTTCCGCAAGGCTTGTTAGGCCAAAATGGGGCTATGGCCTTCCACGGGACGATGCTAAGCTGCTGATACGGGAGAAGAAGATGGAAGGGAGGGAAACTGGTGGAGATAACGACGAATCCAGGGTGGGTGAAGTAGTGGGTGTGGTCCTGTGTGGGGAAATCAGAGCGCCGGGGATCGCTCGTGGTGGCGCAGTGAAACTCCCTCGGACACAGTCGATTCTCGGTTAGGCAAGGGTATCTCTGTCAGAGGCTTTCCACTATCCACGGGGTAAAATAGTCCGGATCGTACAACAACGACTCGGAGCTCTCGGAGTGTGTCATTATTTCATCGCAGAGCTGCGAGACTCCTAAGGGCGGGTCTGTGCCAATTGCGATCACCGCGTGCGAGCACGTGCAGGCCGCGCGTGTTCGCACGGGATGACTACTCTGTCGCAGACCCCTGATGGCCGTATCCAATCAGACAGTACTTCTGCAATCGATGGTCCTTTTTGGAATTTGACGAATCGACGCATGGGGGCAGTGCCAGGTGTAAATGCGCAGATCAGGTCGCGTTTACATGCGCCCTCGCGCGGCGTTCGCTGGGTCAGACATTCGATTGTCTTATTACTCCGTAATTTTCGAGCATGCAAGATGCAACAACCACATTGTCAACGGCTCAAATAAGCAAAAATGAGAACAGGAGTACTAACGATAACACGAAATTCATGTTCTACCCGTGAGTGCATCAAAGATAGCAACAAGGGCAAAGGCAAGGGTAGGGTATAAAAATCGGTAAACAGACATAACATTCATTCATCCATTCATTCAACAATACACACACAATACATCTGAGATGGAAATCGCGAAGAAAGTGTGAGTAAAAACCCAAGTCCAAATTCCGAAAAACGGAAATGGGCAAATCGCCTTGAGCCGAAATCAAAATTTATATACCCAAGACAAGAGGGAGAAAAGATAAAAGAAACTACAAATTCGCGTCCATCAACCTCTCTTTCTCTCTCTCTCTCTCTCTCTCTCTCTCTCTCTCTCTCTCTCTCTCTCTCTCTCTCTCTCTCTCTCTCTCTCTCTCTCTCTCTCTCTCTCTCTCTCTCTCTCTCTCTCTCCGATGCGGACAGTCCGCCGCCGCGCACCAACCCACAAAGTCGTCACCCCGCTTAGTCCTCCCGCACCCGTCAGGATCGCCCATGCCTACAGTCCGTCGTGGCCCCCGTCAACCCCGCACGTTTCGCACCAGCCCGTCGGGTCACCCGACTCCTGCTCTACTCACCTCTTACTTCGCTCGTGTGTCGCCCCTCTCTGCTCGCGCAACCCCGAGCTTCCAACAGCTGGTTAAGAGAGCTAACTAATCGCGCAGCCGAAATTTATAGCGTGTATGCATGCGCGAAGAACACGGAATTACAAGGACCTAGAAGGAGAGAAGGGGGAGGGATTGCCTATGTCTGCATGGTCCGATCGCGGCGTGGGGGACGTAGCCGCTCTCCATGCATCGATCCGATCAAGCAAACCGCGGCTACCAAGAATGCGGCAAGAGAAGGAGAAGAATGGCGGGAAAGACGAAGCACAAGAAGAACGATACAGTTACAATGGCGCCATCCCAAAATTACAGTTACACGCCCGATTAAAGGCGCCTACTAATCAGAATTTCGTTGCAGCCGCATAAAGAAGCTCGTTAGTAAAAGGCGCCGCGCGGCAAAAAAAAGTCCTAAGTACAAAATTCCTATATTCCTATCTAATGCAAAAAAGCAAAAAACTCAAGTTTCGGAAAGAAAGTCTGAAATTCCGAGAGCCATCGGGGCTCGACAAAATTCGAAAAATAATTCAAAAAGAAAATTCAAAAAGAACGAAGCAAATTCTCGTGCGATATCTGCACCCAAATTCCAAGACCGAACAAAAGAAACGACGTGAATAGTTATTAATCGCGCGCAAGACAGCGCGCCTGCCATTCAACCGACCAATCAATCACCCGTCCCGGGACACGCCGAACTCCGAACTTAGCCATCCAAAAAGAATCGACGCAAAAGACGAAGAAGCGAGGGTACTGATGCAATTTCCCACCGATCCCGATCTCCCGTAATTGGCCCAACCTTCCCAGCTTAGGACCCCTCATTGCAATCTTGCCGAAAGTCGCGCGCCACAGAACGTGGTTCGTCACATATGTGACACCCAAGGGGTTCCAATATTAGCAAACTCCTGCTTGCTTGTTGACACGTGTCAAGTTCTCTAGTCGATCGACAGGTGGAACTCTTCTCTCTATGCCACTTATCATTTGAATGAGTGTGGACGTCGTCCAATGTGGCAACACAGCTCTACTACTAATTCCTCAGGGAGTGCCATTGACAATCCAAGGAGGGGATTACACGTGTCGTTGTCATGACACGTGCCCATCAATCCTACATCAACGAGCGCCAGGGAGGGGAAAAGGGAGATGGTACATGGAGGGATGACGAGGAGGAGGGTTGATTGGTAGCGGGGGAAGGAATCTTTCCATTCCGGCCACCGTCTCCGGAAGTTCCTGGTAACGAACGATCCGGTGAAAGCGGGGGAATCGGTTGCCAACGTGAGGGAGGGATGCGAGGTAATCGGGGTAGAGGGTGGAAAAGGTTCGGAAAAGCGCCGCGCAGAAGTGATCGTGGTTCTCGCATGCGGGGATATTCCCCGTAATCATGCAGTATACCTCGATCATATTGTGGCCTCGCCACGCGGCACTAAGGAAAAGGATATGGAGGCAGAAGACAGGGAGGGCGCATCGGGTGGAAGGGTGGGGATGAATAGTGACAGCGAGGCGGGTAGTGTAGAAAAAGCGAAAGGTATCGATGGGGAAGGGATTGTCAGGGAAGGTGACACGAGTGGTAATCTGGCGGAAAGAGAGGTGGTCAAGGGGACGACGGGATAATGACCGGGGACGAGGCCCGATGCCCCGCATCGATACGTGGATGAGTTGGTGGGCGGTCGGGGGCGGAGGGAGAGGGGGATCGGCTTCGTCGCCGTCTTGCCAGTGCGGCCGAAGTCTCGGCAGCTGGGTCCCCATCCTCGGGCTTAGGTGGCTCCGTATCTCGGGCCTGATCGTCAGTGCGTGGCTGACCGGCTGCGCTAGCGAATTCCAACTGTCGCTTCCCGACCACGATCTCTTCCCTCTTTTGCGCCTGGGCCTGCGCCCGAGCCTCGTCACGCCTTTCCTCCTCGAATCCTTCCCACTCCGACTCTTCCAGCTCCTCCTGATCTTCTTCTTCTTCGTCGTCGCCTTGTTCTTCTTCCTCCTCCTCCTCACTTTGCTCCCCTTCGTTCTGCTCACTGTAACTCCCCTCTTCGTGAGTTTCTTCGTCGTCGACCTCTTTTTCGACTTCTTCTTCTTCCGAGCTTTCTTCTTCCGCTTCAATCTCTACCTGCTCGTTCTAGGAAGCCGTCCGATCTTGAAAGAAGGCGAGGTCGACTATCTCGTGCGGGTCCAGATAACCACGCTGTGATGGTGGGTTGAGGCCGCTCCATGGTTCCTCCAAGCACGCCGACCACTGAAGATATGGCGCCAAGGTCCGCGTGAGAATGTGCGGGACTGGGCTGTCGTCGCTCTGCGAGACGATCTCAAGTGGGAGATCTTCGGCCAGCTGCGGAAGGGGGACCGTTAGCTCCTGCACGATCAGTTGGCGATGATCGGGCCGCACCGATCCGAAGAGGAATCCGAGTAGATCTCCCTCCACTCCCGTTCGCCACGCCTGGATGATAAGCTGTTCAAGGTACTCAGCCCACTGGCGCTGATCCACGTGCCTCGTCCACGTGACTCTTACTCCGACCAGACACACCGACAACTCTACAAAGTGCTCTCGCCAACGCCTCCACTGCTGGGAATCGAGGAGGGGGACAACGAGTGATTCAAGACAAAAGGAGAGGTGCGGATGGACTCCGGCTCGCCAGAAGGTGGGAAAGAAGGAGGGGAGGTCGAAAGTGGAGATTAGGGATGGGTTCAATGAGGACGTTGGAAGGGGATGAGCTCAGGGAGCACCGCTGCCGCCTCGTGCTGGAAAGCTCGAATCCAGTCGAGGTCAATGCCGTCCGTGGGGAAAAGATTATCGCTGTGGAGCATGAGCCAGCGATTCCACTCTGACGCCAATTGTTGCGCCCACAACCGAAGC
This sequence comes from Chara braunii, assembly GCA_003427395.1. Classification (NCBI taxonomy): domain Eukaryota; kingdom Viridiplantae; phylum Streptophyta; class Charophyceae; order Charales; family Characeae; genus Chara; species Chara braunii. The sequence continues at coordinate 415,758 of BFEA01000806.1, read as the reverse complement.
GTTGTCTTGATAGTCGTATGCCGCAGCGGGCTGATGGTGCTGATGTCGCCACTGAAGGCGACCATCGTAGACACGTGGCTGATTCCAGGAGTTGATCGCCGATGAACTGCTACCGCCTCCGCCAACACAACCGCCCGGGGACTGCCTGCAAACTGAAACTCTGCGGGTGCGTACACTCCCTGGGTACAGAAGAATTGAGCAAGTCGCCGAAGGTCCAGGTTGAGTCGTGGGTGATGAACTTGTCGGATCGCCGAGATGTGACACCATGGCACCAGCAGAGGATCGCCGAGAGCTCGCTCCATAACAAAACTCATGGCGATGGCGACGAGGACGGAGTAACAGGAAGAGAACGAGAAGGAGATGGAGAGACAGGCGATAAGCAGTTGTCGTCCTCTTCCGCAACGGAGGAGAAGTCATATGGAGGCAAGGATGGGGAAGAAGGAAGGGGACGAAGGTAGGACACATGGCGGCTGATCGGACGGACCGATCGGCTGCCGGAGACTTCAGGCGCAAGTCGCACGGTGTTCACACTGTTCGGTCCGAGCTCAATCACGCGGAATCTCCCGAAGAATCGTGTCGCTAGCTTACCCCGGCGAACACATTTTCTCACCTGCACGATGTTCCCCAATTTGTATTGGGGCCGTGGACCTGTGTTCCCGTTTCGGGCCTCGTAACTTCGGACCTGTCCCCCGTGGGCCAACCGGGTCATTTTCTGGCGTTTTCGGGCTAGCCTAGGGAGGGACCGTTCCATTACCTCTAAGTGCCGCTTGACCTTGTCCCGTGCTGTGGCCCTTGTGGGCCGGCGGTTTAGCGTTGATTCGTCAGGGAGGCTTGGTATCGAAACACAAGCGACGCTATTGGTTCTTAATTTGAAGGGGCTCAGGCCCGTCGATTTATGGGGCATTCGGCGATGGATCGCTAGGATGTGGTCAACGAATCGGGCCAATGCCTCGGATCCTGTGCCGCGATGTTTCGTTGTAGCGCTGTCTTTATCACCCTATTTGCGTTTTCTACTAACCCATTGGATTGCGGCATATGGGGCGTGGTATTCCACACAGCGACACCGTGTATGACCAGGTTCCTTAATACTTCCCCTTTGAATTCTGCCCCGTTATCTGTCAGTATTTCTTCCGTTCCTGGTGCATCCCGAGAAAACGGTTAACATATCGCGCGATCTCGGCGGCTTGTCGCGTGCGACATGGGTAGGCCTCGATCCATTTCGAAAAGTGGTCGACAAATACCAACATGACTAAATATTCACAACTATTAGGACCAGAGGGTACCACGATATCGGTAGTATCCATACTCACCCTTTGGAACAACCACTCAACTACCGTTGGTACTATCGATCTTGGCGGTTGGATCGGCGCCTTGTCAGCAGCGCAGACTTGACAGTTTGCGACGATGAACTTCACATCGTCACGAATATTGGACGAATACCATTCGTTTCTGTCGATGGCCGACTCCGGAATCCGTACGGCAAAATGGGCAGCCATTTTTTTGTGTGTTGTCTTTACCCAGTCGTACCTCATGAACGGATGCGGTACAACCATTCAAATCCCACTGCCGTCCGTTTTTCGTTTTTCTAACCTACCCTCTATCCATCGGTAATCCCGAGCCCTTTCATTAGCCCTCCTCCGATCTTCCTTGGTGAAATCCTAGAGGGGGTTACCCACTAAGGTGGCAATCAAAGCGATGTCGGTCCATACTTCGGCCCTTCTAAAAAAAAAACTTCCGGGTCTTCTCCAATCCGTCTGACGTGGCATCCAAAAAGCGAGCCTCGGTCGGGATCTTGTCAACCCGACACAAGGGGCATAGCCACGGTTTACTATCGGTTCGATATTGGATGCACGAGCCATGGGCTCGTGCGACACACTCTCGACAATCTACCCATTCCACATAGCCTTCCCCGTTTGGACGCATAGAGACTGAATATACACAAGAAATTGCTTTGCAAAAATAGCAAAATTTATCAGGCAGGGAGAGAAGAAATGAAGAGGAGATGGGAGAAAGAGGGGTAGTGAGGTTACCTCCGTCACCCATTGCCACCGGTCTGCTTCTTGCCACGTGGGACAACTGCCACTTGTCCGTACTTAGGCCCGTTTACCGGTTCTGATTCCTTCCACGGAGTGATTTCCTCGCCCTTAGGTACTTTAGCTGGCCGATGCAAACGTGTCGGTCCGTCCGCGTTGTCGTGTCCTTCTGTCTTCCGGTGGATGATGTCCAAGTCGTACTCCTGTAGACGTACCGTCCAACGCCCAATCATGCCCGTGTAATTAGTGAGGTTTTTCAAGGCCAGCAGGGGCTCATGATCCGTCATAAGGCGGAACTTCTGCTCGTAGAGATACGGATGGAAGTGTTGGATTCCCCAGACTACTGCATAGCATTAGCCTTGGGGTGCTGAGTCATTCCTCCGTTCGTCTGGCACCTTTCGCGATGCGTACTCAATGACGTGTTCGCGACCATCGTTCCCCTTCTGCGCTAAAATAGCGGAAATAGCTTCCGGTTGCCAGTCCGTGATAAAAATGAACTGTTTCGAAGGGTCCGGTCGGATCAAAATAGGTGTCGTCACCAGAGCGTCTTTGAGGGTCGCGAAGGCCTCCTCACACTCCGCATCCCAACTGAGAGGCTGGTCCTTTTGTAACAGGTTCGTTAGTGGTCGCGCAATCATGGCGACGCCTTTCGATAAAACGGCGATAGTACGATGCCAACCCCAAGAAGCCTCGAACCTGCGTAAGCGACGTGGGAACAGGAGCTTCTCTCACCGCCGCGACCTTTCTCGAGTCAGGCCGCAATCCTCCACGCGTCACGACGTAACCCAGGAACGAAATTCCGAGAGGAAGAATTCACTCTTCTCGAGTGCGATCTTGAATCAAGCGTCTCTCAACGCTCCCAACGTCCACTCAATGTGTTGTGCATGTCCGTGATAGGTCTCTGAGTAGACAAGGATATCTTCCATGTATACGATCACGAAGAAGTTAGCCGTGTCTTGTTGACGAAGTTCCGGAACGTCATGTTCATCGCTCACTCAAACATGGCAGGTCCAAATCCCCATCGGACACCGAACCCACTTCCACGCGCCGCCAAACAACACGAAGACCGTCTTTGGCCGATCTTCCTCGTTAACCACAATATGATGAAAGTCATGCCGAATATCAAACTTACTAAAATAATTAGCACATGCGATTCGGGGGAGGGGATACACATCTTTAATCGTGATTTCATTTAGTTTGCGATAATCGATGCATATGCGGATTGATCCGTTTTTATTCGGCACTAATACTACTGGAAACGACCAGGGTCCAGCGGCGGGTTCGATCCACCCGCTTGCTTCGAATTTCCGAATTCGTTCGAGAGCCTTTTTCCGTTCTATCAGGGAGTATAGGTAGGGCTATCATTGGATAGGGGACTGATTTCCCCGCTGAATTTCGTGTTGGATGACCAACGACAAGCCGATGTCAATGTCCATTACGCTAATCGCTCCTTGATACCCCGTCAGAATGTCCGCAATCAAACGATGAATCTCATCAGGTACGTACTGTGGCACGTGTAACTCATAAAGTTGGTCCCAGGTCCGTACGTCGATCTGCTTCGTGTGTGCTTGTTTCACCACATCGGGCGGTGGCGTAGAGATAAACGAATGGTCCGATCGCCAGGGGAACACCGTGGCCATCATCTGGGCATCTTCCTCCCGGATGGCCACGTGCCATTTCGGGGTGATCCCATCGCAGATATCTTGCCATGGTACGGTTTTAGCTGCGATCTTTACTCCGAGCTCATCTTATTCAGCCTCGAGACGCCCAGGGGGTTCCAAAGAACTGGCTTCCGCCCCCAGGCGTAACAGTCGTACTTCTTTTGCAGGTGACAATAGGGACTTCGGTAGATCTGTGATATCGCAGTAGTGCTTTTTGTCGTTGTATTGGGTGAGGAGAGGGGAGATTCCTTCGTAGAGGGTTTGAGGCGGTTCCAAGGAATAGACCATCCTCGCAATCTTTACGAGGGGTTCACCCAAAATCATCGCCTTGGTCCTTTGGATGTTCCGACTGGTAAGATGCATCGTTCTCACGATCGTTCTGGGCGACGGGTAATAAATACGCTGTCGTGCTAGCTTCTGAATTTCCGGATCATTTTCGCCACTGCTATCCGCATCCCTCGACGATGGCTCATCGTCTGCGGAGTCTTCCAGGTGATCATACGAAGAGTCCCCGCTATCATCAGTGAAACTCGCGGGACTGCGTTGATGGTAGTACGAAAAGTCATTCTCATAGGTACAACATAGGGATTTCCTCCCATATTTCGGAGGATCACTGACCGTCGCTCGAAATCCAAGTTCGCTCGTAATGCCGCAAGGGCAGGAAGACCGAAAAGAACGTCGTAGGTATTTACGTCTAATACCACGACGTTTCCTAACGCATGCACCTTCCCTAGTCGAAAAGCAACATTGGTCATCCGTCCCACTGTTTTAATTTTTTCTTTGTCTGCCGCAACAAGCTAGTCCTTCTCTGTAAGCATGATCAGATCGTTTTTCCTACCTGCCCTCTCAACTACTCGCAGTGAGATAGCCAAAACAGCAGCTCCCGAATCAATGATTGCATTGTACAGAATTCTCCATATTTCGATGTCACATTCTGCAGATTTCCACAGGATGGGTTTAATCCGCAGGAAATGATCATCTTTATGTACTAGTCCTACCCGTATTGGATCCGACGTGCCAGCCGTGTTTTCGTCTGGCATGGGGTTTTTGGCTTTCACATTCGTCTTTCGGGCGAGGGCGAATCATTTTCGGTTCGCCTTACAGTGATGTAGCATTCTCTTATTAGCTTGTTCAGAGATCAAGAGCAGATGACCGATCTGAAGTGGGATTCGATGGTCCGAAGCTCGGATGATGTTTAGCACGTCGATTTCCCCTGTGACGAAGGTGGGTCCTCCCGACTCCATCTCTCCTGGAGAAGGTCGCCACTCTGCCACTTCTTTCTGTTCCAGCGCCGGTCTGATCATTCCAATCATTCCGAGCCCAGGATAACCAAGCGATACATACTGATCTAACGGAATGAGCTCAACAGCCTCTTCCGTGGTTGCTAACACACGTCCTCCACCTTCCATTTCTTCCATCAGGGCTCCTACCTGTCCAGGTCCGTTAGCGATGGGAGCCGCTGCCATGGATGCAACTCCGACCCGTTGTTGCGGGGGCTGGTGGGGGCAATCACGGGCTAGATGCCCTGGTTGATCGCATGCATAACAGACGTTCAGATTGTCTGCGGCCCCTCCGAGAGTAGGTGCCGGGGCTAGCCCTTGTTGAATTGGAGGGGCACTTACCACGATGGGCCGCATGTTTCTCATCATGGCTTCTAACGGAGCGTTATGCTCTCATTGTTCCTTTTTGATTTCCTGGATTAGGCTAATTAACGTTTTGGTCAGCTCAAAAATGGCAGTATACTCGTTCGTCCTTATCGGGTTCTCAATCAGTGGCGAGGGTACCGTCATTACAGGTGCCGGTATCACAGGAACAGAAACACTCCTGATTACGCTCGGAGCGGGTCGTTCAGGGGCTATCTGTTCCAGATAGGTGACCGGGCCAGACACAAATCTCATATTCGCGAACTTGTTCTGCAACGCGGCCAACTCCGCTCTGGCCCTTGCAAGTTCGGGTGAATCCCCTTCCTTAGGATAGTCTTCTCCTTCCAGGAAGTTCGCCGCGAACTTTCGTTCCATTTCCTGGACAGCGGCCATGATCTGTTGCAACGTATGATTGATGGGGGAAAACTGCTTTCGCAGCTTTGCCCTTATCGTTTGACTGCAAAGCCCATCAATAAACAAATCTCTCCCAACTTGCTCGCCTCGCTCAGTCTTTACAAACATTCGGTAGAACCGGTTTCGATACTCTGCGATAGACTCGAGAGGTTTTTGCACCCGATCTTTGATCATGTAAAGTGCTTGCTCTGGATGGACATAATCAAATGGATTCAGAAAATCTCGTTCGAAGGTCGGAAGATTCACCCATACATAGGTACTAAATTAGTGATGAGCGTCTCCTCCTAACCAAGAGGGAATGTTTACTTGTGCTTCGTTATCGTCATACTGTTGTGCTCGGAGCGTGGCCAACCATGCTCCTGCAAGATGATGCGCAGGGTCAAACAGATGGAGATCAGGTGGCGTCATGGGAGCCCGTGCTCGCGGGGCGGCTTGATTGGGATTCTGTTGATTAGCGTTTTGCTGAGGGTTCGGAGTGGCGTTCATGTTGGCTACCCGTCGATTAACCGATCTACTTCGGGTGATGACAGGGTTGCGTCTATGCGCGTTCCGGGGTCGAGGTCGCCCTCGGTTAGCCGGATCGCTCAATTATCGTGCTATTAACCCTAAGACGCGGCCACGTGTCAGGCTCCGATACCAACCTCACGCCCAGCGCGACTTCCTGATCGGAGCAGGATGTGGGCCTGGAAGTGCGAAAAGGGGTGTGCCAAGGATTTTTAGGAAACTGAGGGTGGAGTCTTAGGTCAGAACTGAGATCTCCCGTTGTAGAGTTTTTCAGAGGCACGAGTGCAATTTCGTGGAGAGAGCGGAATGCCCCTAGTCATAGATCAGACGGTATGCGCGGGTCATTCAAGGGCGGGCGAGGCATTGGTGTCGAGGACGGCGGTTCGCCGGAAGGTCCCTTCGGGGTGGGTAAGGTTTCGATGAGTCTGGCCGTCGGAAGTTGCCACGTGGCGTCGGACGTCTCGCGTTCGGGTTAGGCCTTCGGGATTCGGGGGCCCTCTGGTCGCTGCGTTGTCGGCAATTTCCGCAGGGCGTGTTAGGCCAGAATGGGGCTATGGCCTTCCACGGGACGATGCTGAGCTGGTGATACGGGACAAGAAGACGGAAGGGAGGGAAACTGGTGGAGATAACGGCGAATCCGGGGTGGGTGAAGTAGTGGGTGTGGTCCTGAGTGGGGAAATCAGAGCACCGGGGGTCGCTAGTGGTGGCGCAATGAAACTCCCTCGGACACAGTCGATTCTCGGTTAGGCAAGGGTATCTCTGTCGAAGGCTTTCCGCTATGCACGGGGTGAAATAGTCCGGATCGTACAACAACGACTCGGAGCTCTCGGAGTGTGTCATTATGTCATCGCAGAGCTGCGAGACGCCTAAGGGCGGGTCTTTGCCGATTGCGATCACCGTGTGCGAGCACGTGCAGGCCGCACGTGTTCGCACGGGATGACTGCTCCGTCGCAGACCTCGGATGGCCGTATCCAATCAAACAGTACTTCTGCAATCGATGGTCCTTTTTGGAATTTGACGAATCTACGCACGGGGGCACGTGTAAATGCGCAGATCAGGTCGCGTTTACATTCGCCCTCGCGCGGCGTTCGCTGGGCCAGACATTCGATTGTCTAATGACTCCGTAATTTTCGAGCATGCAAGATGCAACAACCACAATGGCTCAATTATAAGATAAGCAAAAACGAGAAGAGGAGTAACGATAACACAAAATTCTTGTTCTACCCGTGAGTGCATCAAAGATAGCAACCCGGGCAAAGATAAGGATAAGGCATAAAAATCAGCAAACAGACATGACATTCATTCATTCATTCATTCATTCATTCAGCGACACACACACAATACATCTGAGATGGAAATCACGAAGACAAGTGTGAGCAAAAACCCAAGTCCAGATTCCGAAAAACAGAAACGGGTAAATCATCCGGAGCCGAAATCAAAATTTATATACACGAGACAAGAGGGAGAAACGATAAAAGTAACAGCAAATCAGCGTCCATCAACCTCGGCTCCCTCTTCTTCTCTCTCTCTCTCTCCGATGCGGACAGTCTGTTGTCACGCAAAAACCCGCGAAGTCGTCACCCCGCTTAGTGGCCACACTCCCAGGCCTATCCAACTGCTAATGGGACCATCCTCCTGGAAGTCGAAAAGACACTTTTGATACAAGGCGATTGGCGAGCATCTAGGGACCATCGATTGTGTAAATCCATGGTTTTTCGGTGTCCATCATTCTCTTCGCCGTAGCCTCCTACAACAAAAATGTGCAGATGGGACCGAGCCCCTGATGAGAAGAAGGCAGCCTTTCGAAAAAAAAAACAAAAAAACAGAAGGATATTGAGACGATTAGCATGGACCCTGCAGAAGGATGACGCACATCAATCCAGCATAACCCTTTTTTTGTTTGTGGAAGAGTCATAACCTTCATTTGCAATAAAGGTTTGAATGTTAGAAACGAAAAAAAAGAAAATGTTTGAATGTTGGAAACAAAAAACAAAAAAAAGGTTTGAATGTTAAAAACGGAAAAAAGAAAGAAAAAATGAAAAATAAACAAACAAACGGGTGACTGCCTTATAATCAGTGAGCTGACCAGCCCCTACCCGTATTCCCTCGAATACAATGTACGATCTTTATACTTGTATTTACACTAAAGGACTCATTTAATACATTTATAATAAAATACCTTATATTTGGGGGAACCAAGGGTAGATCAATTCTAAGGTATTTTTACTCATCCTATTCCATCAGAATTCGAACTTGAGTCTTTTTTTCGACAGGTGATAGGGCCTCGCCACTCCACTATAAAAAAGAAAAGAAACACGAGTGCATCGTCCCCAAAAAGTGGCAAGATTGATATGTTGCTATTTATAGGAACGGATGCATCTTTCCTTTCTTCTTAGAATTTGGGTAACTTCATTCCTCATCTATCTCATCCTTTCGCTACTCTATGTATATTTTAGTACCGGAAACACCAACCAATTGACCTTTCATTAAAACAGACATTGTTTTCTAAATTCATGAAATTGAGCATAAAAAAAACAAAAAATTTTAGTGTTTTTTTGTCCCCATGACGTCGAATGATCAGATCATCAGGTGTCATGGCAACTCCCGATTATTTGATCATCGGATGTATGTTAACATTACTCTACGTTGAGGTACATCAGATGGACAAAGTGAGATAACCACTTTCTCACCCAATGCGCAATTAAATTTTGACTAAGTCCACTTTCATGAATTTAGAAAAAAATGTCAGTTTTAACGAAATGCCAGTTAACCAAACGTAAAACTCTCCCCAGCTCAGGGCATAGGTTGGCACCACAGCAGCGGTGCGAGAGCAAGGCTTGTATCAGCCACGCGTCACGATGATGTGGGATGATCAGGCATTGCCCACGAAGGAAACAGGCGATGCTAGTGCGGAGAATCTTTGGTCAGTCACTCGCACCTCCCCCTACCCCCCTCCACTCCCACATTAGCAGTGTCTAATAGCCAATATCATTGTTGCATAGCAACCAACAATATTGGCCAAGGTCCTGCCAATGCTGGCTTGGAGAGCCAAACGGTTATCTGTAGCTGGTAGAACACCAATCATTCCCATGCACGTACGTGAGGCGGCTGAGGCCAGGGAGAGTTGAACCCAGGACCTCCTGAATGCAACTTATGTGCCTTACCAACTGAGTTAGGCATTACATGCACTCGAAACGTTTTTTATTTCGACAATCGTGTGGCGCGGTGTCGAGCGCAACGGTCCGGCACCACACGCGGCAGCGCGGGACCCTCCCGGCCGCGTCACGCAGGATTTGATTTAAAATCCTTCGTCGCAGATAAATACATGTGGAGCTTCCTTAAGCCGCTTCGGCCGAGTGCGCCAGCCATACCTCTCGCGAGCCCCTACGACAGGATAGGGCCTACCGAGGCACGACTTACCTACACCTTACGAGAGCTGTCACCTCCCTTCTGTGGGCGTATCCCCACCGAGCTACCAGTCCACAGTACGAAAGTTAATTTGCTGCAATCGCAGAGGTGGACCAACCGATGGCGTTTCTCGTTCGTCGTAGCATTGGGGGTACACGCGGTAATACGCCTCTATCGGACCCGCACGTGAATCGACATCTTGGGGGGCTGAAGTCCCAAGCGTGGCCCGTCGTCGATCGACTAGGACATATCCCATACACCACGCGCACACCACTTTGCGAATAAAAAAAATAAAACACACGCACACGTACGAAATGACACAACACAAACAACGCGACAACGCTCTTATCCCCTCGGTAACCGTCCCATAACTTTCCGACGCGAAATCGAATAGGCATCGCATACGAGACTCAGTATAAAACCGCGCGGACGCAGGGCGAACTCATATCGACTCGCAATGCAAGCGTACGCAAGCAGTCGCACTGATGTCGTACTATGTAGTGCCCATAATCAAGCGGTCCCTCGTGGATCCGAGTACCGCTTATGACACTCAAGTGTCAGACTCGAAGTGTCGTGAGGGTCTA
>BFEA01000806.1:386294-399830 GCA_003427395.1 Chara braunii | reverse complement strand
GCTGTTCGAGCCAGCTAAAAAACAACGGCCGAACATGCAGACGTGGGCCTGCTACGGAGCCTGCAGGCCTTGCCCCATGGGCCATGTATCGTTCCAATTTTTACGGATGTCCTAAAGGACTCGGCCTCATTGGTACCCCACCCGCGGTCCTTCAAAGCTCGAATCAACCAGCCGCGGTACCCTGTCCCAAACCAAAGCGGGACAATGAATAGTGGTATCAATACCAAAATAAAATAAAACAAAATAAAATAACCAAAATAAGATAAAATAACATAACTGAAAATCCCTAACCAGGGTCCGAAGACTGCTAAGGCCCCACCGGTTCCGTGGACCGGGTCTACCACCGCGCCTATTAACAAAACCGAGGGGGATAGCCTTGACGGCCCTCAACCCTGTCGGTTCCCTCCGCGACGCTCCACTCCAGTTGTTGCGCCGACGCCTGGTGGCCTTGATCCCTGAATCTCCCTGATGAAAGTTCGACGCCGTAACCTATAGGGGCTAAGCCCAAGCCTGAGACCAAAACACGCCGAACGCCATATAAGGCGGTACGGCGCGGCGCTCAGGACCAGGGTAATTGGCCTGAGTCTCATCTCCGCCTACAACCGTACGCGCGGCTGCCCAGCGTCTACGACGACTTACCAAAGTTGTACCACAGCCGCCACTTGCGCTCCTTCGCGTGCCGAGACCTGCCACAGGCACATGGTCGCCGTTGTCGCCGTCGTCCTCGCACTCGCACTCGCCTCGGCCAGCACACCAATCAAAAGGGAAATATCCCTAGTTCCTACTTACTCAAAAATAAATAAATAATAGTAATAATACCAAGCAGAACGACCGAGGTCCGGGCCGGCTTTACGATCAATAACAGAAAAGAATCACGCGCGCCTTAAACCTGCGCGCCCACGCACTCGCTATTATGGTCAACCACCCTGTCACACAATTATAGACGCGGCCGTGCTTAGCGAGGTATACTTAAACTCTAGACCAAAACTATTTTCTGTCACTTGCAAAAAACAGGGCGGATACCCTTGTAAGGGTATTTGCACCGACAGCTTACCGGACCATATTAAGCGACGTCCCCGTCGCTTCGCCAAATCAGAAAGCTATAAATCCATCCACACCCCAAATGTTGATGAAACAGGAGTCAATCCAATTAGCCGACAAACACAGCGTTGAGGCCTCCATCAAAGCATGCCTTCACAACTATATGCTGCCAGGTTTCTAACCTGGGCCTCTCACCGCCCAGAAATTAGGATGCTGACCGCATAAGTTCTAAAGACCTTCCCAATCGTCCTCTCCCCGGTCTTAGACAACCTTCGGCTTCTCATTGGGTGCCCCTAGTCCTGGCAAAAACTAGGGACACGGGCCTTAATCGAGACTTTTTGAAGGCACTCTCGCCTTCCTGCAAAAATTTTTCGGAATCAAATACATTAGTATATATGTATACTTAATATCCGCTCAGCTCTTTCTGCAGTCTAGTACAGAAAGGCTAGGCCTCCACCTTGACCCACCATAGCTTGGCCGATCGGACCAGGACTACGGCCCACTACATTGTTATTTAGCAGCAGTACCCTCGTTGGTTACGCAACGATAGGTTTTCTCCTGATAAGCGTTCAATCAGGATTTTTCCAAAAACAATCCCGCGGAGTAATTTCACTGGGGCGGGCACCCCCCCTTAAACTCTTACCCACGCGGTCCCGCAGCCAGGTTGCGCCGGCTAGCAGCCATCCAATGGGGTTACGCCCAAGAGGTACTAACTTCTTTTCCATTAGCTTGGTCTTTCTTTAATATGTCCCAGAACTAGCAAAGGTGGTTAGACGGGGCATCACAAAACAAAATCACAGGCCCAATGCGCGATGCGCAGGGGTCCGAAGGCATTTACCAGTCCTTCCACAATAGGCATGGCATCCTTCGCACGCTCACAAACAAAATCACCGCTAGGTTCACCAGGCCGTGACCCCTGACTTGATCAGAGCCAGCAGCCACCCGTCCTAAGACGTCTCTCGCTCAGACTTTATCAGAGTGGCCCTTTTCATCAGACTTTATCACTCATCAGACAACTTACCATGTCATAAATCAGTTTACTCACCTTTGAAGGTGAGTTTCCCAACAACAAAAACATCCCCTTTGCAAAAAATCCAAGGGGTTTTCATCATAAATAAAACACCCCCTCTTCCAAAAAATCACGAGGGGTCTCGCCACCGAACAAAAACACTCCCTCTTCCAAAAGTCACAAGGGGTCTCATCATGAAACCAAACACACCCTTTTTCAAAGTCACGAGGGGTTTCGTTACAGCACAAAACATCATAAAACATCCCCCTTCTCCAAAATCCAAGGGAGCTTATCATAAAATAAACATCACTTAGAGACCATCTTATGGGTCCTCACTCACAACTTAAGCAATCAAAAATCAATATGGTAAGCATTTTGAGCCTCCAGGGCTCATAAATCTTCAAAATCCTCACAACCTTTCACAGACGGGCTGCGCTTCCTCTCCTTATACTCTGCCCTATCAGCTGCCCTGGGGCAGGTCGCATGAGTATACCGAGGAGTAGACAGTTTTGCTTACAATCATATTCACAGTACCCATGGCAAAATAAGATGATTTTCACACACTGTCCACACAAACCCACCATACATCAGAGTACAACCACACATGTGAGAGAGACAAATGATCATCACATATAAGAATGGTCCCCGAAATAAAACCTCATCATAATATACACTCAGAGAACAAAATGTCTCACACAAAAAGTGTCTCAAAATCATAGCTCGCTCAACTCAAGCCACACCAAAACTATACTGACAACAACCCCTAGAATACATGTCAGATCTGTCTCTCAAAGCCAGTGCGTAGGCCACCTGAATATGTATATGCCTCATCTAAATCACCCTGATCCTTAAGACCCCAACTCAATAGGAACACTAGAGTTCAAATCTAGACTAGTAGCAATCAACAAAAAGGTCCTCTAAGTCTAAGAGGGTATCACACAAAACCTAAGTTGATGTCCCACAAGATACCCGCCCACTTACATAGACAAAACGGCCCTACCTCCTCAACTCCTCCTGGTTTTTCCTATATAACTGAGCGCTAAGGCCATCTGCGGACTTCTCTACTATCCTACCCTGTCTATCATACATCTTATCCCCTGTTTCCGAGACCTTCCCTTCTGCCTTATCCTCAAGGAACTCGAAACAGTCCAGAGCCAGATGCACGTCCCTCTTGCAGTAGAAGCATAGCTGATCAATCTTTCTCTTGAACTTCTTCTTCCTGGGCTGAGGGGGTGGCGATGAAGGAGATCCTACCAAGGTACTGATAACCCCCTGCTCCTCTGATCGAGGAGCTGCGGTACTAATGACCTCCTGCTGCTCTGTCCCGGGAACCGGTCCCCAGACCCAGATCCAGTAGCCCAAGATCCCACTCAGCTCCTCACATCCCCTGTCACCGGGACGTACTCAGGCGTGTCCAACCTCTTAGGTCTCCTCTCGAGTGTCTCTCCTGGCACTGCCATGGGCTGCTCCTCAATCTCCTCTGGCCCATACTCAGGCGTGCCCATCCTCTGGAGCCCGCTCTCGATGACACCCTCTGCCTCAATCCCTATCTCTCTCTCAAGAGGCTCCTCTATCCTCTGCTCAGGTGAAAACAAACTCACCTCCTCCTGCATAGTATGCACCGCCTCAAGGAGCATGCCCATGAATCCCTCTGCTGAGCTCTGAGCCGGCTCACTGCTAGATGGTGGTAGCCCCTCCTCAACGACTGGGCCCACCGTTGCTACTGGCAGCGTCGCGAGCTCGGTAGGGGCTCTGAACTCGAACGCCTCTCTCTCCGCCTGTCTCTGGGCTCTCGCCTCCTCTGGCTCCAGGATAACTCTCCCCATAGGTGGCTCCTGGCGAGGCTCTGTTGCAGATGGTTGTCCTGGTAATCCATGTCTTGGCTGCCTCTGCTCTCCCTGCCTGCTGGTCTCTGGCTTGTCCACCTTTCCCTGGGTTTGTTGCCTCAGGCTCTTAATAATAGCTGCCTGACAAGCTACCAATGCCATGAGTTCCTGGATTTCCACCTCCATAGCCTCCAGGCGTACTCCATGGCTTGCTTCCTTCATCTTCTTCCCTGCCAAATCGCTCTCCAATAACAAGAGTCGGTCAAAAGTAGTCTTGGCCAGGAACTTGATTTTGCGATCCAACCTTTCTTCCGCCTTCCTTGCCACCCCAAATCCGGCTCTGTCTGGCGACGGAAGCTCCTCTCCTTTCTGCTCCCAGAAGTCCCTCCACATCTCGGGGATCTTAGGGGCCCTAGCTAACGCGCTGGGTGGCTGACCTGGGAGTGCCCCTGCTGCCTCCGACCTCTGCCTCTCCTGTTGCTGCTCCGGAAGCTCCCCCGCTGCCTCCAACCTCTGCCTCTCTTGCCATATCTTATCTATCCGTCTGGTTCTTCTCGCCCTCTTTTCTTCAGCTGTCTCTTCAGCTGGCGTTCTTTCCCTCGTCCGGACGTCGACCCTCTTTGGGATCTCTGCTTCCATCTCCTTCTCGGGCTGGCATGGCTCCTGGCGCGGCTCTGCAGGTGCTGGCTCCTCCAGGTCTGGGTGCTCCAGGGCATAAGCTGTTAGATGTCTGTCAATCAGGGTCAAAGCCTCTTTCCTTACAGCTGCCCTCTCCCTCCTTCTTTATGCTTTCCCCTCTGGCGAAGGAGCCTTTTCTAATGAAGGTAATGGGGCCTCCTCTCTCTGCAACCTCTCTCCCGTGTGGCGAGTGCTCCCTGGTGCATCCTCGAGTGTCAAACCCACCGCAAGCGTCTGTGGGGGCATGTCCTCTCCAACCTCTATCACTTCCTTCCCTGCACGTCTCCCCTCATCACCTAGCCCTCTTTCTCGCTGAGTATCCTTAACCTCCTCTCGTGGCACCTCCTCTCGTGACACCTCCTCTCGTGGTACCTCCTCCTGTGGCACCTTCTCTCGTGACACCTCCTCTCGTGGTACCTTCTCTGCCTGCTCTCCATGCTCCTCGCCCCGAGGCGACGCCCTCCAACGAAAGATATCCAAATGCATCTCCAATTCCCTCAAGGGCCCCTCAAATGCGGGCGGCTCCTCCTGCGTGCGTGCATCTGGCTCCGGCTCCGGTTCCTCCTCTCTTCTAGCTAGGGTCTTCCGTCCTCCTCCAGACGGTCTCGCCTCCCTGGGCTTAGGGTCTCTTTGCCTCTGATTCCTCTGACGCCTCTCGACTCTGGGCTGAGGGGGCTCTGGTCGTCGAAAGGCCTCTCTCAGATATGCCCTGCAGCTCTCCCAGTCCCGGGCCATGTCTCTGACCTGCGTAGTCAGTGCCCTCTCCGCCTTTCTGGTCCAGAGGGGTAACGTCCTCGCCCACTCATCTCTCGGTATACCCTGCCCCTGCCTGAACCACTCGAAGGCAGGAATAAAATCTGCCGCATTTCCGATCTCTAGGCGGATCGGTCTGCCATCTGGTCCCACAGGCGAAGGTCGCAGCTCCTGCATCCTCGTCTCCACCTCCTGCCTCGTCGTCGCCTCCCTACGAATCCTGGTAATGGGCTCCTCGAACCTGCCTGCTCCCCTCAATCTCTGAATCGCCTGAGCCACGGTCCAACCCATACGCCTCGCATGACCCCAAAAGCTGTCCAGGAATAGCTCGATGTCCCCATCGTCGTACACTGGAGTACTCTCTCGATGGCGAGGCCCATGCCGCTCATATCCTTCTGATGCTCCCAACGGCCTCCGAGGCGACCGTGTCCCCTGCCCTCCTCTTGGCATGACTGTCTTCGTAAAGTTAAACCTGCACAACAGGCGAAGGAGACAACAGGCACACATTGGGGTAAACAAACAGGTGATAATCAAAGCAAGCCCAGACCAGGCCACACTCATACAGCATGCATTCTACCTAACCTACACACCCTGCTACTTCTATTCTAAAGGCAGTCAGGTCATTCTCTCTTACCTCTTCTCTCGCCCTAAATTTCTTCAGTCGCGTTCCAGATACCCAATCCTTCCACTCAGTCTCATTTAGCTCTTCAATCTGGTATGCTCCGAAGTCTCCAACCCGTACGATCCGGTAGGGACCTAACCACCTCTTATCGAGTTTTCTGGACCACTGCTTTTCTAGAGATGAATCGTAGAGAAGCACGACATCCCCAACTGCCAAGGGTACTTTCCTCATCCGCGCGGACTGATCTCATCGAGCCTTATCATCCATACGGCTTCTAGCCACCTGATCAGACGCCTCCTGGATCCTTTCTTCTATCGCCCCTATCTGTCGCGCCCGAATATCGAGCAACTCTTCAAATGACAGGTTAACTTCCAGATCTTGGCGCCTCCATGTCTTAAGAAAGCTCTCGATAGGGAAGGTGGCATACCTTCCATACTACAGTGTCGCCAGTGCATATTTGGTGGATCTTTTTACTGTAATGTTCTCGACAAAGAATGTCGCCCTTAGGTATCTTGGCCATTGATTAGGCCTACCTTCGGTCCACTTAGCCAAGAGACTCGTAATGGTACTATGTCCTCTCTCCACGGGAGCATTTGCCTGGGGGTGCGCGGTCGTGGTGTAGTTGGCTGCTACACCATACCTTGATAACAATTCTTGCACCTCCTGGCGGGTAAACTCCTATCCCCTGTCCATTACAAATTTCCTGACGAACGGATAGCGCAGATAATACTCTTCGATTCAGCTCACCAGGACTAACCCGGTCTTTGTGCGAATAGCACGCCCGTCTACGAAGCCAGACAGGTTATCGCGTGCATCGAAGATATAGTTATTGCCCTGATCCCCAAGCGGCATAAACAGTAGATCGAGATGCACTACCTCCCCCACCTCTCGCTCTAGCCTTCGATGCAGCGTCTCTCCTTGCCTTAAACGGGATCTCTCCTGGCAGGATACGCAAGATCGGCAGAACTTTTCGACCATATCCATCATCCCATCCCAGTAGTACAACTCACTTATCTTGGCATATGTGGCTTGTACCCCTCGATGCCCTCCTGCAATGCCATCATGAAGCGTTGCTACGACATTGATCTGGCGATTCCTACTGCAGACGACTTTCCTCGGATTCCCCACTTCTCTTTTCACGAAAACGTGGCCGTCTCGCACTAAATAGCGCTGCAGCATCCTCTGAGCTATATCGCTTGCATCCCTAAGCCGCATTTCACATGACAGAAGAAGCCCCAGCTCTAGGTAGATCCCATCTTACTCCTCTGCACGAAAAGCGTCCTTAATCTCCCCCTCCTCGAAATCGTTGTCCTGGCTCTCGGGCACTTCGTCCACATTCCCTGTCGGGTTCAACGAGCCTGAGTGGTCGAGGGCTTCCTGCAATAACGTGTTGACGAGGAGATACATTCCTCCCATCAGGTCCTCATGCCGTTCTACCTGGCCAGGCCCTTCCTCAATCGCCCTCACGTCCTCCACCAGGCTATGCAAGCTGGCCAGCGCTAACTCCATCATCCACTGAACATCCTTACCACCTCAGGGATCCTCTTCTTCAAAGGGTTTGAGGACTAGCTCGGCCCTCCTTTCATACCCATTCGGCGCCTGCCAGATGGGATAGCCTACACAGCTGGGCACTCGCGGCGACCACTTATTGATGTGGAGACGAACATCTTCTTCCTGATCCAGAAATCCATCAACTGGGGGCGTGTTCTCCACCACCTCCCCTTCCTGTTTATCCCAGTTGATCCGACTCAGCCCGTCCGCCTGGTTCTTACTGCCAGGAATCCGTTCCAATTCGAAATTGAACATCCAGATGTACGTCAGCTATCTGGCAACCGTCGGATCCGATGGAAAGTAATTCCTTAGAGAGTAGGCCAGGGCGGTCGGATCCACTCTCAAAATAAACCTCTTGCTGAAGATGTAGTTCCGGAAGATCCGCAGACAGTGGAGGACTGCAAGGGTCTCCCTTTTCAACTAAGAGTAGTTCCTCTCTATCGTACAGAGAGTCCGACTCTCAAATCGCAAGGGTCTTTCCTTTCCTTCCATGTCTGCCTGAATTAGAACTCCCCCTAGGGCAGTTGGTCCGGCATTTGTTTCGACAATGAAGGGTCGCGTTTCCGTGGCATCATAATCTGGCGCTTCTAGCACCAACCCTCCTTCTCGAAATTCCTTCTTCATCCTAGCCACCACCTCTTCTTGTTCTTCACCCCATACTTATTCTTCATCCTCAGGTGTTCAGTCTTAGCAGCAAAGTTCTTGACGAAGGACCTCCAAAATCCACACATACCAAGGAAGCTTCTGACATCTGTTATTGAGTGGAACGAAACTGGCCACTCAGTAATCTTGTCCGTCTTCTTCACATCCGGCCTTCGGCCCATCTCGCTGCAGACGAACCCCAAGATAATCGCTTGCCTCATGCAGTGTCTGGATTTGGCCCCGCTCGCCGTGAGGTTATGCTCCTCGAGCAGGCCCAGGACCTTTTCGAGGTCCTGGATATGCTTCCAGACAAAGCGCCTTACCCCTTGCGAGACTTCGTCGCTCTCTTTCACCGTCGGCCCGTTCACTACCAAATCGTCGATGTATGGCTGTGTAATATGGGGGTTGACTGACTGCATAGCCCAAATTATGGCCCGTTGGACCATTGCTACCGCATTGGTCCACCCTTGTGGGGCCACGTTCATGTGGATTAACCCTCGCGGCGTGTGCATAGCCGTCACAGGCTTGTCCGACGGGTAGACTGGGAGCTGATCATATCCTCAGTAAAGGTCTATAAGTGAGATTATAGGCCTTCCAACACAGGATTCTGACAGCGCGTCTGCATTGGGCAACCCTCCAGCATCCCGCATGGTCACCGCATTCAGTCTTTGCAAATCTTGCACTCACCGCAGCGTCCCGTTAGGCTGGATAAAGCAGAACCACGGGGACGCATAGGGTCCACTCGAATAATCGGCGACGTGCGTACGTATTTTGCCGTCCAGGTAATCCACCACCTTTCTTTTCTCGTCAGGATTAGGATATCGCGCTCCTCTCATATTCCAAGGCTCATGTGGCACGGTATGGATGCGGATCATAGTTATTCTGTCCACATCCAGCCTGCCACGCTCCTCGTCACTAAACGCATAGGAGCGATGTCTCCTCTTCATCAACTCCACCATCAATGTTCGCTCCTGAGGCAGTAGAAAGTCGGGTTCCCCTATAATCAACTTCCCCTCGTTCCCTTCGTTGATACGACATGGCCCTGCTAGAGCACCTTTCCTCATTCGTCGTATCAACCCTCGTTCCCTCTCGTAGTATGCTTCCTCATCTTCTGTAACGAGGACGGGAACCGGACGACACTTCTTATCTACCGTCTTGTACCGCCTTTGGGAGCCCTACTTTAGCCGTCCCCTAAAAAAGGCCGACTCACAGATTGTGCTTGCGCTGATGCGGGGTTCCTTCCGCTGCCCGGGAGCCGATATACCAGCTACAACATTCCTGCCTCGGGGCATTTCAGAACCTGCTCCCTCAGAGCCTGGATGGCATCCGGATCTGCCATCTCATGCGCGGCCACCAAGTCCATGGCCTTCCCAACATCTAACAGGCTGAGAGAAAATGCTTTCACCCTCTATCCTGCTTCGGGCTCTGCCCGGAGCCTCCGACGCTCACCTTCCGACTCTTCAATCGTGAATGATCCTGGATTGGGCCGGTTCCTTATACTCCTTGGCCCATTGTTCTTGCAAGTAATTATCTCGTAATTCCCGCAGGCAGGATCGCATAAGAGGAGGATTAACGTCTCGTCATGCTTATTGAATATCACGGTCTCCGTCCTGCTTAGGAATGACCTCCCAGGAGGATTCCGTAATCCACGTCCGGCATGATGAAGAAACAAGCCCAGGCCTTCACCTTTCCAACCTCGATAAGTACATTCGAGGTTGTCCCACAAAATACGGCCTTGCAGCTGGCTCCGTGCAGAATACCGTAGTCGGAAAGGTCTATATCGAGCCCGAATCTGATCGCGTCCGCCTCCCGAATAATGTTCATCTCTGCCCCTCTGTCCACCATTACCGCGCACTTGGAACCCTTCACCACCAAATCCATCGTGTCGCAGGCCACACACTTCCAATCCATCTTTGTGCCTGACTCCGCCCACTCTGCCTTCTTGGGCAGAATTGTGCCCAGATGGACGTTGGCCACCAAGCGCCACAACAACCTCCCCTTCAGTTCATCGTGGAGTCACGGGGTCGACGCTAGGATTTCCTTCAGGGTCATGAGGTCATTATGCCCTTCCAGCAGTCGGTCGATCACTTTCTCCACGCCAAACCCCTCCTCCAATCGAACCGCATACTTCTTCCTTTTGGGCGGTCCGTCACGTATGACCGGTTCGGCTTCTCCCCTTGCTCCCTTTTTCCTTTCCCGCTGCTCCGCTCTCTGATCCTCCTTCCTGCATAGCCTCTCGTCCTCTTCCTTCTCATTGTCGTCATCCTCCACTTCCACAACCTCCTTTATTTTTCCTGGCTCATGCTTTCTCCTCGGAGATTCTTGGCTGGCACTAACTCTGGCTTGATTTCTCGTTCGTGCTGCCTGCGCCAACCGCGCTTGCGGAGTGAGTGGTCTCCCCATCATCTTGATTGTGGGCACGATCTCACCATATTTACTCCGGGTCACCTGGGTGCTAATTCCGGACCGGAGTCGTAGGGGAGCACCTTGGGGATGCTAGAGATTCATTCTCTCACTTCCTCACAGAGGCCCACCAACTTCAATTGGTACCTCCCCATCTTATCCAACAGGTCCTCCATTTTCCCCAACAAGACGGACAGAGGTTCCATCCGTTCTTCCTCATTCTCATCATCTGACTCGATGATTATGGGTTCTTCCCTCTTACTTCCTCCTCGTGGCCCTTGAGTCACTTCCTTATCGCTTCTTACTTCCTCTATCCCAATCGGTGGTTCTCCCTTTTCCTGCCATAACCTGAACATGGCAGGGGGTGGCGGCCCAGCTGCCGCTCTTCGTTGGGCTTCCGCCCTCACTCCTCCAAACCTTCTATCGATGGCCTCCCCAAACTGATCGTAAATATTCCCATCCATAATGGAGGAAATTAACCCGCTCCTCTCGTCTTCTCGTCTTATATTACAGAACCTTATGGTGTGGCCTTGTTGGTCACAATGTTGGCAGATGGCCGTCCTCCAGTCAAAACGGGGTCTTCCATACCCCTGACTTCCCTGATCCCGCTGGCCTTGATACCCTTGGCCTTGGTACCCTTGGCCTTGGTACCCCTAGCCTTGATTCCCTTGGCCTTGGTAACCCTGACCTTGACCATTCCATTACCTTTCTCTTCTGCTGCCATTCCTGCCTCGCCCCCTTCCTCCACCCCTCCCTCCATTGCCTTGATTGCCCTGCCCCTAGTTCCCACCTCCAGCTACGCTTCCCTATGAACTGGGAGTGGGTGACGGTGGCGGGGCCACAGGCTGGGTCTGGGCTGCGGGGTAGATGGGTGGCGGCATACTCGTTTGTGGTCTGGCTACTGACGGCGGGCTACCCCATGGTACAATTGCATTAATCACCGGCCAGGGCCACTGTCCGTAGGAGGGCGCCCCTCCTTGCGAGGGGCCTGTACTAGATGATGGAGCCACCAAATTTAAAGGGGTCGCTGTCAAGGCCTGAGGCGCCTCCGCTTTTCCTGATCCCTGTCCGCCCTGCGCCAAGTTACGCACTTTGCGCTGAGCCTTCATTAAGCGATGCGGCACCGGCTCTTCCTCTTCCCAAAGCTCCTCCTGAACAGCCTCCTCTATCACCGGCTCCTTACCTTTCACTTGGACAGTCGTTACTACTCTCCTTTGCACCACCGGCTCTGTCACATACCCCAACTGTACCAATACGTCTGTAACAATCCTTGTTACTCCCGGGGTCCCAGAAGCGGTTGCATCTCTTTCCTTTCTTTTCTGCCTTTGCAGGCGTACCTGACATTGCTCCACCTGGTCCAAACACCCAACTTCCACCCCTCTGTCAATAGTGGCCTAGGTGAGTTTGGTGCTACCTCCCCCATGCCTCGTCAACTCGACGGCCTCCAATGCCGTGAGTAACCCCAGGAAGATGGCGCACAGTGCTTCCTCCGAAATCCCATGGACCTTCCACGCACCCTTCTTAAATTCTTGAACAAAGGCTCCTATCGTCGTAAAATCCTCTTTGTTCATCGCCTCAAGCTCCGCGGTAGTCAATAATCCGTCTCCCAGGCAGTATTTCCTTTGCATCCCCTCCTTGAACCTCTCCCAGCTACCTTGGGCCGCATCTATGACTTTCTTCACTTCCTGGTGGTAGCTGTGGAGGACATACTTAAGAATGTGTTGGAACTTTACAACGTCCGACCGCCTGACCAAAGCTTGTTCCACCCGCTCCAGCCATTCTGAAACCCTTTCCCCACAAAAATGGAAGGTATCGACTTTGGGAATATTGCTCGGGTTCCTTTCGTGCCTGTCAATAGCCGCTATGAGGTCATCGAGCGTCAGGCCCTTCTTGGGGGCACCCGATGCGCCGCCGCCCTGCAACATCTTGCCAGACCTTTTTCTTCAAGCTCCCTGACAAGAGAAAAACAAGCAAATCCCCTTATTCAGCATTACACCTTGACCGGTCTATTCCATCCGTCCTTCCTAACTCTTACTGCGTACCTTTACCCAATGTTACACGTCCGTCCTTCATACCTTCCCTTACTCAGGTAGGTAAATTTTTTCACCTATACTTAGTCATTCATTATTTCTCCTCACTTTCTCGTCCTTCCTTTATGACCTTTTCTCATTCACTTCTCATACCCGGATGTCGTTCCATCAGGGACAACGGTAGGTTTTCCGTTATGCACGGCAACGGCGCCACATGTCGAGCGCAATGGTCCGGCACCGCACGCGGCAGCGCAGGACCCTCCCGGCCGCGTCACTAGGAGTTGATTTAAAATCCTTCGTTGCAGATAAATACATGTGGAACTTCCTTAAGCCGCTCCGGCCTAGTAAGCCAGCCATACCTCTCGCGAGCCCCTACGACAAGATAGGGCCTACATGAGACACGACTTACCTACACCTTACGGGTGCTGTCACCTCCCTTCGGTGGGCGTATCCCCACCGAGTTACCAGTCCACAGTATGAAAGCTAATCATCTGCAATCGCAGAGGTCGACCAGCCGAGAGCGTTTCTCGTTCGCTATAGCATAGGGGGTACGCGTGGTAATACGTCTCTATCGGACCCGCACGTGAACCGACATCTTGAGGGGCTGAAGTCCCAAGCGCGGCCCGTCGTCGGTCGACTAGGACATATCCCACACACCACGCGCACACCACTTTGCGAAAAAAAAAAAAAAAAAACACGCACACGTACGAAACGACACAACACAAACAACGCGACAACGCTCCTAGCCCCTCGGTAACCGTCCCATAACTTTTCGACGTGAAATCGAATAGGCGTCGCGCATGAGACTCAATATAAAACTGCGTGGGAGCAGGGCCAACTCATATCGACTCGCAATGCAAGCGTACGCAAGCAGTCGCAAGGATGGCGTACTATGTAGTGCCCATAATCAAGCGGTCCCTCGTGGATCCGAGTACCGCTTATGACACTCAAGTGTCAGACTCGAAGTGTCGTGAGGGTCTA
>BFEA01000806.1:366892-384984 GCA_003427395.1 Chara braunii | reverse complement strand
ATAATCTCTAACTCTGGAAAGCCCAATTCTGTCTAACTCTCTTAATTAGTAGAAATTTGGGCAGCACTCCCTTTAGAAAGGGAGACTTCCCTGATTTATACTAAGTTGGATATGAAAGCAGAAATAATCTATAATTATGGAAAGTCAAATTCTGTCTAACTCTCTGAATTAGTAAAAATTTGGGCAGCTCTCCCTTTAGAAAGCGAGACTTCCCAGGTTTATACTAAGTCAGATATGAACTCGAACAACAGCTCGAGCTCAACTTTTAGACTGAATTTAACTTACTCCTTAATTTTGTAGAAATTTTGGCAGCACTTCCTGTAGAAAAGTGTTATTCCAAAATTTATACAAGACTAAGTTCAAATTTTGAAAGTACCTTTGGCTTCCCAAAGTTCAATTTTGTCTAACTCCCTGAATTAGCAAAAATTTGGTCAACACTTCCTTTAGAAAATGAGACTTCCCTGATTTTAACTAAATCAGATATGAGAAAGGCAAAGCTGAACTTTTGACAAGTCAAAGTTCAACTAACTCCTTGGATTTGTAGATATTTCGACAGCGCTTCCCGTAGAGAAAGTAGCTTGTCAAGATTTATACAAAACCAAGTATAAAAAAAAATCTCCGAAAATACAAAAATTGACCTAAGTAAAAAAAGTTATTACAGAAAATGCAGGAAATTGACACCAACTCCTATGGCTCTAGCACGTGGCGAGTAACTAAAGCAACTACCTATAAAAATGAAATCCAAACTAACTAGTCATCCCATCTAGTCACATGCAAACCAAACCACGAATGTAAGTACTCTCACCATCTCAAGTTCATTCCATATATACAGCTCGTGAATCTTTTTAAGTTCTTGAACCCTTATTTCTCTCTTACATCAGACATAGAGCTGGACCATTCTCCATGGGAACAATGCCTAACTTGCCTTTAAGACATACACGAACAGGTTGCACAGCAACTTCTCTCTTCTTTTGGGCATATGACTAGGCCATTTGCCATGAAAATAATGTTTAGTCGCCCTGAGCTGTTTAATATCTAAAGTTTATTATTTCTTTAATTTTGTTTTCAAAAGAAAAGGCAAATATGGGCAGGGGACTAAACCATTGACATTAGAAACAATGTTCAGTTTGCCCAAACTATTTCCATTTATATTTTGTATTTTCCCTTCTCTCTTCTTAATGATAGGCTTAACGCTGGACCATTCACATTAGAAACAATGCCCAGCTGGCAGTTCACATGCAAATATACATAAAGTACTTTCCTTTATATTCAGTTTAATTTATGTGCGTGGTTTTCAGGCTAAACCATTCACCATGGAAACAATGCTTAACCTTAGACCTGAAATCCACCCTAAGAATAAACAAGAATTAAAATCCCTTCAATCAAGAGACCCTCAGAGTTTACTAGAGTAAACAGGCCATTCACAGTAGAAACAATACCTAGTCCTCCAGAAAACAACTAAATAAACATAGCAACCAGGCCATTCACAATAGAAACAATGTCTGGTCCTTCGAAAAACAGCCAAATAAACATAGCCCTGAGCCATTCACAGTAGAAACAATGCTCAAGCTTTGGTAAACCCTTCCAAACGCATGCAAAACTGCCTTCCTCCCACCTTCCCCCAATTCATACCTTAGTCTGCTTTCAGACAAAACAAAGATGAAACTTAAGCTTCACTCTCACACATTCTTTCCTTTTGATCTGGTTAGTTAGGAAGAGAAAGCAAAAACCATAGGGACAACACATACATACCGCAATCATACTACAGGGAGATAGACAAACATGGGTAGTAGTGGGTTATACAGATAAAGATGATTTATCTGAAAGTTGCCTGCCTCCAGAACCTCGCCTAGGTTCCGGCACAGCTCCCGCAATCGGTCTTGATGCGGACGTATGGGGTGCGATCCCGCCTGCCGCCTTCCCTTCAGGTCAGGACCGGACTTAGAGAAAGAAGGACAGAAGTAGAAAGTTTGAGACCCTCGGATACAAGAAGGGTGCTCTCAAGCTCACCAAAGGGGGCCTTGCAATCTTCGACTCCTGAGGGCCCCGCAATGGCGACCGATT
This sequence comes from Chara braunii, assembly GCA_003427395.1. Classification (NCBI taxonomy): domain Eukaryota; kingdom Viridiplantae; phylum Streptophyta; class Charophyceae; order Charales; family Characeae; genus Chara; species Chara braunii. Next base: position 382,920 of record BFEA01000806.1, on the reverse strand, counting down.
TGTAACAACGTGGTCCGGACAACAGTCAAACTACTGAAGTATAACTCCAGACGACCCTCCAGCTCGCAGCAATACCCCCTTTTTCTAGTTCCAAACCGACTACTTTTTCAAGTCTCACTCGATCGCGGCCGTTCCACAACACATACCGATCCTTAGAGCAGTTCATATGTAGCCCTTGGACGCAACAACATTGCCTATTTAGCGAAGGTGACAGCCCGCAGTCCACAGCAATAGCAGAAGAAAAACACAGTGCTGCAGTCCATAGTTCAAAATCCTGTAGCCCACCGACTCTTCAGATTCCACCGTCTACAACTTCCACAGTTCACAGATCCTACGGTCTACAGATTCCCTTGTTCCACAATTCTAAACATGCCACAGTACAAAGTCTGTAGCTCAGGGTCTGTAAAACTGTAGTCCAGGATTCACACCGTTAATCCACAGTCTGTCCTATTGCAGGACATGCCCCAGCGGCCCGACCCGGCCAAATACCTGCGGAATAGGTAGGTCCACAGCCTCGCACTGTTCTCACACTTCACGTGGAACCGTTGAAACCAGACGAACCATCTGCCATGCTCGGCTTCCTCTACATCCCGCGCGCAACCCGTTTTCTTCCGAACTCACTAATCACTAACCCTCTGACTAAACCGACTTCGTCACTCGATTCGTCAGACCCCAGAATCGTCGAAATGGACCTTCTCCCGCCCGTTTTCACGAAGGAATGGGTGAGTTAAGCCGACTTHCGTCCTTCCGTASCCACTTCCCGCCATATCTGGGCGCAACTCTTTTCGTTACTAACTCCGTGTCTACTAACCTACCTCTCTAACTAACCAAGGATTCGTATTCGCCATCATAAAAAACCCCTATCTCCATCTTCATCCCGCTTGATAAAATTAGGAATCGAGTATTATCTCGATTCCCCTTCCGAATGCACCCGGTACGATTTCCCGTCYGGGTTATTTGCTGTATCTCCTCGTTCGCATCTCGCTCAACCCGTTTCTCYGCCCTTTTTTCCTCGCGCACCCTCTGCCTCGACTGACATCTTTTCCACCAATTTAGAGTCAGGACTAACCTCACTATCTAACTCGTCGGGGGCAAAAACCCCCGGATCATCTCCTTCCGTRCCCGTTTACACCGAGAAACAGGTAAGATCTCACGTCTTCCTCTTCCTCTAGCTACCTTCTGGCTTAGCTCCGTGCRCTGYCTTTTCTCACCAATCTCTTCCTATACTAACCTTCACCCCATTCTCACTTCACGRTCTGATTTGCAGCACAAGAAAAACGTAGTCTACAACTTTATTTTGCTCGATTTCAGTAAGAATCGAGCGAAATATCGCCTCTCCCTACCTCTACCATRRYCATAGGCTCGTCGTCACCGCGCAAGCCTTTTTTTGACTAACTCTATTCCTACTAAACTAACACTAAAACKAACTTCGCCATCGTCCTCGCCTTACCCCTAAACCCCYGAAAYGTCTCTCCCCCCATCCGTTTKTGCTAGGAAACGYCCGAGCTYGACTAACTCTCCTTCTCACCTTCGTTCCCCCGCCRTCGCTCTTCTCCCCGTTTTCGTCGCATGTATCCGGCGCAACTTCGCGCCTTTATTCATTTTACTCCCCACCGCCCGTCACTCCGCTCYGCCTCCASCTCGCATGCGCCTRGCGCGTCTCCGCGCCTAGGTTCACTCTCTTTCGTTTTGCCCGTTGCCCCTACTCGTGGTCTCTCCGCCCGCGGCCGCTGTCRATTCGCCTTCTTTCCTGCGGTCCCGAGACTGCTAGCGCTACTCCAGCTAGCGCTCCGCCTAGTCCGACAGTGCTCGGCGTTCCSAGGGTGCGCTCAGCCGATCTGCTATCACGAAAGAGACTACGGGCAKGCYAGCTACCAGACGGTTCAGCGCCCTTTCATCCCTATCACCCCCAACCTTTCTTTCTTCCACCTGGGCTCGGTAGGAGTCAAAACGCATCATTAGCCCGGACACCACCCTGGCACCGGTTCATATAGAGAGCAGGATGGCGATCATGGAAGTCGAGACCCGCTAGGGAGTGTGTAATACCTCTGCCTACCAAACCGTTCTGCCCCACAGTGCACGGTGCTGAGACGCGCTATCCCAGCTTGGCTGTTCGAGCCAGCTAAAAAACAACGGCCGAACATGCAGACGTGGGCCTGCTACGGAGCCTGCAGGCCTTGCCCCATGGGCCATGTATCGTTCCTACGGATGTCCTAAAGGACTCAGCCTCAATGGTACCCCACCCGCGGTCCTTCAAAGCTCGAATCAACCAGCCACGGTACCGTGTCCCAGACCAAAGCGGGACAGGGAATAGTGGTAGCAATACTAAAATAAAATAAAACAAAATAAAATACCAAAAATAAGATAAAATAACATAACTGAAAATCCCTAACCAGGGTTCGGAGACTGCTAAGGCCCCACCGGTTCCGTGGACCGGGTCTATCACCGCGCCTATTAACAAAACCGAGGGGGATAGCCCTTGTGGCCCTCAACCCTGTTGGTTCCCTCCGCGACGCTCCACTGCAGTTGCTGCGCCGACGCCTGCTGGCCTCAATCTCTGAATCTCCCTGATAAAAGTTCGACGTCGTAACCTATAGGGGCTAAGCCCAAGCCTGAGACCAAAACACACCGAATGCCATATAAGGCGGTACGGCGTTGCGCTCAGGACCAGGGTAATTGGTCTGAGTCTCATCTTCGCCTACAACCGTGCGCGCGGCCGCCCAGCGTCTGCGCCGACTTACCAAAGTTGCACCACAGCCGCCACTTGCGATCCTCCGCGTGCCGAGACCTGCCACAGTCACACGATCGCCGTTGTCGCCGTCGTCCTCGCATGCGCACTCACCTCGGCCAGCACACCAATCAAAAGGGAAATATCCCTAGTTCCTACTTACTCAGAAATAAATAAATAATAGTAATAATACCAAGCAGAACGACCGAGGTCCGGGCCGACTTTACGATCAATAACAGAAAAGAATCACGCGCGCCTTAAACCTATGCGCCCACGCACTCGCTATTGTGGTCAACCACCCTGTCACGCAATTATAGACGCAGCCGTGCTTACCGCGGTATACTTAAACTCTAGACCAAATCTATTTTCTGTCACTTGCAAAAACCAGGGCGGATACCCTTGTAAGGGTATTCGCACCGATAGCGGCCCATAGACGTGTTAGCTAAGCTATGCCAGAGGGTGGAGTTGTTTGACATTGTGGGCCTCGCTTCACTACTCTAGACTTAAAACCTGGTTGCACTACTCTTTATACACCAAGTTTGGGAGTAGGCGCCTGGTTACACGTACTTGCCACACTTGGCGAATGAAAAAAATGTCAGACTGCTCGCCACACCGTCGACACATGTTGTGCGAGTGTTTTCTCGTCAAACTTGGCAAATGAAAAAAATATCAGACTGCTAACCATACTGTGGGCACAAGTTGTGGTGAGTGTTTTCGGTTTCCCCGCCTGTGCACGGTGGTTTGTGGAGGGCGGTCCTTGGACCTCTCCACAAAACAACTTTTTGGAGAGTGCACGACTTCAAGAGTTGAGATCAGGCAAACAAAAAATTTTAACTTTTCTGTAGAAGGAATATTATGGTGAGTAAGTGCAACCAGGCCTCCAGTTCGACAGTATTTTCAATTTTTTCACCCTCCACCCATCCGCCATGAATTGTGGTGGTTGGCGAGTAGTGCAATCAGGCCCTCACAAAGATAATTGTGAGTGCTTCTAGAGTTGTCTGTCCTCTCACACTATCGAGAAAAGAGACCTTTCTCCAATTAGGGCCTGGTTGCACTACTCTCCCTATGCCAAGTTTGGCGAGTAGGCGTTTGGTTGCACTTACTTGCCAAACTTGGCGAATGAAAAATATGTCAAGCTGCTCGCCACACCGTTGACACAAGTTGTGGTGAGTGTTTTCGGTTTTCCGGCCTATGCACGGCGGTTTGTGGAGGGTGGTCCTCGGACATCTCCACAAAACTTTCTGGAGAGTGCATGGCTTCACGAGTGGAGATCAGGTAGACAGTTTGTTAACTTTGTTGTAGAAGAAATATAGTGGCGAGTAAGTGCAACCGGGCCTCCAGTTTGACACGATTCTCATTTTTTTCACTCTCCGTGCATCCACCACGAATTGTGCGGATGGCCAGTAGTGCAACTACGGGGTTCGCTTCACTACTCTAGACTCGTGAAAAAATTCTAGAGTCGTTCTAAAGCTGTCAGAGTCACTAAAAGTCCTACAATCTACGCATCGATGCACTAGCTCTAGACTATAGAAAAGCTAGAGTTGCTCCGTTAATTTCTGGGTTCGGCCATTTCACTACAGGACAAGGCCAGCCTGCGTTGTCCGTCCAGACTCAAGGCCCACTCAAGGAAAACCAAGGCGTTTCAAGGGTCCTCCGGACTCCCCTAAAAAAAACGGTTTTTGCAGGCTTGTGCTTTAGATAAATCTAGAGTGAGAAGGACCGACCCGTTCTGACAGCTCAAGAAATGAAAAATCTAGAGCAAACTTATCGAGTAAGTGGAGCAATGACGGCCCGGTTACTTTTCTAGAGTCTTTCTGACAACTCTAGAACAGGTCTTCAAGCGCCCATTTCTTGAGTAAGTGCAGCCATGCCGCACTCAAGAAAAAGCTCGAATCTGGAGTACTAGTGCAGCGAGGCCCTAGGGCCTTACTCTATATGACCACACTCTAGAAACACTCCCAGATTTTGTGAGCGTTTTCTTTTGTTTCTAGTGCGGTGCAAGACAACGCCAACCCATTATGATGACCGGGACATGAGGCACGCTTATGAAGAAGAAAAGCAGCGTCGGGGTAGGAAGGAGGACACTAGAAATCCGAAGTGTTGCACGCTGTGAACTCTAGATGCTTCGTGAGGGCCCTTCTAGAGTGCTTTCTGACAACTCTCGAAGGGTGTTTTTACGAGTTGGTGTTTACAGTAAGGGCCTTGCCACACCACTCTCGAAATGTGAAAAACAAAAAAAATGTGGCATGTGCATCCGACCATGTTTTAGCGGGAAGTTCATTCCCATTTTGCAAATTTCAAGAGTGGTGTGGTGATGCTCTAAGCGGAGCGAGGGGTCACTCATGAAGAGTTTAGAGTCTAGAGTAGTGGAGCAAATCTATGAAGCCCAAACCTCACGCCCAGCGTGACTTCCTGATCAGAGTGGGATGGGGGCTTGAAAGTGCGAAAAGGAGTTTGCCAAGGATTTTAGGATGGTGGGGGTGGAGTTCCAGGTCGGAACTAAAATCTCATGTGGCAAACCTTAGGGATAGTTGTGCACGATAGCAATCGCAGGCGGGATCTGACTCTTATGCCTTGGTGGATGACATCGCCATCCCTACGAGTTTCGTTGTCGAGGCCGGACTCGGATTTGGTGAACTGGCAGAATGCTATGCGTGTCGCGTTGCCTAATTAATCGCTAGTGTCGCTCGCAACAAGCCTCAGAGTCGGACGAAGTGGGCCTCAGGCGTAGGCTGTGTGCTCGCTGCTCGGCCTCAGTTTGGGTTCATTGAACGAACCCCGCAGCTCGGTACTCCCTGTCCTGCTGGCACTCGGAGCGGGTTCGAGGCCAGTAGGGGGCGAGCGCGTGCCACGGGGCCGCCGTCAGGCAGTGAAAAGGTAACACGAGGCGGTAGGGAGGGAAATCTGTCTCAATGATGACAACACCGGGATCAGTGATGATGTTGCTCGCGTGCGAGCTGGGGAATTGGGAGGGAAAAGGGATCGTGCTTAAAGCCCGTTCAATGTCCCATTTGCAGACACATTCGTTTCCAGTCCGAAAGGGGAATTTTGGACGGTTGGGGTGGGGTCGTGCGAAAAGACAAACGTTTTTCTACTCCTGGTGTTCTCAGAACCGTCGATGTCTCAGGCTTTCCTGATCCGAAACGTGGAAGGGAGTCCCATCATCCATGTTGTCCGAAATTTACGAGTTTAGACATGGATTCGAGCGTGGGTCTTGCAGGCATGTGTGTAAATTACGCCCTTTTTGGTCGAGCCTACACGTATATGCACGAGATCACGTTCGCAATCGGGTGGATCGGATCGACTGGCTATCCTTTGGTCGGGAGATCATTTAATCAGTCGTCATGCCAACCCAACATATGGCACTTACGCTCTCGAGTACGTGTGTCATGAAACAGACATTAGGAAGACCATCAGAGGGTAATCACACATTTGAATAGACCATCCACTTATCAGCCAAAGCATACATAAGCCAGGACCGCCGAGTTCGTTACACTTTCCTTTCTGCCCAAAGAGGAACAGGGAATTTACATGCATACGTGTGATCCGACAGAGACAGTGTCAACAATCGGGTGATTGGTCCTCCCGATAACTTAGTTTCACAGACGCATTTTTCCAATACTCATGCATTAATCAAACTCGAGGGCCATGCGAATTTCCAGAAAGCCATAAACGAGAGACCGACAAAGGTTTATGCATCAAGCCATGTAACCGAAGAAGACAACATCATCATAACCCAAGCTCACCGAGATCATGCGCAGACAATCATCGTACCCGATTTCACCATACTGTAGTGAAACAGGAATGAGGATGGAAAATCACGCCGATCACTAAGAAAAACACGAACCAGAGATAATCATGAGTAAAAGAAGGCCGACGCCACTTGTCAAAACTACATAGACGAGAGAACGAAGGACACCATCCTACACACAAGATCCAAAGGCTGGCAAATCCGTAATATGCATGAGGAGCGCATCCAACCCGAGCGCAGAATGGGGATTAGAAAGTGACGAAATTTGAATTAAGCTAGCATCCAAAGATTGCGTGAGGAGGGGTGAGGGAAGCGTGCGAGTTCGTTCCACACACACCATAAGCAGAAAGTTGGAGACGATTCGCAAGGAGATATGAAACGACCGCAACAAGATCGGTCGAGGTTGAAACCAAAATTTATTCAGAGGGTTAGAGAAAGGCATCGTCCCACACACACATTTCTCTTTTTTTCTCTCTACACCACATCACCTTCGCTGAGGGCAGTCCGTCGCCTCGGACGCCTTGCACCAACATCGAGTCGTCACCCCGCTTAGTCCGAGCACTCAAGCCAAGTTCGCCCGTGCGCCACAGTCCATCGTGGCCCACATGTCAACCCCGCCTACTTGACACCAGCTCGTCAGGTCGCCCGACTCACTTCTGCTCATATTTCCACTTACTCGTTAACCGATCCTCATTGACCAGGCCAACTTTCAAATTCTCAGAGAGCGAATATGAATCGCGCTTGCAAAATTTATAGCGTGCATGCTTGCGCGAGGAACCTAGGATTATGCCCAAGTGAGAGGAACGGGAAGAGAAGGAAGTGCCTACGCCTGCATGGCCAAGCCGCGACATGGGGGACGCAACCACACTGCACACATCGATCCGGTCATGCAGTCGCTCAGGCCAATTAGAGTGGAGGATGGGGTTTGCACGACAGAGAATGAGAAAGAGGGGAAACACGAGAGAATCAATAAGGAGTACAGTTACAATCGCGCCCGAAACAAAATACCGTTACACGCAGGATTAACTTCCGATTAAGAGCGCAATACAGTCATAGCCCAGTCCCCACTGCGGTGAGAGGTGCGTAAGCAAGAAGCGCAGCACAACAAGATTTTAGAGTACCTAAATTCCTAATCCAAATCCTATTTGCAAAAAGAAATTTCGAAAAGAAAAAAAAACAATTCTGAGAGTCCGTCATCAGTTATAAATTTGAAAAACGACATTCCTGCGTGCTAATCACGCTAATATTCTCATCTCTCACAAAAGAACAAGAAAGAAGTTATGACCACCGTTATTTAGCGCGCTCGCTAAGGCGAGGTCACCCAACCGTTTGCGCAGGACTTTCCTGACCCTGGTCCCGAAAGCCAAAAAGATATAAGTGAGGGTATCCATGTAACTTGTCCTGCCGACCCATATCTATGCATTCTACCTGACCAACCAGTCCCCAACCGCCGAAGTCGCTTCGCACAGAAAGTCGTCCGATTACAGAAAATAGTTCGTCACAAGGCCCTGTGATCACGGCCAAGGAGAACATACAAAAGAAAAATCCAAAATAAAATTGGAAGCAGGTATCGCACCTGCTGGTGGGTGCAGCTCCCGCATGTTCCCTCGTTGGAGGCTTGAGCACGGATGTGGTCGGGGCCAAGTTCCACGAGCATTGCTTCTGTTCTCGTAATGGGGCCCTCCCTGTTGTGTGACACTCCTTGCCACCGCCTATTTCCATGGAATCATGGATCATACGACAAGGACATTCTCTTAATTTTCACGTTCTCTTATGGAGGCAGGCCGTGAACTCGATGTTTCCCCATTGGTTGCACATGTTTGCCTTCTTTTGTAGAAGGTGGTCTATGAGTCCTCCTCTCTGTGGCGGTGCACATCATGCTAGAAAAGGGGGGACCATCACGCTAGAAAGGGGGGGACCGCCAGTCCCGTTTCAGATACGTGGTGATTAACCAAAAACAAAAAACAGAGAGGGCAAAAAAAAGGAAGAAAAAATTTGAGTAAATACCTTCTACGTGGCGAGCATAGAGCTATGGTAGCAAAACCCTGCATTACCAGATGGCCACGAGCCTAGAGCTATGGTAGCAAGACCCTGCATCACCAGACGACCAGGGTCTGTTTGAGAAAGGAAAGCCATCACCATTGTGCCTCGATGCACTGCTCTCCAAAGGTGGAATTCGGCAATCAACTTTCCTCAAGAACATGGAAAGATACACTTCCGTATGTTTTGTTTTTCGTGAATGGGCTGATGGGCCCATTAATTCTTCATACCCCATACTCGACGACGACGGGGGCACCTTCCACTGCGTTTTTTTTTTTTTTTTTTTTTCAATTACTCAATGCGGAAGAACAATAAAGCGTCATACACAGCAGGAATAATATTTTGCCCCACTGAAAAAAATGAGGCCGCACAACGCCAATGTGCCCCCTGCTCACCGTCTCAATGTGCTGCGTAGTTTTGGGGCGAGGTCTCACTAGCAAAGAGGATTGGATTCAAACACCTGAATCTGCCATTGTTTGTGGAAAGGTGCAAAATGTCGAGATTGAACTGCTTTTCCTCATCTCTGCATAAAAAACGTTCAGATTTAGGATATTTATCCAACCCATCTCACCCCCTTGAAGGCAGGAACAAGATTGCCACTACCGGTAGTGGGACTTGGCCCCCGTAATACTATAATTGCAATTGAAAAAGGGCCTAAAAGACCCTAATTCGACAGGTAATTTAATTGGTTAGTCAGCATTTTTTTTTTTTTTCACCCTCCGTGAGGCAGGTGATTGAGAGAAAAAAGATTAGCAAGGATGACACGCACAAACCGAGAAATGGTAAAAAAATAAAAGAAGGAACACAAAGATATCAAGAAATGGTCAAAAGAAAAAGAAGAACAAGAAGAGAGGATAAGAGAGACGAAAAGGACAACAGGATTAACATTTGGCTTTCGGGACAGATGGTCGTACACAGCTGGAGGGGTGAGATCATGTCCATCTGCTCCTCCCTTTTCCACACTTCTCCCTTTTTCATATTCTACTCTCTTTTTCTAAACTGTGCCGTGGATTTATTTCAGTACACACACTTCCTTGGGAAAAAATCCCCTCGGCTCCAGCAAAACACACACACACACACACACACACACACACACACACTCACACACACACACACACATTCACACACACAGATAGACAGATAGATAGATAGATAGCTAGATGGATAGATAGATAGATAGATAGATAGATAGATAGACATATATATATATATATATATATATATATATATATATATATATAGAGAGAGAGAGAGAGAGAGAGAGAGAGAGACAGTATTACGCGTGTGGTGACGTTGCAAACGAAGGGTGCGTGTATGCGAGAGGACGGTTGTGCTGCAAAAGAGCTGCAAAGGTCGTGGCGATGGTTGAGGGGTAGGGGAAGGCTTGAGAAATACAACTTTTCGGGCCTCGTTACACCCTCCTTGGAAAATCATCAGGAATTAGGATGAAGTCCTTGGAAAAATTTCCAGTTTTCGGCGTCATCGTTACACCACGTCCTAAATCAATGGGTCCCAAGGAAAACCCTTGGAGGTCTCCAACGGCCAATTTCATACACATACACTTGGTCGCGGGGGTGGATATATGTCATCATGCTTGGATGTCCGTGCGTCCCTCGGGGTGGTCTAGTGGCGGCGGCAGGGAGGCCTACCGGGTTGACGAAAAAAAAAGGGCACCAACATCCCCATTCCAATATTAAATTTTGAACCCTTCGTTGTGACACATCCATGTGTGAGGCGTCCTGGAGGCTGGAATGGAGACTGGGGCGAAACGTCTGTGCAGAGGAGTGATGGCGGTCATGGCTTAAAAGAAGGGAATTGTAATGTTGGGCAACGTAGCGTGCATGCGTAACAGTTCTCTATTGTGACGTGGCCTTCGTGTTCCGCATGCTCTTAAGGTCGTAACAACTTAGCTCGAACGTAACGCTTCCGTGAAACGTAGAGAGTGCGAGCGCGGTCCCCATCGACTTGCAGAAGGTGCAGCGAGGGGGCCGACGGGCGAATGAGTGGTGGGTGCTTGCACATTGCAAGTCCTGACGATGGAACGAGATCTCTCGAGTGGTGCGAAGGCATCAACAGCATTGGAGAGAAACACGGTGGTCACAGCTCTGTAAGTCGTCACCATGCGTTATCGCATTGAGAGAACGACATCTCGCCTGAGGATGAGATTGTTCGTTCGCAGGCAGACAGCTGATGCAACAAGTGATGGATGCACCCGATTGTGTGTCATTAGCGGAATCCATTGTACAATTCTTCTGCGCCATGGCATCGGGTGTGATCCCACGGGCGACGTCGAGACGGTGGATGAGGAGAAGGACGGGAGGGATATGGAAGGATCTCCAATAGGTTAACGACACGGCAGAGGGCTACTACAAGGAGAAGCCGCGGAGTGGAGTAGTCAATGGCGAGCGTCGGCTGCTTGCTGGAGGTGTCCCGCCGGTCCACCGTCGTCTTCCTCACCGTTCAGTGTTTCTGTCTGCTGCTAGGACCTCACACAACGACGCACACGTGGAACAACACGACAAGGAGCAGGAGAAGACTGGCCAGCAGCAGGAGCGGGAACCGCTGGAGGACGTCTGCCATGAATCGCAGCATGCGAGGCGTGTACCAAACAAAGCTTGCATCAATGCGCCCTACAATAGCTGACAAAACATGCTAGGCAGATGACTGCAATTGACCGACAGTGCTTCAACATCGCTTGTAGAAAGAGAAAAAAAATCGATCGTTGGACACCACGGCCAGCGACACGGGCATGAAAACCCTCGCTTCGTGAAGCGCCTTACAGCTGAAGAACCACCCCCACGCATTTTCACACCAACGGTAACTGTGGAAGGCCGTTGGGGCCCCGTGGGGTACTGGAGGCCGGCGATGTCCGCCCAATGGACCTTTTTTTTTTTTTTTTTTTTAACAACACCCCCTCCGGTGCTAGTGCTGCTGATAAGAGCAGGCACCACTAGCACCGGGGGAGAGGCTCTATCTATTGGCGGGGAGCATCACCTGCTGGAAATGGGGTCCAGCGTCCCATTTACAGAGAAAAGAGAGTCTGAAAAAACTGGGACCAGTGACTGTGAGTGAGTGTGGGACCTGCCAGCATTGATTGCCCTGCAGAACATGTCTGCCCAATGTACCACGGTTGACCTGTGAACCAACATAGACTCCAAATTTTCGTATCGTCCATCCAGAACACTCCGTGAATCACCGCTCCATGAATCCAAGGGACCTCACCAGGACCCCTTGAATCCAAGGAAGTTTTGGCTGGGGGTTCTGAGGAATCCAAGGAAATCTCTCGGGAGCGTTTTCACTCCAAGGAAATCTCTCGGGAGGGTTTTCACATTCATTCAAGTCAAGGAATTTGGTGCAGTGTAACGATGCCTATTTCCTAAAAATGGGATTTCCAGATTTCCAACGAGGGTCTACGGAGGCCCAGATCGCAAAAATAGAAACGAAGGAACGAAAAAGAGATGGAGAAATGGTCCAATTCCAGATTTCCAAGGAGGGTCTACCGAGGCCCAAATGGTAAAAAAAGAAACGAAGGAACAAAAAAGAGAACGAGAAATGGTCCAAAAAAGAAAGAAGAAGAAGAAGAAGAGAGGACAAGAGAGACGAAAATACAACGGGATTGACATTTGGCTTTCGGGATTGACATTTGGCTTTCGAGACAGCTTGCCGTACGCAGCTGGAGGGGTGAGATCCTGTCCATCTGCTCTTCCCTTTTCCACACTTCTCCCTTTTCCGTATTCTACTCTCTTTTGCAAACAGTGCCGTAGATTTTTTTCAGTACACACACTTCGAAAACTTCCCTGGGCTCCAGCAAGACACACACACACACACACACACACACACAGATATATATATATATATATAGAGAGAGAGAGAGAGAGAGAGAGAGAGAGAGAGAGAGCATTGTGCGTGTGGAGACGTTGCGAGCGAAGGGTGCGTGTATGCGAGAGGTCGGCTGCGCCGCAAAAGAGCTGCAAAAGTTCGTGGCGATGGTCGAGGGGTAGGGGAAGGCTTGAGAAAGACAGTTCCAAAGGTAATGGCGATGGTGGAGGGAGGGGTGGAAGGCTGGTGATAAAGAGCGCGAGAGGTAGTGGCGATGGTGGAAGGAGGGGAAGGCTGGAGACATAGAGCTGGAAAGATAGTGGCGATGGCGGAGGGAGAGGGGAAGGGAGGAGAAAGAGAGCTTGAGGCGGCGATGATGCGGGAGGGGACTTCTGGAGAATGGGAGGTCCCAAGCTGGTGGCGATGGTGAGCAAGGAGAAGGGTGAGGAAAGAGAGGGCTAAAAAGCTAGTGGCGATGGCGAGCGAAGGGAAGGCTGGAAAAGTGCTCGAAAGGTGATGGCGACGGTCGAGGGAGGGGAAGGTAGGAGAAAGAGAGCTCAAAAGGTGGTGGCGATGGTGAGGGAGGGGAAGGCTGGAGGAAGAGAGCTCGAGAGGAGGCGGCTATGGTGAGGGAGGGGGAAAGCAGAAGATGCCATTTACAATCAAGGCAAGAAGTCCATTTTTTCTGTGTCTCTCCTCCCCCCCCCCTCCCCCTCTCTCTCTCTCTCTCTCTCTCTCTCTCTCTCNCTCAGATATCGCTGTCAAAGAAGGAGTATCAACAAAAGGGGAAGCGGCGATGGTGAAGGATAAAGAGAGCTGGAAAGGTTGGCGGCGATGGTGATGGAGGGGAAGGATGGAGAAAGAGCGCTCGAAAGCTAATGGCGATGGTGAGGATGAGTTATAGTCCACGTGTCCGTTCACTTGAGGGTTTTCCGCTGTCTTGCTATTCCACAACCAGCGTTTCGCGCGTTTTTTTTTTTTTTTTTTTTTTTTTTTTTAACCCGTATTTTTTTTCCTTTTATCCATTTTTGTGCCCATGGTGAGGGCGAGGGGAAGGCGGGTGAAGGAGAAAGAAAGGTGGAAAGGTTGGTGGAGATGGTGAGGGAGGAGAAGGATGGAGGAAGAGAGCTTGAAAGCTCTTGGCGATGGCGAGTACGAGTCCGTCCACTTGAGGGGTTTCGACAGATTGCTTCTTCTTTTTTTTTTTTTTTTTTTTTTTTATCTCTATTCCAATTACACGCGCTTTGCCTCTGTTCTGTTCTTCATGTTTTTTTTTTTTTTTTTTTTTTTTTTTTTTTGTCAGATTGCTAGTCCGATTACAGGCGCTGTGCTGCTCTTCTTTTGTTTAATAATTCCACCCCTCGGTTTTTGCTCTCTTCATTTTTTCGCTGTTTTTTTCTTTTTTTCTTTTTGCGCGTTTGGCCATGCAAATGTTCTTCGTCTTACTCCCCCCCCCCCCACCTTAAAAAAAAACCTTCTTCGTCTCATTTCTCTCGTCTTATTTGTATCTATTCTATTCCTTTTTTCCTTATTCTGGGCCTCGCCGCACCATTCAGTGTCACCAAATGCACAAAAGACTAATTATGACGATGTATCTTTCCGCGTTCTAGCGGAAGATTCACTCTCAATTTGCACATTTGATGAGCTGTGCGACTACTGTAGGCCGTCTCTCTCTTCTATGATCCCTCCGTCTGTCTTGATTTCTCAGCGTACGAATAAATAAATAAATAAATGAATAAAATAAATAAATAAATAAATAAATAAAAATTATCCCAGTGAAAAGCTCTCCATTGATTGGTTAATTGCAGTTGATATCCATGGTGATCTTTGTTTTTCTTTTTGGGGGAAGAGGGGGGGCCAAGGGGGGAAGAGGGGGGGGGGGGGGGTGGGGGGGGGGGGGTACATGATTGTTTAGTTTTTTAAGTTCTCCTTTTGTAAAAATGTTTAGTTGGGGACCGGAACGAGCACGGCAGTCTGCTAACCACCTCCCTTCTTTTTTTTTTTTTTTTTTTTTTCTGTTTTGTTATCATCTCCGTCTTCCGGAGGGCGCACAGCGGCAGCGAAGCACGCAGGCAGCCAGCTATTTGAACCTTGGCGTCGTGGTCGGTCTTTGTCGAGTTTGTGAAATGTATCCGACCGCATGTACGGCCAGACCTGGATGTATCTGACCGCAATTACGTCCACAAAGAAGGGAAAACGTCCTACGGTCTTCCCCCGAACATAACGCACCGTAAAATTGAATGTATAGAAGATATATTTCCGGCCAGATACAGCCAAAATGAGGGTGTGTTGTGTTCGGGGGAAGACGGTAGTGTGCGTATGCCCTCACTCCCTACAGCTCGCTCTGCGCAGGGGAACGAGCACGGCAGCTCAGCGCCGCAGTCCGCCAGGCATCTCCTTCTTCCCCGCTGCGCTTTTGTCGTTTTCTGATTGTACGGAACGAAGGTTCGTACAGAAGGGGGGTTGAATCGAACGGAAGCGGAAGGTGCTTTTTTATGCTGCTTTTTTTTCCCCCCTGAAAAACAAATTCGACCATTTCTCGATTTATGCGTGTCATCCTTGCGCAGAGCCCTGGCTAATCTTCTTCTTCTTCTTCTTCTTCTTTTTTTTTTTCTTCTTCTTCTTTTTCTTCTTCTTCTTTTTTTTCTTTTTTTTTTCCCTCTCTATCGCTCCAATTTTATTTATTTATTTATTTTTTATTATTATTTTTTTTTTTTATCGCTCCACTTTTCACAGATGTCCCGGCTTCAATTAAAAAACGATTAGCGAACCCCAGACACGTGTGTCGGCCGACTGGCCGAGACGCATTTATTGTCAGGGCTTGCTAACTTCCACCACTCCCTCTCCTTGCACTCCACCTCCTCCTCCTCTCCTCCTCCTCTTCCTCTGCTGCTCGTTCTCCTCCTCCGCCTCCTCTGCTCCTCCTCTTCCTCTGCTGCTCGTTCTCCTCCTGCTCCTCCCGGTCTCGTCCTCGTCCTCCTGTTCCTCTTCCTCCTCCTCCCCGTCACCTCGTGCTTCTCCGCCTCCTGTCCTCCACCTCCTCCTCCTCCTCTCCTCCCACTTCCCCTCCTGCTCCTCCTCCTACTCCTCCCCCTCTCCTCGTCCATCTCCTCTCCTCCTCCTCCCCCTCTTCGCCCTGCTCCGCCTCCACTCCTCCTCCTCCCCCTCCTCCTCCTTCTCCTCCTCCCCCTCTCCTCGTCCTTCTCAGCCTCATCTCCTCCACCTCCTCCTCCTCCTCTCCTCCCACTCCCCCTCTTCCTCCTCCTCCGACTACTCCGTCCCCTCTCCTCGTCCTTCTCCTCCTCCTCCTCCTCCACGTCCACCTTCTCCTCCTCCTCCTCTCGTCGTCCCCCTCTCCTCGTCCTTCTCCGCCTCCTCTCCCCCACCTCCTCCTCCTCCTCACCCTCTCCTCGTCCTTCTCCGCCTCCTCTCCTCTCCTCCTCCCCCTCTCCGCGTCCTTCTCCGTTCAATCTCCTCCACCTCCTCCTCCTTCTCTCCTCCCACTCCTCCTCCTCCTCCTCTTCCTCCTCCCCCTCCTCCTCCCCCTCTCCTCGTCCTTCTCCTCCCTCCTCGTCCTTGTCCGCATCCTCTCCTCACCTCCTCCTCCTCCTCCCCCTCTCCTCGTCCTTCTCCGCTTCATCTCCTCCACCTCCTCCTCGTTCTCTCCTCCCACTCCCCCTCCTCCTCCTC
>BFEA01000806.1:346292-364217 GCA_003427395.1 Chara braunii | reverse complement strand
GGCGGTCGAATTGAAACGAAGTATTCTCGAATATTCAAATCTTGATATAATAATTCTCCATAATATTATATATGGATTGTATATCAATGTATATATTGTATATTTATTTCAATGAATATACTCTTGATTACATATGATGGTTAAAAAATAAGGCAAAATCAATAAAAAATCATAAATATATTTTATAGATATAGTCCGAGCAAAAAATTGGCCAGGAGTCCTTCGGGACATCCGTTAAAATGGGAACGATACAGAGAAGATTAGTATGGCCCCTGCGCAAGGATGAAACGCATAAATCGAGAAATGGTCCAAATAAAAAAAAAAAAAAAAAAAAAAAAAAAAAAAAAAAATTTGGCCAGGCAGCGAAGGAAGCTGACGAGCAGAAGACCCTTCCCTTTTGTAAACTTCAGGAGCCTTGCTGCTTATTTTGTTGTGGCGGCTGCGTTGATTTTTGTGCAATTTCTATTTTCATTCTACCGAAAAACGAAACGAAACGAAATATTATGTTTTCGTCTGAATTTGCCACTACTTTGCGTAAAGATGAGTTACAAAAGGGAAGGGAGTCAGGTGAGTTTGGCGACGAGTGGAATTGACCCGAGCTTATTTCACCCCAGCAATTCACCCAAGCTTATTCATTACCGCAGCAAAATCTTCAATTATCCAGGGCAGGGCCGGTCAGGTCGATGACAATTTCTCAAGGCCGTTCGGGCGCAAAAAAAAAAAGAAAAAAAAAAGAAAAAAAAAATAAAAAAAAAAGAAGAAAAAAAAAGAAACGTAAACCCATGTCCTTGATTGGTGTTCTACGTTGTTGATTGGCTGTGTTCCCTACCCGTCGTCTA
This sequence comes from Chara braunii, assembly GCA_003427395.1. Classification (NCBI taxonomy): domain Eukaryota; kingdom Viridiplantae; phylum Streptophyta; class Charophyceae; order Charales; family Characeae; genus Chara; species Chara braunii. The sequence goes on along the minus strand of BFEA01000806.1, from coordinate 363,378 downwards.
GATTGAGGACTGATTCTTTTTTTTTTTTTTTTTTTTTTTTTTTTAAACCATCCCAGGACTGCTATTTGGCTGGCCTTGTACGTAAGAGGTGATGAGCAGGTGGGGCTTTGCTTCCTTCCTTCTTTTCCTTTCCTTGTTTTGCTTTTTTTCGCCTTCGCGCTCTGATTCACAGTGTGACAATATACTTCTAATAATTATAATACTAATAGTAATAATAATAATCACAATAATAACAATAATAATAATAATAACGACAATAATAACAATAATAATAGTAATAATAATAATAACGAAATGGAAAAAGGGTTGCGACACAATATCGTTTCCCTTTCTTTTTCCTCCTCCGCCTCTTCCTCCTCCTCCTCTTTTTCCTCCTCCTCCTCCTCTTCCTCGGCATTTTATCAGCTTCCAATTATTCCTTCTCCTCGTTGTTGTCCTCCGCCTTCTCCTCTCCATGGTGGCTTCTTCCGCCTTCTCCTCTCCATGGTGGCTTCTTCTTCTTCCTGTTCATCCTTCTACTCCTCCTCCTCCTCGTCCTTCTCCTTCGGCTCCTCCTCCTAGCCTTCCGCCTCCACGTCTGACTCAGCGATTCCTTGTCCTCTTACTCCCCCTTCTGGCCGTGCTGCCTACTTTGTGTATGACCCTTGCCCCAATCCTCTCCTCCTCCTTGTCGTCCTGGCTATTCTCCCTCTTTTCCCGTCTTTTCTTCCCCTTCATCAGATTGGTTTCGTTTTCCTTGTCTTTCCTTCGCCCTCCGGGCTATGAATCCCACTCCTGGGTTCTCCTCTTTCCTCTCTCTCTCTCTCTCTGTGTCTCTCTCTCTCTCTCTCTCTCTCTCTCTCTCTCTCTCTCTCTCTCCCCACCCCGGCGCTTACTTCAGGTACGTCCTTTCTCTGGCATGCACGTGGAGGCATAGGACTCTACTTGTATTGCGGCTCGCTGCACTGCAAACCGAAATGTGAAACGACGATGGGTCTCGCCACACGGCACAGGAAAAACGTAAACGAAACGAGTGCATCTGCCCACGAAAGGTGGAAAATTACACTCGTTACTATTTATAGCAAACCGAGTGCACTCGTTTCGTTTTCGGTTTTGTGTGCCGTGCGGGGACGCCCTATCGTTGGCTAGAGCGTGGGAAGATGAAATGGCCACTGTTTTTAGCCGTTTTCACATTTTCTGATTTTCCATTGGCGCCCTTATATATATATATATATATCGTCACAACCAGAACTGCCCGGTAAACCGTAGGCAGAGAGAGAGAAGAGGACAACAAACGAGGGGCTGTGACAAACTGTTTCGTCCGGGGACCTCACAATTCTACCCGGGGATATCTGACAGCATCAGCCAGGTTAGCTTACAGGCGCAACGTCTGACAATTGTTTCCCTCACAAAATATTACTTGCATGAAGTCAAATGAACATCACATCTTTAGGCCAATTCAAATTCCAGGGATAGACCTACAGTGGGTACATGAGAAACTTACCTACGTCAAAACTCTGCACATTCGGACCTCCTACCTACCTGCTGTTGCCCTGCTGGGACTACAGCGGGACTACAGCGGCCAAGCGGACCTGACCCAGTGGGTCTGGCTCCTTACTCTACTGTCACTCCACTACTTGGCCCACTGCGGCCTTAAAACCGAGTGACCTGGTTTGGTGGAGGCACTCTGAGTAACTCCTACTCCTCAAGGACCGAGTGCCCTGGTAACCGAGAGGCATTCTGGCTAAGCACTAACGTATCACTACCTAACCGAACCCTAGCCGTTATATATATGTTTCCGGAAACGAGGCCCATTTTACTGAACAAACCAAAAAAAAAAAAAAAAAAAAAAAAAAACGAGGCCCATTTTATGCGAATAGAGTAGGGAAAACAAACTAGTCCTCGTAAGGGGGCCCTAACTGGTCCAGGGTGATTAATTTACCTTAACCCTTTTTTTCGTTCCACAGCCCTCAGGGAAGACCGTACACTTACCTGCCGTTACATATCAGGTGAGGCGTAGCTCCCCACCAATAGATGGAGCCTTCGACGTCCGGATCTACTTCTCGAGGATGCTCTTATCACCTACTTATAGAGGATGCTCTTATCACCTGGATGAGTAGGTTTCCCATAGACGAAGTTAAAAAAAAAAAAAAAAAAAAAGGAGGGCCGGGTGTCAGGACCTATACCTGTAGAGCAATCCGTAGGGTCCCACCCTTACATTTCTAGTCACCTCCGGGGGCTCCCTAGAGATTTTCGTCGGTTTGCCTGGGCCGCCCTCATTTTGTAAGGGAGGACCCTAACAGAGGAGAATGTGAAAACAGGAGGCTTAGGGATGGATTTTTTTGGTCATCAGGGAGTGGCGGAAGGATGATTTTGTAAGGATCGTTATATTTGTAGTGGTGTCCAACGAGGCCCTAATTACAAGCCAGAATCCAGAGGCCTAGCTCAGTTGGTAAGGCACGCAAGTGGCATTCGGGAGGTCTTGGGTTCAATTCCCACTTGGCCTCATGTACCTTCCTGGGCAAGCTTGGCGCCCGCCACCTAGAGATATGTCGTTGGTCCCCCCGAGTGGCATTGAGCAGAGACTGCTGATGTTCATAGGGGGAGGGGACCACCACCAGAGGGGAGGCACAGTGACTGGCCCATAGAAGAAGCTACTGTAGGTCCTGATGCTACCATCAGGCTGACCCCTGGACGGTATAGCCGACCTGCTGTAGCAGGTATAGGCTGCTGGTGGGTGCAGATCCTCCCGCATGTTCCCTCGTTGGAGGCTTGAGCAGGGATGTGGCTGCTACTGGGTTCCCCGTAATACTATAATGACAATAAAAAAAAGGCCTGAAAGGCTGTCCTGTCCAGAATTAGCCTTAAAAAAAAAAAATTAAAAAAATTACAAGCCAGTGTATTCCTTGAAAAAGAAAAGAGAAAAGAAAAACAAAGTAAGAAAAGCACCAAAATAGTGGGCCTCCTGCCTTTCAGGAGGCTGATGGACTTTTTTTTTTTTTTTTTTTTTTTTTTTTTTTAAAGGGGGTTTAGTGCCCAAGGCTGATATTATCCATAAGAAGATTGAGGCCGGGGTCCTCACAGTCTACCCGGAGTGACCAAAACAAACTTGCTGAGAACCGGGCTCAGCATCCCTCATAAACCTGATGATGATCATGATTCTAATGATAATGATTAAAAAATCAGCACCTCTGGCCTTCTAGTCCTAGAGCATCTCCTAGCTTTTCCTGTAACAGGACATTGTATCTCCGAGACAATCCCAACCTAACCAAACTCCCTTACAACTGATCTCTGCTCGCTACCTAGCAGTTTCCCCTGATTTGCCACCGGCTTGCCTTCCTCGCCAAACCCCAGATCTCTCTACAAGGCCTCCCGCTCCTGCCATTTGCAGGTTACAGGGCAACGCCCCAGCTCCGGCCAGCATCGTTCCGGTATCGGCCAACCAGGGGCACAAAACAGAGCAACTATACGGATATCAGTCCCGGTTCGGGTGACGAACTACTTCCCGAACCCGTGCTATCTTTCGTACCCCCTTTGTTTGCTTAACCCCATGAAAACCCCGTTTCGTTTTTCTTGACTTCAGGTGCCGCGAATTTTTGGCCCCCATCTTTCGGAAGCTTTTACGATTCTCGGGCTTTGCTTTTTCTTTTTGCAATTCGGGAAATGCATGGGAATTTACGTGCGCCTTAGCGAGCGCACTAGGAATTGGGCCCGACAGTTGGGAATTCCGGGATAAGCGGAGCGACAACGTGTCCTTTTTGTGTATGAATATTCTTGGTCACGTCGGGGAAAACTTTCGGAATTTTGTGGGAATACGAATAGGCGTAGGATTTTCTTTTCCCGCGTCGCTCTTTTACGCGCGGATATGGTGATTTCAATTTTGAATTGGTTTAGGATGTAGGCAAGCTGTAACTGTTCCGGTGCCTTTTCTTGTTTTTTGTTGACGGCGCCGCGCATGCAAAGCTTTCTCCCCTTTGTCCCCCGCATCGTTCTCTCCTGTGCTCCTTTTTCCTTCCCCCTCCTCTTTCTCTCTCCTCGTAACTGTTTTTTTCTCTCTCCCTCTCTCTCTCCCGCTCTGCTCGTTGCGCGCCCATTTCCCTTTCTTGATCATCTGAATCTTGGACCCGTCTCGCGCTTTTTCTCTTCTCCCCCTGTAAGCTCAGTGCATGACGCCCGGTTGATCCTACGATAACTCCCGCTCGCCAATCAGGTACGTAGATCAATAGGAACTTCCTATTGCGCGACGAATCTGATTGGTTGAACCTTGAGTACCGAGAGATCAACATGGCTTCCACGAAGCGCTCTTCTCAAAGTCTTCTCCTCCTGCTTCTCCTCTTACACCTCAACTTCCTTTTCACTTTCTCCCCCTTCTGTCTCCCTTGTCACAACTATAAAATCCGCTAGCGCGTCCGCAAATCTCTCTTACGTTCTCGACTCTTGAGCGAACTTTCGGGAAGAAGTGGCTAGGCAGAGTGTCTGATGCGAGTCAGAAAGTCCTGTCATGCTGACGATAGGCTGGCCGGTTGCGCGCTTGATTGCCACAACGAAGTGTGGGATCTGGGCGAACTGCGTTGAGCATACGTCGGCCGGGTGACGATCGCAGTGGTGGGAGTTAGCACGTGGCGGCTGGGATCGTCGGTGCGGATATGGGGATGGATAATCGGAGTTGAGTGAGTGTTTGGCCCGGGGCCATATTGGAATTCGAAGCGAATGCGCCTTTGTAATTGCGGATCTTTTTCTTCTCACGTGAGTGTGCGGCGGTAACGCCGAATTTCTCCTCTCGGGTCTTGTCCTCTTCTGTCTCAATACTCCTTCATCTGCTTCTCTCTCCCTCCTTTATCTATGAATAATGATGAGCCTTGATGTTGGTTTCTTTCTCTCCCTCTCCTTCTTCAGAATGGGAATGAATCAGTTGCTTTCCTGTGTGAGAGAACTTCGTCCGAAACTCTTCTATTAGTTACCTGGGTAATCCTCAGAGATCGAGGAATTGATCCTCTTGTCTTGTGAACGGTGGATGCGTGCGTACGAGTCCCTCGGTTGATGTCTAACTTGTATACCCCTATCTTTTTGCACCTTTCATAGTGAATGTATGTATGAAGATGCACGTCTTTTTTTTGTGTTGATTAGACGCAGCCCTCCGCAGGATTTTGTTCGAGAATGCAAGAGTGTTAAGATCTGTAGTTCTGACTACACTGCGCATGCCATCTGCCCTATGCTGCCCAACATCTGCCGCCAAACTACAAGGCGGCCTCAAGAAACAAGGCGCCTTGGATCAACACCGCGTTGGCTCCCTAAAAGCTAAGTCGCGGGTCGATCTGTGAGTTGCATGCATGATCAAGCTGATGAGTGTTTTCTCTCTCTCCCTCTCTCTCGTATCGAAAAGGATTGATTGGGGTTTGCGCGAGTGTTTTCTTGTATGATGACGTCTCGAGATTTTCGCAATTGATTGATATGTGGACTGACAAGCACCCTTTGGTCGGGCGCCAGCCCCCCGTATCTCCCGTCCTGACATGACCGTTTCCCTATAACGAGGAAAGGACACGTGTATGCGAGTGGGACGTACAAGAAGCTGTCGCACAAGTCAGTGGACAATATTACTTTTCTCTCGAAAATCGTTGCTCTAGATTTGTGGATGCTGGATTTGTTATTATTGACACGCACTTTTCACCCTACGCGGTATTGCTCCCCTTCAACGAGCTGATTGTCATTCCGTGGACGGCAGTGGCGCCCCATTGGCCCCGAACCCTGTGCACCGAGTGCCAGCGTTTCGATCAGTACGAAGCAAAGGGCTTCCACTACCGAATACGGAGTGAAGACGAGCATAAGGAAAGAGCCACACGCTTGAGGCCATCCACGTCAGACTGAGAACTGACCAGCGAGCGACGTTGGGACTTGATACAAAAATGAGACACGCGAAGCGTGCCCAAGCCATTCTGCTCTAAATGACGGGCCATAGCACGGTGGGAGGCTCGACAGTACTTTTTGGATTGAATTTGGATTTTTCTCTTTTCGCGTCGGGCCCGCGCGCATTCCGCGACGCGCGAAAACAACGACTTGCTTCATTCGACCAACACGGGGGATTTCAGTTCCATCTGTGTTACCACACTTGATTTTCAAAAATCCTTGGCAGACCCCATCTTGCCGTTTTCCCGGGCCTCTTTCCGCACACCTAGCACTCCGAATGGAAGACGATACAGGGTGTGAGGTTGGTATCGGAGCCCACACATGTCGGTTCTGATGATAGTAAGTCGAACTGGCGAGAGGTAAAAGAAGTTCTCAACCAGCTCGAAGAGATCACCCAGTGACCAGGTCTCGATCTGGTGCGGTAGTACCCTCAATGCCAGACGGTACTAGAGTGATCGTTAGCATTCCTGCCCCTTTCCCCTTCTTCCCTAACCATACCCATCCCGAGGCTTGGTTGGAAGCCGTTGAAGCTCAAGACTACAGTGCGGGTGATCTTCCCCACGTTCTTACCTTGTTGCTCCGCAATACGTCGCATGACTGGTTTAGAAAGCATGCGTGGGTAGATTGGAATACTTTCAAACTTGCCTTCTTGGCTCGATTCGATACTGTAAGTGAAGACGCCGCCTAGTACGTGCTCAAAACTCGGCCACAAGGACTAGAGAAATTATTGCCCGATTTCGTGGATCGATTTCAAACCACGTTGGACAAATCTAGGCGAGACGAGAAATCCGCTCGAGGTCTGCTCATCGATCACGTACGAAATCCGACATTAAAAGGGAAATTGCAGAAAAAGGTCCCGCCGAAGACACACGTGCTGTCTGCGATCATCGCCAAAGCATTGGAATTAAACCTGGCTGATACAAAAAAATATATCAGTCAGGGAGATGAAGATATTACGGATCCCGTACATGATGTAGTGGCTAAAAGGCGATCGTGGTTGCGAGTGGTAGAACAGTTTTATCCCGGCCCTGACCATGACCTCCCCGACGGGATCACTTCCGATATCCCGACCGTCTCTTCTTCCTCCCCCCCAGTGAATCAGCCAATCGCAGCAGTAAAAAGTAGAGTCTCACCCGAACTCCCCTTGCCGGCCGTGACTAACTTACATCTTGCCCAGATGATCTATACGGCCACTACCAAGCAGTCCGAATGGATGAGCAACTTTATCCAAATGCAGGCCGCCCACATGGAGCGGATGAAACAGATAATGAGCAGGCTCATCAAGCCTAACCCGACCCCCGCTCGGAACAGCCCCGCGTCGTTTCCACTCTTGAAGGCACCGCCTGCACCAGGATACGCACCTCAGTTCCCTCACCCAACTAATCCAGCAGGAAAGATTGAATGTTTTAACTGCAAATAGCCCGGGCATGTCGCCGGAGACTGTCTGCAGCCAAAGCGTAATCAGCCCCCACCTGCTGCGGCCCCTGTGGCTCTGAATCAAGGACGAGTGGCCGCATTGATGGATAGTGCCCAAGGAGGGGAACTAGTAGCCTATGCCCCAGAACAGCCTTTCCCCTCGGAGGCAACGGCGTCGACATCGGGAGCTTCTTCCTCCGACGCTGCTGACGTGGTTGATCCACTTGAATATCTCCATCTTGCAGGCATGGTCGGAGCGATCCGATCGTCCCCTGATGATCTCGAATGGGTGGATCGTGAATCCAATCCCGACCCACAATTTCGGACGGGAGAAATTGATGTATTGCGAACGCTCAAGCAATTGGATATCCGTGTTCCGATCCTGGTGGGACATTTGCTCACCATATCTTAAGCGGCAAATGATAAACTTTTGCAACATTAACAGAAAAATCAAAAGCGCTTCACCTATCAGCGCATACAACGAATGTTAAAGAAGAAGGAAGGAGGCGAGGAAGTCGCACCGCCCGAACCCGAAGCCAACGAATCGAGGTCACGTGAATAGCAGCGATCCATGTAGCAGAGAAGGAGCACTTCGTGCAAGCTTGACCGGTAGTATGGAAGAGCGTGGAATGTGATTGTGAGGTTTGGGGCAAGTCGTTTAACGCCCTTTTCGACACAGGGTCTTCTGCGGTGGCAATATCATCAGACACTGTCAGAAAGACTGGACGGCTCGGATCCATTCTTCCTCAATCTGGCAAAGACAATTATGTCTCTGCCGACAAGGAAGCAATGAACATCGTAGGCATTATTGAGAATGTGGATGTAAAGGTTGGACGAGTACACGTCCTCGTTAACGCACTTGTGATAGATGTGCGCTCTTATTCTGTACTATTGGGATTGCCTTAGGCGACGGCGGTGGGCGCACGCTTGCATTTCGATTCAGAACAACTGGTGCTCACACAAACTGGGGGAAAGCCCTTGACTGTTCCCTTGCGAATTTCCACCCAAACGATAAAATGACCTATTAACTCACCCCAAATAGGGATGATTCGATGCATTGATCCCAATGAGCATTCCTCCTCCGACATCGGCAGTGGAATCAGGGAACAAGAATATGAGGAAGAACTACCTAGTGAGGATGAATGGAAGCACCTGGTCGAACTCTTCGAACACGAAATTCCCGAAGAATTTCGAGTGCGCCCCGACACTGCCCGAAGCTTCCACGTGGATTCAGGAAATAGCGCGTCTTCGCCTCCGAAGATCCAGGTCAGTCCTTCTGTCCTCCTCAGGGAACCAATCTTGCAAGTGTCTGACCTGGCCGACGATTTGGAACCCCCTCGGACCTTGTACGAGGGAGCACTTTCCTTGCGAACGCATTATCAGCAAACGGAACATTATTTGGATGTTTCTGTTTTTCTGCCCCGACCGCTACTAACGACAGGAGCAACGATTGCTCTGATTAAACGGGAAGCAGAAGCACCGGTAAGTGATGTACCTGATCTAATGTAAGAGATGACGGACCTAACAGGACCGACTGTGGAACTGACTTCAGCCGGCTCAGAAACTGACGCCAAAACTAAAGAGACCGAAATTATCAGCCCCACCGAATCACAAATGATTGTGATTGTCTTCTCTGTTCGCATCCATAGTTCTGTCTTTTCAAGCATCTACGACCAATGGGAGAGGTCGGTTGATTGGATCGACATACCTCTAAAGATTCTCGGGGAATCAATGATTACCCTACCGAACCACGTCCCCACGAAACTTCGAAAGTCATTGATTAATGTTCTGAACGGTTATGCAGAAGTGTTGAGCGTGCATGATAACAATATTGTCCTAACTAACGTGATTGAGCATGCCATCCTCACGGGAGATCATCTGCCCATTAGTTGCGCTCCTTATCGATACTCGCCAGCTCAAAGAGCGGCCGCTTTTCAGCGGATTAAAGAGTTCGAAGCTAATGGATGGATCGAACCCGCTATAGGTCCATGGTCTTTTCCCGTAGTAATCGTGCCTAAAAAGGCCGAAGGGATTTGTATTTGTATCGATTATCGAAAATTGAATGATATCACGATCAAAGATGTGTAACCCCTCCCCCTGATTGATGAGTTGTTGGATGCGATTGGGAGTGCGTGGTTTTTCAGCAAGTTTGATGTTCGCCATGGGTTCCATCACCTTCTTGTCCGAGAAGAAGATTGTCCGAAAACAACGCTTGTGCTTTTAGAGGGTACGTGGCAGTGGATTCGATGTCCAATGGGTATCTGCAATGCCCCCGCGACCTTTCAGCGAGCCATGAATATGGCTTTTCAGAATTTCGTGCGGAAGACCCGTTTGGCGCAGAGCATCATCAACTACTGCGTGATTGTGTACATGGATGACATTCTGGTGTACTCGAGTTCCTACGAGGGACATGTGCAACACATCGAATGGGCTCCGCATGCGTTGCGAGATGCGGGCTTCAAAGTGGCGCTTGAGAAATGCCAATTTTTCCTTACCACCATTTCCTTCTTAGGACACGTGGTAACCGACAAGTGGCTCCAGCCGGAGCCGCAAAAGGTGGTAGCTGTCAGAGATGCGCCGGTGCCTACGACTATCGCGCAAGTTCGCGCCTTTTTGGGCCTGGCCTCATACTACCGAAGATTTATCAAGGGCTTCGCGATGATTGCGGGACCCCTCATGAATCAGTTGCGCAAGGATCAACCGTTGATCTGGATGCCGAAGTGTGATCAAGCGTTTTCAAAACTCAAGGCCACTCTCATTTCGGTTCCGGTCCTTATAAGACCGGATCCTGAAAAGCCTTTTCTTCTCATCACTGTCTGGCAGCCAGAGGCAATTTCGACGATCCTTGCCCAGGTGGGACCAAGTGGACTGGAGAGCGTGGTGGAGTACGCATCCAAATTAGTTCCCGCCTTCAAGCGCAACTACGCTGCTCCAACTGGAGAATGCTACGCGACTCTCTGGGGAATCCGTCACTTTCGCGCTTACCTGTACGGGCGGAAGTTCACCTTGGTAACCGATCATGAACCCCTATTGGCTCTGAAGAAATCGAAGGATTACTCTGGCATGATCGAGCGATGGGCAACGGTGCTGCAGAGCATGGACTTTGATATTCGTCATCGGAAGCACGAGAGACACGGGAATGCGAATGGACTGACACGACTGCACCGGCCTGAGAAAGTTTCGAAGAGTGAGGAGGTGATTCCGTGGAACGAGCCCGAACAAGAGATCGGACCTCGGTACGGCCAAGTGGAAATCCTGTCGAAGCAGTAAGTGACATGAGGAAGAATTTGTCTGTTTTATCCTCTCCGCAATTCAGTCCCATCTCTCCTCCTTTGTCATTATGACTACCCCACCTGTATCCGCAACCCCTTCTTCTCCTACTAATTATACCCCGCTCACTTCCTTAGCTTTCTTTGCCACCCTCCCCGATAAATTCTGCTATTTTTGCACGTGTATTGCACGGGTATAGGGTCGACTGTCATCCTTTCGAAACCGGGTTTGTCGATTGGGTAGAATGTGCAACATGTGTCAATCGTGCGCACGGGGCCTGCGTTCGATATCGGACAAGTAGCAAGGAATGGAGGTGCCCCCTGTGTAGAATGAACAAACTCCCCACAGAGGTTCGATTCGAGGCCGTCCGTGCGGACGACCCTGAATACGACGAAAAGTACAGACGAGCGGAGGTTTGGACGGATAAAATTTTGTTGGCGAAATTAGCGGGATTATCATTGGGTCACCTCACCAGACACGACAGGCGTAGGGCAACCAAGAGATCTCGGGATTATCGGTGGATCAACGGTCATTTGGAAAAGCGTAAAACTGACAGATCGGGTTCGTGGTTGACGGTTCCTCATCCATTCCAGAGATATGATTGGATCCGATCTGGTCACGAAGAACAGGCCGCTCATTTCGCGATACGTGTCACGGAGACAACTATAGACCAGAACCGATGGTTCTAGTCAAATATACGAGATGATGTCAAATACATCGTTGCAAACTGTCTGGTCTGTGCCGCAGATCGCGCCGCAATACGGGGACCGAACACGATAGTACCCATGGAAGTAGAGCGTCCGTTCCAGCGAGTCAGTATGGACACAACAGATATCAACGTGCCACCTAGCCCAAACCGGTGTGAATATTCTATCCTGTTGGTATTAATAGACCATTTTTCCAAGTACATCGAGGTGTATCCCTGTAAGACCCGAAAGGCCGCAGAAATGGCCACGTACATCGAACGGTTCCTCTATACCCGTCTAGACACTGAAGAAATTCTAACCGACAACGGGTCCAAATTTAAGGGAGCAGTAGAGGAACTGCTCGCACGAAGAGGCGTTACGCTCAGACATACGGCACCCCACGTGTCCCTGTCAAATGGGTTGGCCGAGAATGCTAACCGTATGATTAAACCGCCCTTCGCAGGAATTTAGCGGCACACAACACGCGTCCGTGGCCCGAGATCGTATATCAGATCGTCGGAATCCACCGGGCCACCCCTCACGAGTCTACGAGGCTTACCCCTTTCCAGCTTCGTACTATTAGCCTCCCCTGTGTCGACTACCGGGGTAACTCCGAAATCGCCGAAGCAGGGGGTAGAGACACGCATGCAACCCTCAAGGCCAAGGCCAAAAGGTATACCGAATTAATGAAGCAGGTCGTCCCCAAGCTAGCCCTGAAAAGACAAAGGATGACTGACCTAGCCCACGGTAGGCAGGTCCGTAGCTACGAGGCTCGAAACGAAAATGCTGGGCCCCAACATCAATATAAATTAGGGGACCTAGTGCAGGTACGTAAATGTGCACGCGATCGGAAACTCGCTCCTAAGTTTTTTGGTTGTTTTCGTGTTGTTGAGCTCTGACCAAACGGCGTTAACACGGTGCTCATCGCGCCTGAGGCTAGTGCCAGCCATAGCTTTGTCCCCATCGTCCGGCATACCTCCTACCTTCGTCCTCTTCCTCCCTCTGATCTTCCATCCTCTGATCTTCCTCCATCTTCTTCCTCAGAAAGCGAGGAGGACGACGATGATCTAGCTCTCTCTCCGCTCCCTCCCTCGTGCCCTTCGTCTTCCTCTCCGACCTCGCCATGAGTTTCATCACGGAGTGGGCTCTTGACGAACAACTGTTGCAGCCACGTGGCCACATCTCGGAAATTCGGCAAGTTCGTCATCCACGACTTAATACGGATCTGCGGCGTTTGGTGCAGTTCTTCTGCGACGTGGGCGTGTGTGCCGCCGCCGCGTTTCGAAGGGAACTCTCGGGCTGTGGGATTAGCGGAAGTAATCGCAGTTCGTCGGCGAGCGGCTCCTGGACCGAGCTACGTCACCACAGTCGCGGCTTTCAGCGGCGACATCAATTCGGTCAATCCACGGTGGCACACCGCGATCTTGGGTTCACTGCGAGAGTGGACAGAGCAGGTGTCCAACGTGTGGCAGCACAGTCTCGCCCAACTAGGGCACAAGCTCATCCCGACCTTTGCACCAGATCTTGGCGACATCCGCCGCTCTGCGTGCGAGCCGCCAGTTGCGATCCCCACCCTCGTTCCCTTCCTACCTTCCCAATGAACCACGACGATCCTCTCGCTCCTCTCTCTTTCTTCGGTCTTCCCTCTGTCTTCCCCATCTTCTGGCAGTCCGATCTTAACCCTTCTCTCTCTTTCTCGTTTCACCCTCTTTCTGTCCCGCTCATTAATCCTGGACATTGGCGACTGTGGCGTGATACATTAAACGAGCTCTCCTTCTACTTGGCCCGAGTACAGGTAACGTGGACGCAGACCAACGAACATCCTGCGTGGATCAAAAATGTGGAGCTGCTGATCATACAAGCTTGGAGGAATAACGCCGAGGGCGATCTTCTCAGCTTTCTCTTTGGCTCGGTGCGGCCGAGCCACCGCCATCGCGTTGATCGTGCAATTGGCGGTCGATCTCTTGCCCGACATCTATTCAGAAAGTGACGACAGCCCTGCTCCGTACGTTCTCGAGCGGTCGTTGGATCCGTACCTACAGTGGACGGCGTGCGTGGAATAGCCAAGAGACGACGATACGTTACCTTCACGGCAGGAGTATCTGAAACCGTACGACATCATCCCTCACGCCTTCTCTCCGAAGCCAGAGGAAGTGGTGATCGACGAAGACGAAGAAGACGACGACGAGGAAACGTCGGAGGAATGGAGCTATAGCGAGTATAGCGAGGGCGAGCTGAGTGAAGAAGAAGAAGAAGAAGAAGAAGAGGAAACCGGGTCTGACTGGCAAGCCTTGCCGGAGGAAGCGGCGCCCACAAGCACAGAGGCGGAAGAACCGGAAGCAGCGCGAAGGCGCGAAGAAATTGCCGCCGAAAAACACCTGCTGGAGTTTGCCAGCGCAGCCAGCTTGCGCATCAGTAACGATCTGACCAGGGATCCAGATTCGTCGAAGCCCGAAGATGGCGACCCAGCAGCCGCCACCTCAACCGCCGCGCAGCGGAGACGGAACCGATCCCCCTCCTCCTCCATCCCAACCTGTCCCCAGTTCGCCCATGTACCGATGCGGGCGATAGGCCTTTGTCCTCGGACACTATCCCGCCGCCCCCTTGATTTCCTCACCCTCGAACAGATCCGCACCCACGTCACCTTCCCCCTCCATCCCTTCCTTCCCCATCTCTTCCGCGAATTCTACTCTGCCCGCCTACTCGCTACCGTCCACCCCCACGCATCCCTTAAGCCCGCTGCCCCCACATTCTGGTGGCATATCCTGGTGTTCAGCGCTGCGTGGGAGCAATGCAACGTGGTAGAAATCTATTGCGTAGCCATGGGGACGATCCCCGCCTGTCGCCACTACGAGTTCTTTCGAGCGGCGCTTATTCGCACCCTCTCTTCCTTCTATCGCGACTATCTCGCTTCGCTTCCTCACAGCGGCGATCACTTTCCTCGCTTCCACCGGATCATCCGATATGAGGAGCTTCTGGTGATGGTAGAAGGGATGAATCGCTACCTACCCCCACTTCCTCCCCGTCGCCCCCGTGGACTCCCCCCCGTGTACCGTGTCTACTTCCTTATCCCCACGATACTCTAATCTCCAACCCTTCGACAAGAGAAGACGACACGAATAAGAAGTTTTGCGAAGATCACGACAAGGACGATAACGTCCATTCACACTCTGATTCGACGGGCCGCGACGAGCTGGGATGCAGAGCACACAGAGATCAGGTGGACCATGATGGCGTCACCTGGACGATCTCTACAATACGAAGAGCAGGAGGTTGCACATGACAAGGCTGCAGAGATCTTGCCACGGATGTTGTCGCCATCTCCTCCGCGGCTCAGTTATCGTTCCTTGTGCTTCTTTCTGATGCCCTGTCTTCTTCTACCCCCTGTTCAAACCCCCATTCAGTCAAGAGATTGAAATTGAAGTTGGCATCAACATGAACTCTCTGTTGATACGCTTGGTTCCTCATGCATCACTCTTCCCCCTCCTCCCTTCTCCCTTCTCCGCCGTGACATGCAATCAGCAGATCGCATGATTTTGGAACCCCCTGCGCGTCACATATGTGACGAACTACTTCCCGAACCCGTGCTATCTTTCGTACCCCTTTTTTTTGCTTAACCCCATGAAAATCCCGTTTCGTTTTTCTTGACTTCGGGTGCCGCGTTTTTTTGGCCCCCATCTTTCGAAAGCTTTCACGATTCTCGGGCTTTGCTTTTTCTTTTTGCAATTCGGGAAATGCATGGGAATTTACGTGCGCCTTAGCGAGCGCACTAGGAATTGGGCCGGACAGTTGGGAATTCCGGGATAAGCGGAGCGACAACGTGTCCTTTTTATGTATGAATATTCTTGATCACGTCGACGAAAACTTTCGGAATTTTGTGGGAATACGAATAGGCGTAGGATTTTCTTTTCCCGCATCGCTCTTTTACGCGAGGATATGGTGATTTCAATTTTGAATTGGTTTAGGATGTAGGCAAGCTGTAACTGTTTCGGTGCCTTTTCTTGTTTTTTGTTGATGGCGCCGCACATGCAAAGCTTTCTCCCCTCTGTCCCCCGCATCGTTCTCTCCCGCGCTCCTTTTTCCTTCCCCCTCCTCTTTCTCCCTCCTCGTAATTGTTTTTCTCTCTCCCTCTCTGCTCATTGCGGGCCCATTTCCCTTTCTTGGTCATCTGAATCTTGGACCCGTCTTGCGCTACTTCCCGTGCCTTTTCTCTTCTCCCCCTATGAGCTCAGTGCACGATGCCCGGTCGATCCTTCGATAACTCCTGCTCGCCAATCAGGTACGTGGATCAATAGGGACTTCCTATTGCGCGACGAATCTGATTGGTTGAACCTTGAGTACCGAGAGATCAACATGGCTTTCACGAAGCCCTCTTCTCAAAGTCCTCTCCTCCTGCTTCTCCTCTTACACCTCAACTTCCCTTTCACTTTCTCCCCCTTCTGTCTCCCTTGTCGCGTCTATAAAATCCGCAAGCGCGTCCGCAAATATCTCTTTATGTCTCGACTCTTGAGCCAACTTCCGGGAAGCAGTGGCTTGGCAGAATGTCTGATGCGAGTCAGAAAGTCCTGTCGTGCTGACGATAGGCTGGCCGGTTGCACGCTTGATCGCCACGACGGACTGTGAGATCTGGGCGAACCGCGTTGAGCATACGTCGGCGGGGTGACGATCGCAGTGGTGGGAGTTAGCACGTGGCGGCCGAGATCGTCGGTGCGGATATGGGGATGGATGATCGGAGTTGAGTGAGTGTTTGGCCCGGGGCCATATTCGAATTCGAAGCGAATGCGCCTTTGTAATTGCGGATCTTTTCCTGCTCACGTGAGTGTGCGGCGGTTACGCCGAATTTCTCCTCTCGAGTCTTGTCCTCTTCTGTCTCAATACTCCTTCATCTGCTTCTCTCTCCCTCCTCTATCTATGAATAATGATGAGCCTTGACGTTGGTTTCTTTCTCTCCTTCTCCTTCTTTAGAATGGGAATGAATCAGTTTCTTTCCTGTGTGAGAGAACTTCGTCCGAAACTCTTCCATTAGTTTCCTCGGTAATCCTCAGAGATCGAGGAATTGATCCTCTTGTCTTGTGAACGATGGATGCGTGCGTACGAGTCCCTCTAAACGACGGGCCGTAGCACGGTGGGAAGCTCGACAATACTTTTTGGATTGAATTTGGATTTTTCTCTTTTCTCGCCGCGCCCGCGCGCACATTCTGCGACGCGCGAAAACAACCGACTTGCTTCATCGGACCAACACGGGGGATTTCAGTTCCGTCAGTGTCCCCACACTCAATTTCCAAAAATCCTTGGCACACCCCATCTTGCGGTTTTCCCGCGCCTCTTTCCGCACACCTAGCACTCCGAACGGAAAACGGTACAGGGCGTGAGGTGGCGCGTCACAGTTTGACCATTTCTGAAATCCTATATCCCATCAGTGGAAGAAAGCTAGATGCTGCCTAAAATTCCGAAACACCAGAAAGCTGAAAAGATGATGATGATGCCGATCATTATGATAGTAATCGTGATGATTAGTATTTTAAAGAATAGAAGACTATGCTATCAGTACCTGTGTGTTCGAAATCCGATTCAACGGGGGTTTGGAGTTGAACGGTTCAACTCCCGTTGAACCCCCATTTCAACTCCGCGTTATACCCTGTTACAACGTGGTACAACTCGGCCCGCGGAATTTTTTTTTGCCTCCAAAAAATAACTAAAAAATAAATAAAAAAATATTGGGGTGTAGGTTTTTTTCCTCTCGACATCCCCATATTTTTATTTGTATTGTTTTTTGCATTTAAATTATTTTTCAAAAATCAAAAACAAAACGAGACTCAAAATACATAGAT
>BFEA01000806.1:319239-344192 GCA_003427395.1 Chara braunii | reverse complement strand
TTTTTTCACTTTTTTTTTTTCCACGTGTGTCCTGCCACGTGTCCGAGGCCCATTGGGCACGACCCGTTGATCGTATTTCAACGGGAAGCCCCCGTTGTACTGTTCAACGGGGATTGAACTCGGGCCTCATGGCCGTTCAACAGGTTCAACGGAGTTGAATAAATCCCGTTGCGAGTTGAATGGACACACAGATCAGTACTCCTGGCCCCCTACTCCCATCACACCTCCTAGCCCTCCTTGTAACCAGACATTGGGCCTCAGAGACAAAACCCTACTAACAAGTACCCACCTTAGTTAACCTGTTCTCGCCCCCTAGACTACCCTTGGCCCCATAGGTTGTCAAGGCAGCCCCCCCAGTTCACCATTGGATTGCCTTCCTCCCTCAGCCAATCCCCAGATCTCTCTACAAGGCCTCACACTCCTGACAATGCAGGTTACAGGGCAAACGCCCCAGCTCCGGCCAGCTTCGTTCTGGCATTTGCAAACCAGGTGCATCGAACAAAGCAACTCCGCAGATATCGATCAAGTTTTGATCATCTCCGAAATCCTGAATCCCGTTTGAAGGAGAAAGCCTGAAGCCGTTAAGAATTACAGAACACCAGGATGCTTTTTTTTTTTTCTCTTTTTTTTTTTCGCCAGTTGAAAGATTCTCCCCTCCCTCCCCTCCTCCCTTTCCTCCCTTCCCCCGTACCATCATTGCCTCCGCTGAAGAACAAGGACCAATGATCTGTCCTCTTCTGCCCCAACAAAGTACAGTCCCACCTCCCTCCTCAGTTGCATACAGTTCCCGCCCAAAGTATACCACTGCCTACCACTACCCTATTCTGCCCCCACTGGGATTTACCCAGCCCCAGTATAGAGTTTCCACATTATCTGCCCATGCCCTCTCCGGAGTTTCAMCCCCCTCCTGATGMAACCCCTGCAGAACTGGGCTCTCCCCGATCCCTACCACATTGTCCGTCAGGAGAGTTTCTGAAAAAAACGAAGGAAATTATGAAAATTATGGAGTTTCCAACTAGTGACTCCAGAATCCGTCAGGAGAGTTTCTGAACAATACGACTGAAATTAAGTAAATTATGAGACGTACAACTAATAGAAAAGATACTGAGATCTAGAATAGGATTGTGATACGTTGTGATGGAAAAAATTAAGAATAGATGAACATGCTGAAATGTCAACAGATTGTATCAATTAGCTTTGTGATAGAAAAAATTGAGAATAAAAATGTGTGCTGGAAAGCAAACAGATTGTATTAATTGTCGATTTTCGTTTTCGGTATACCGTATAGTTTGTTAATATGTATTCAAGAGATCCGAGATAAGATGACTGATATGATTAAAATAATTGAAGATGAGATTTAGATGAGATTTTGATTGTAGATAATAATATTAGTGATAATAAAAAATGGATAGATTCCGAAATTCTAAGATTTTTTAGATCCCTGGAAAATTCCTAGGTTAATTACGAATCGAGAAGATGAACAAAATGTCGAACCAAGACACGCTTAAAAGGTCAGACAAAAAACGACTCTCCCCTCTCTATATCTCCTTTCTCACCCGACCTTCTCACTTACCTTCTCCCTCTCCTTCCATTCCTCCCCCTCCCCCTCTCCTTCCCCATCCTCATCTTCCCGCTATCCCATCTCTCTTGACTTTCTCCCTATCCCGTGTGCAAGAAAAGAGGAAAAAAACGAAGAAAGGAGAGGGCAAGAGAACAATTATAATGATACTCTATTGAAAAACAACCGACCTCCTCCACCCAAATTAGCAAGAGGAAAAGCAAGAGCGATTACCCCTGAAGCTAAGCTCAAAGAAAGCTTAGCTCCCCTTCATGTGGCATGCTGACCTACAGCAACGCCCACCTGAAGCATGAAAGCAGGTAGATGGCACCAAGGTGCTTTCAAAAGTCGGTTGATAAAGAGTAAAGTAGAGTACTAGCCACTCGTTGACATCCACATTCCGTTTCACCCATCATGTAGAAAGAACGCTTGCCCAATTTCACTCGGACCACGACGCACCATTAGAGCTGAAATGTTGACGTGGCCATACCCCACGAAGCCCATCGCAGCCCGCGCGTACATTCTTGACAACCCAAACACACCCGCCAGCCAGAAGCCTGCGGCCACTTAGCTAGCAAACACTGTTTGAGCCGCCATGGCCGCACACCCAGCCTGCCAGCTGCCAGCCTCGCCAGCCAGCCACGACCGCGCGCTCCCCCGGAGGCGCGCGCCCAAATCAACATGCGTACGCGCGCACGTGCATCCAACATGGCTACAGAGCTAGCGCATCCTGGAATTTCCACAGTCATCACAATGTTAGTGCGAGGTCACACACTGTATGCAAATATCACAAAACATTGTAACATTTGCTACGGCTTCTGTCATATTTAGCCTCTGCTGCTACTCGATGAAGGGTGGGGGACGATGAGAAAGGGAGGCACAGCTACAGGCAGGTCTCTGTCTTTGTGCTAGCCAGACCTCCACTGGCGGCCCCAACCCTATACCCTAACCATTAGGGGCAAGGGGCAACATGAAATCTCCCCTTCACAGAGAGAGGAAAACTATGCTTGCAGGGGTCCCCTCTAGATAGTCTTAGGAGTAGGTAGTGGAAGGTAAAACAAACAGAAGTTGAGAGAAGAATATAGACAGTTGTGATCACCCCAATAAAAAAAGATATTTGCGTTGGAAAAAAATAATAATAATAAAAAAATTTGCATTGGCTGCTGGTCACACCTAACCGCCCGTGCCATATGGGACAGGGTAGCAACTTCCTGCATGTCAGAATTTGCGTTATTGTGCAAGACGCACACGAAGAGGGATGTGTTTCTTGTTTTTTCTTTGACTTCCTTTTCCCTTAAACTCTTGGGAAGGCAAAAATGCATTTGTGCTCACCTCTTGCGGTGGAAATTGTGGCCAGGCAGGCTGGAGGATTTGCATACCCATTTGAGTCATTTGCCTACCTGCTCTGGCTGTGTGACCCCGTACTATCGCAGAATCTGCAATGTTTGTGAATTTTGCTACCAGTGTGACCATGCCCTGAAACGAATAGCCTGGGCTCCGAATTCTTGGGGAGCTACGGTTTTCCCTCATTTCTGAAGCGGCAAATGTACTAGTATATTCTACAATCTATTTACGTATAGGGCCTCGCTGCACTACTCTTGATTTGAGCTTTTTCTTGAGTGCGGTAAAAGGGCACTCTAAAATCTGTTCTAGAGCCGTCAGAATGACTCTAGAAAAGTAATAGAGTCGTCATCGCTCCACTTAAGTTCGCCCCAGATTTTTCATTTCTTGAGCTGTCGGAGCGGGTCCGTCCTTCTCACTCTTGATTGATCTAGAGCACCGGCCTGCAAAGGTGTTTTTTGAGAAAACTACGGCGCAGTCAGGGTTTGAGTTTGTAATTGCACTTGAGGCAAAAGGGCTGGTAATGCTGAATGTATATGAACTACGTTTCGGGTCCGGTGGGGTCGCGTGGGGGTGTGTTGTATTCGCGGGATTGCCTGAAGTGCAATTACAAACTGTTTTCGGGACTGCGCCTGAAGTGCAATTACAAACTGTTTTCGTGACTGCGCCGAAGTTACCCCGTGTTTTTTTCTAGGGAGGTCTGGAGGACATCCTTGAGTGGACCTTTGAGTCTGGAAGGACAACCCAGGCTCGCACTGTCCTGTAGTGAAATGGCAGGCTGAGCTCAGAAAAAGTGACGGAAGGTGGTTTTTTCTAGGGAGGTCTGCAGGACCCTTGAAACTCCTTGGTTTTCCTTGAGTGGGCCTTGAGTCTGGAAAGACAACCCAGGCTGGCTAGTGAAATGGCCGAACTCAGAAAAAGCCAGGGAGTAACTCTAGATTTTCTAGAGTCTAGAGCTAGGGCCTCGCTCCACTGCTCTGGACATGCACAAAAGACAAAAATCATGGCAGTATATCTTTCCGTAGTGAAATGGCCGAACTCAGAAAAAGCGAGGGAGCAACTCCAGCTTTTCTAGAGTCTAGAGCTAGTGCAGCTATGCATAGAGTTTTGGACTTTTCGTGACTCTGACAGCTCTAGAAAGACTCTAGAAAATTTTCACGAGGCCAGAGTAGTGTGCAGCGAGCCCCATAGTCTCGTGAAACTGACCGGCCCTGGGTGGGTCATTCACGAATTTCGTTCTTTTGGTTCAGTCTGGATTCTTAGGGCATACTCACAGCAGGCCCTCAAAATAGCAGACTCCCAAAATGAGTCCTTCCTTTACAGGGGCTGGATCTGGCCGCTCATTTTGTAATTTTGCGAGTCTGAGGGCCTAGTCTGAGCATGCCCTAACTTAGTTCTGCATTCCAAACCATCAGTACTTCGCCCAGCTATCTAGTGCGAGCCTTGCACTACAGAGCCTTGCAGAGTCTAGAGCTTCAAGTAGCTGGAGGAGGGCGCTAACTAAAGACACATAAAATTAAAAAAAAAAAAGGAAAATTTGTCTGGCGCCCCTGTATTTTCCATTTATTTGCGCCGCGCCCCTCCAACATGCGAAATACCCTGCCGCGCCCCTCTGACCAGTAGTGAAATGTTTAATAAACCCCTGGCGTCGTTTGCGCCTCACATGTTTTTGTAGTGCCCCTACCAGTACCCACAACAAGTTTGTGTCATGCCCCTACCGGATAGCCATTCGGAAAATTTCCGATATGCCCCTACCGGGGCCGTCGATCTTTTCACTGTGCCCCTGTCGCCGTTGGAGGCACTCAGGATCAACCTGACCGACAATAACCGAGGACTGCTGCACCCCAGATCCGCCGTCGCATAGGCCTTCTGCCTCTCTCTCTCTCTCTCTCTCTCTCTCTCTCTCTCTCTCTCTCTCTCTCTCTCTTTCTCTCTCTCTCTCTCTCTGTGTCTCTGTGTGTGTGTGTGTGTGTGCATGTCACACACATACACACACACACACACACACACACACACACACACGCACACACACACACACGAGTGTCGACAACGAGCGGAAACTAAGAGGTGGGGGCCCTGGGGGGGACACTCACCTTGCGATGGTAGACGGCCAGCGAAAAAGAAGACTACAGGAGGTTGGATGAGCGCGTCAAGAAAAATGGCGGCAGCGCGTCAACAAGAACTTTGTTCGAAATTGAACTCAAATTTCCAGTGCCAAACTGCTGCAGGGGCATCACAGGAAGATGGGTGCTCCTTAGGACGGCATATGGCAAATAGCCCAATGAAATGGGACCTCTGGTTGAGGGAGGGCGTCATGGAAAGTTGCGCCACTACGGACGGGGGCCTGCCAGAAAGACTTTCAAGCCCAGGGGCGCGGCAGGGTATTTCGCATGTCGGCGACGCAAATAAATGGAAAATACAGGGGCGCCAGACAAATTTTCCCAAAAAAAATGAAAAAATAAAAAATAAAAAACAACGAACGAGGTTCTACAAAATAGAAAAACAAAGACATGAAATGTGTGTGTGTGTGTGTGAGAGAGAGAGAGAGGTGGTCAACAAGAGCTGGAGTTGAACTGCAAAGCAAGAGAGAGAGAGAGAGAGAGAGAGAGAGAGAGAGAGAGAGAGAGACAGAGAGAGAGAGAGAGAGAGGTGGGCAAGAAGAGCTGGAGTTGAACTGCAAAGCATCATGATTGGTTTTGGGAAATGAAAATTTGTTTATAGAGCATGATGTGGTCTGCCCTGCACCGTTAATTTTTAACTTTTGGACTATTTTTTTCCCTTTAATTATCCTCGTATCCTCTCCTCAATTGTTGTGCAGAAGTCCGAGCAATTTGTGGTAAAAAAGTTTTTTTTTTTTTTTTTTCAGAATAACAAGACATGTTTGCATCCTGAAAAGCGATTACATAACCACGCCGCCAGCATGAAATCGTAATCGAATTTGTGCTTTATGGATCTGCCCAGATAACGACAAATTGTGTGAATCTTCTGTACATCTATCTTATCCTCTTATCCACTCCTATCCTCTCCTGAATCGTTGCGCAGGATCTGCATAGATAACAGCAAGTCAGCGACTCTTCTGGATATCGCGATTGCTTCCCCCCCGCAACTGCAGTCATAGAGTGGCGCTGTTTTTGGGTGCGGAAGAGATAAGAGATAAGGATAAGGATAAGGACAAGATTAATTTTGTCGTTTTCTACCACGGATAAGATAAGTTCTGATTGGTACTGCAGCATGTGACCGCTTTATAAAGACAGTTTGTTTTTGCTGTTATGGAGAATGATCGGGCCGATGGAGACGACTGGCCGGCACCGTTCTCCTCCCTCTCCTCTCTCTCCTCTCTCTCCTCTCTCTCCCCTCTCTCCTCTCTCTCCTCTCTCTCCTCTCTCTCCTCTCTCTCCTCTCTCTCCTCTTTCTCCTCTTCCTCATTTGAGGCCCATATTCGTCCTCTGTCACAGACGACAAACCGCTCGTAGGGTCTCTCTTATACTTATACTGCAATTGCTTTCCCTCTACTTCTTGCTCATCCCGAGGTTTTTCAGTTGCGGCAGGCGTGATCACGCAGTCAAATCGGGCGGCGACCGTCTTGTAAAGGGATGGGCGACCAGGGATGGAGGACGGTCGGTTGAGGACCTTGAGGTATCAGAAACCAGGCTCGCCGGAGAGTCGGTCGCGGGATTGGCGACCAGTCTGCACGGAGGGTCCGTCGAGGGATCAGCAACGACCAGGCTCCACCGGCGAGCGGTGGAGAGATCAGGAGCAACCAGGCTGGCTGGGCGGTCGGTCAAGGAATGGCAGACCAGGCTCGGCGAGCTACCGGTCGTTGACGGATCGAGTACGGGGCTCGGAGAGCTGCTACCGGTCGAGGGATCGACGACACGACTCCGCGGGCTACCGGTCGATGGACGGGCGACCGGACTTGGGCTTGGCGTGCTAACGGTCGAGAGGCCTGCTATTTCCCTTACTGACAATGACGTCCTCGTGCGGGCGACCGGTCGCGGGACCGGATACTTCCCGTACCGGTCGCCCGCACGGTCGGGAGGTTCAGCTCTTGGGGTAGATGGTCTCCATTCTCCGATCGATGTCCCGACAACGTCGTCCTCCTGCGGGCGACCGGTCGCTGTACCGGATACTTCCCCTACCGGTCGTCGGACTCCTTGTACTTCGGCCGACCGAAGGCATCTGCAGTCGCCGCCCGCCTTACCTGCCGAGGCAGCAATCGACATCGCTCAGTGGAATCTCCTAAGCCCGCCCAGGTCCATTGTTTCCGACGCTGCTTCCCAGCCCCCCATGCAGGAAGGAGACGGCACCATATCCTACCGTCTCTTCGTCACGGACATAGCCCTCTCTCCCAACGGATCCCAGCTGTACTACATTCTCTCCGAGAGGCTTATGTTAAGAAACGCTACCAATGTGCGGGACTACAAGAATCAAATCTTGTCGTACAGGAAGGCGGACCTTCAACCAACACTCGCGGGAGTCCCGTCGAGACCGGTCATGGGGGACGTCATCAGCTATTGGTGGCCGACAGTGAGTCAGAACGGGACACGTGTCACATCGCTGCAGGCCTGCGATCAGACTGCATTCGCCTGTAACATGACGATTCCGGAGGCTATGGTGGTGTCCCAATCAGGCACGCATCTCATCCTGTCCCCGAGGAGGGTGAGTCCGCCGAACCTGGTCAGCCTGGGGGTGCAGGAGGGGGCGCGAATCGCCACCCCGATGTCGGCAGAGAGCTTCCAGACACTGGCGACGGATCCGTCGAGATCGACGGTCTACGCCGCGAGCGAGCAAAGCATCCTGGCCATCGCGGTGGATCCGTCGGGGATCCCGACCGGCGCACCGAACGTCGAGACAGTCGCGACCTACGAACCCCCACCTGTCGTCGGGGGTGTTGTGCCCATTCAGGTCTCTCCGCAGAGCTTCGTCGCGTCAGAGAACGGCAGCTGCTTGTACATCATCGAGAACAACCATCGCCAGCTCCTGGCCCTGCCCTTTAGCAATGCAACCTCCTCCTCCTCCCCCTCCTCCTCCACTCCCAATTTCGTCCAGGTCGTCGAGGGCTTGAATCCGAACAATACGGTCTTCATGCAGACTTTGGTCACGACATCGGACGGCTGCAATGTTTTCATCACGGATGTTGATCGGGACGGACTCCGTGGCTACCTGCGATGGGTGAAGGTGAGGTCGCCGTGCAGAGCAGGGGGAAGCGTGGAGATGGTGGCCAGCTATGCAGGCCAGAGTATGTGGGGACTGGCTCTGCTGGAGAGGGAGGAGGAGACACTACTCTACGTCGGGACCAGCGACGGGCAGGTGATCGAGCTGCAAGTCAACAAGTCCTACTTGCACTCCTGTGTCCCGTTCCGGCCAAGGCCCCCCACACCTCCTCCAGCCTCTTCTCCAGCGCCGTCTCCTCTTGTTCCTCCCTCCTCGTCATCATCATCACCTCCGGGTCTCATATCGCTTCCCCCTCTTTCGACGCCAATCACATCTGAACCTGCTGATTCGACTTCCGGTCCCGACGAGTCTGCCGACTCCTCTTCCCCCCTCCATCTCGTGCTGCGTATCGTCCTCCCTTTGACAGCTGTCAGTGTCGTGGCCGCTGTCCTAGTTCTTTTCTGGTGCTACTGCATTGCGCGCCAAGCCAATAGAAATGACGACCACCTCGTCCCCAGATCCAAAGGAGGAGGAGAAGAAGCAGGAGGAGGAGAAGGAGGAGGAGGAGGAGGAGGAGGAGGGTTTTTATTCTCCTCATCCTTTCCCACTCCCTCGTCTTTGACACCATCATCGGGTTCTACCTCCACCGGGTCCGTCAGCTCGAAGAACCGTCGTCTTGATCCCGCTAATGTGCGGGAGTTCGAGCTCGCGACCTTGCAACAGCTCACAGACAACTTCAGCACCCAATACCGTATAGCTGAGAGGGGGGGATTCGGAGAAGTGTACCGTTGTTCTCTGGAGAACAAAGAGCTGGCCATCAAGGTGATGACGGGGGATCTAACGGCGGTGAAGCGGAATCAGTTCATTGCGGAGGTGAACACGCTCACCAGAGTGCACCACGCCAACCTCATTCCTCTCGCGGGATACTGCCAGGAGGGTAATCGATCGATCCTGGTCTATCCGTACTTCAACGGCGGGAGTTTGTGCGGTCGTATACATCGAAGCACCCGCAAAGACAAGAAGACGGAGAGGGACGGAGAGAGGGAGTCGAAGGGCAGGCCACCACCTACTCCACCACCTCCTCCTCCCTTGACTCTCGTCGAACGCTTGTGCATTGCTTATCAGATTGCCAAAGGCATTGCCTACCTCCACGAGGGAGCTAGTCCCCCCATCATCCACAGAGACATCAAGAGTGCCAACGTGCTTCTTGGCGATGGCGTCGGGGAGGAGATCCACGTCGTCGTCGCCGACTTCGGCTTGGCCGCCATTGGTGAGAAGGTCTTTGAGACAGGACACGAACACATCGTGAACACCTCCCACGTGGGCGGGACCTTTGGCTACATGTCTCCTGAGTACATGCTGCTCGGTGAGCTATCGGAGAAGAACGACGTGTACGCCTACGGCGTTCTCGTGTTGGAGATGCTCTCCGCTCGCAAAGTCGTCACGCCGACCGACACCGGCGCTGGCTGGCAGACCATCATTGAGTGGATCCGACCGTTCTTGACGGAGCGACCAGCTAGAAGTCGCAGTACTCGACGTGACAGACCATTACTACAACATGGTCCCGATCCCGACCGTGAGGTGGAAGAGGTTGATCGGAATAACATGCCGAATGCGGTGCTGGACACGTGTCTGCATGCTGAGGTGGAGCGCACACCCTTGATGAGGAAGGCGGCGATGGACACTCTCAAGCTGGCAAACGAGTGCACCCACGAGAAGGACGTGATGAGGCCCGGGATGAGCGAGGTGGTAGAGCGCCTAAGAAAAATAATGGCCGAGGCAAAGATACGCAGTCGAGCTGGATGAAGCCGAACCCACCATTTGTTGTGAGTCTAGAGTAGCCCCATCAGGAATCTGAAATGTATCCGAGAGTTAGTGGAGCAAGACCCATAGGGGCCTCGCTGCACTACTCTAGATTCCAGCTTTTTCTTGAGTGCGGCATGGGTGCACTTACTCAAGAAACGGGCGCTCGAAACAAACATTCTAGAGCTGTCAAAAAGACTCTAGAAAAGTAGTAGAGTAGTCATGATAAGTTCACTCTAGATTTTTCATTTCTTGTTTTGCTCCAGATTTTTCATTTCTTGAGCTGTCAGAGGGGGTCGGTCCTTCTCACTCTAGATTCATCTAGAGCACCAGCCTGCAAAGGCGGCTTTTTCTAGGGAGGTCTGGAGGACACTTGAAACTCCTTGGTTTTCCTTGAGTGGACCTTGAGTCGGGACGGAGAACCCAGGCTGGTGCTGTCCTGTAGTGTGAGTGACAGAGCAACTCTAGCTTTTCTAGAGTCTAGGGGCCTCGCTGCACTACTCTAGACTCTCGAAATATTTGGAGAGTTCGACTAGCATTGTCAGAGAGGCGAGACTCTTGAAATACCCGCCTTTGCTGCACTTACTCTAGAACCTGTGACACTAGATCAACTCTCGAAACCCTGGGTGTTGTCCGACTCGACAGAAGAGCTGCACCACTGCGCTTCGGGACAGAGTCTGGCTGCCGGAACAGGAGGTCCACTCTCGAAAAAACGAGCTTGTGGGCGGGCAACTCCCGAGGACACTTGCAAATTCGGTTTTTGCAGGCAGGAGACTCTCTATGTTTCGAGAGTGGCGTTGTAGCATGGCATCTGACAGCTCTCGATCTGGTTTCGAGGGTTTCCCGATCGAGAGTAAGTGCAGCGAAGACCCACTCTCAAAACTTCAAGAGTCTAGAGTAGTGCAGCGAGGCCCTAGAGCTAGGGCCTCGCTCCACTGCTCTCTAAATGTGCATCTACATGCGCAAAAGACGAAAATCATGGTGGTGTATCTTTCCATAATCTAGCCGAAGATTCACTCTCGTCTTGCGCTTCTCGAGAGTAGTGCAGCGAGGCCCTAGAGCTAGTGCGGCCATGCATAGATGTTAGGACTTTTCATGACTCCGACAGCTCTAGAACGACTCAAGAAATTTTTCACGAGTCTAGAGTAGTGTGCAGCAAGCCCCATAGGGTCTCGCTCCACTACTCTAGATGCCAGGTCTGGAATTCCGGTTCTTGAGCTGTCAGTCTCTATCTCACGAAAATGGCGAGAATCCATCGTCGCTCCACTACCTCATGGAACACACTCACGAAAACTCTTTTCTTGCATTGTCAGAACCTCCTCTCCCGTGGCACTCTTGACGATTCCAGAGCTCCCTCCCTCTGCAGGCGATTCCAGAGCTCCCGCCCGCCTGCAGTGGCGGGAATTTCAAGGGAGGCATCCAGGACCTTGGAAAGTTGAGCATTTTTATGGAGTGCACCTGGAGTCTGGGCGGACAACAACGTGCTGGCCATGTCGTGTAGCTCTCTCAAAGAGCGGCCGGACATCCGAGAGGCCTTCTCGAGTTCGACCTTTCTAGCGTAAGTGGAGCGATGTTCTCTTTTTCAATCGTTTCTAGAGTCTGACAGCTCTAGATTCACTCTCGAAAATCTTCGAGAGTCTAGAGTAGTGGAGCGAGACCCATAGTCATAAAAAAAAAACTGCCCTTCAAAAAAAAAAACTCCCCTCCCCTGTGATTGGTAGGAAGGGGGAGAAAAGAGGACAACAAATGAAGTCCTGTGACAAATGAGGGGTTGGTGAAGTTTCACGGACCCATCAGGAGTCTGAAATGCATGCGTACCGGGATAGAGAGGGAAACACCCTACCCCCTCCATGTATCTGGACTCAGCTGAAGTCCACACATACATCCAAGGGGTCCCGTGTTTTCCGGGCGGGATGTATGTGTCTTCAGCTGAGTCCAGATCTATTGAAAGGGTAGGGCGTTTTCAGAACGCAGCACCCCCATTTTCATGAATTTTGGGTCTTTCGTTTTTTTTTTTTTTTTTTTTTTTTGGTTTTTTTTTTTGTTTTTTCCCAACTTTAAACCCTTCTGTACTTTGGGTCAAAAAATGAGAAATCAATTTGGTTCAAGAAATATAAAATGTCCGTTTTGACGAAATCCATGTCTACATGCATTTGGAGGGTTTTTGGACTACTTGAAGGTGCATTCACTCTACACATGCATTTGGATGGTTTGTGCATCAGGTGCACTCGCACGAGGCCAACATTTTGACAGCATCCAAAAGCATCCAGTTCAGAAAGAGTCCAAATGCGTCTAGTGTGGAAGGAGGCCCTATGTATGCTTATATCATGGTGAAGGCCCAAGACCTGTAGTATAGACCTTGAGGATGGTGATAATTTATGATGGTCCCAATTTTCAGATGGACCCATTTTTCAGATGGACCCCATTTTCAGATGGACCCAATTTCAGATGGGCCCAATTTTCAGCAGGTGTTGCTCCCCATCAACCAATGGAATTACAGCTATGCTGATGAAAAGAGAAAGGGTAGGGGGAGGAGAAGCCGGGGGCCAAGGGGGTTTTGTATTAGTTCATGATTTTTAATTTAGTGAAAAAAAAAAAAAAAGAGGAGCCCAATGATTGTCGGGATCTGGAGTGGGTGGACACTGTCGGGATATGGAGKGGWTCTWYTTTTTTTTTTTTTTTTTTYTTTSGKGGGGGGRGGGGGGGGGGGGGGAGGGTGTAACTTTAGTAGAGTCACAAAAACGAGTTCTACTTGCACTGTAGGGCCTGATACAGTTTGCAATTGCACTTTGGGCACCTTACCTGGCCAGAAATCTGGTTTGTATACATTGCCCGAACTGCAATTAGAAACTGTATCTTGGCCCATAGTGCAATTATAACTTATTTTGTGACTCCCCCCTAGTTTCCCCTTTTTAAAAATTCAATCCAGTTTTTTTTTTTTTTTTTTTTTTTTTTTTTTGAGAAGTTGTCACTTTATATTTCAAAAACAAAAGTGGTCGAGGCCGGGGACCTCACAATTCTGCCCGGTGTTGACAAGGAAACTTGCTGGAAACCGGGTCCACAGACTCCACACTGCCTCAGTAGGAAGACGAACTCCTCAAAATAGCCTTGTAGCACAGGAAAAGGTGGCTGAACTAATCATAACAAAACTCACTTAGTCTATTCCTTCAGCCTATAGTATGATATCCTTGCAGTGCAGGAGAGTACAAGGCCGGCATGTTTCTAAGATCGAAACACTAATGCCAAAGAACTACAACTTATAATCTGCAGCTCTCGATAATGCGCAAGGCAATTCACGAGAATTTTACAGTCTCCACCCTAAGTAATATTCCAAAGGCATACAAAATTAACCCTAAGTTAAGAACTACACACATACAATTTTAAACTGAACATAGTAACATTATCTCTATGAAATATGTCATCCGAGGAGGCAAACGATTAAAAACAACCAATCCAAATTCCAAAATATATCGGACTACAAAAAGAAATCTGGATAGCTAAAAGCTGGGAAGAGGAAATAGTCATTGGGGTTGCCCTCTCAACCTTACAACCCAAAATGCTGTAAAGAGCCTTTGTTGCCTAGGCGGGTTTCCCACCACGCGCCCAATGTATACAACTCTGGTTTGCTCTTCACTGGGTCTTTCATATCATCCCTACCCTGTGAAAACCATCCAAGACTACTGCAAACATATCCCAACACTTCAGAATACCGAGACTTTAAGAAGTGTTTAACTCATCGCCTTCGGGAAACGTTCCCACCGCCGCTAGTGAGACTCCCACTTCCGCTGTTGGCACCGCCACCCATAAGGCTTCAAGTCATTACAACCGTCCAAATTCCAAAAATAACAAAGTAACACACATAAGATCTACAAGATAGAAACTAGAAAGACAATCTTTCAAAACAGAATTCGGACAGGGATAAACATTAGGGTTACCTCCTCAACCTCACTATCAAAAACGTTGTAAAGACCCTCTGTTGCCTAGACGGGTTTCCCACCACGCACCCAATGGATACAACGCTAGTTTACTCTTCACCGGGTCTCTCATACCCTCCAACCCTGTGAGGAATTCCCTAAACCAATACAAGGATACCCCGGCCACTTATGAGTGACGAACTCAGTAAGGTGTAAGTGGCCCTACATCACTGTTTCCTATACTTGAAACACAACATCGCCATCAACAAACGCGGTCCACATACATGCCAAGGATTTTTGGAAATTGAGTGTGGGGACACAGACAGAACTGAAACCCCCCGTGACGGTCCGATGAAGTGAGTCGATTGCTTTTCGTGCATTGCAGAGTGCGCGCGCGAATTCGGTGCGAAAGGAGAGAGGAATACAAATTTAATCCAAAAAGTATTGTCGAACTTCTCACTGTGCTACGGCCCTTCGTTTAGAGCAAAAAGACTCCGGCACGCTTTGCGTGTCTCGCTTGCGTATTAAGTCACGGCGTTGCTCGCTAGTTAGTTCTGAGTCGGACGTGGAGGGTCTCAGTCGTGTGACACTTTCTTTCTGTTCATCATCGTTCCGTATACGGTAGTGGAAACCCTTGGATTCGTAGCGCTTGAAACGCTGGCAATCAGTGCACAGAGTGCGAGGCCAATGGGGTTCCACTGCTGTCCACGGACTGACGATCGGCTCGTTAAAGGGCAACAATATCGAGTAGGGCGGAAAGTGAGTATCAATAATGACAAATCCAACATCCACGAATCCTGAACAACGAATTTCTGGAGGGAAGTAATATCGTCCTCCGATCTGTGCTACAACTTCTCGCACGTCCCACTCGCATACATGTGTCCTTTCCTCGTGGTAAGGAAAAGGTCGCGTTTTTGTGGGAGATACGGGAGGCTGACACCCGATCGAAAGGCGTCCGTCCGTCCACATGTCAATCAATTGCAAAAATCCCGAGACGTCATCAAGGAAAAACACTCGCACAACCACCAATCAATTTTTTTCGACACGAGAGAGGGAGAGAAAGAGAGCACTTATTAGTTCGATCATGTATTTAACCGAGGGACCGACCCGCGACTCAGGTTTAATAAGCCACGCGGCGTTGATTCGGGGCGCCTTGTTTGTCGAGGCAGCCTTGTAGATCGGTTGCAGAGGTCGTGCAGCATAAGGCAGATGGCATGCGCACTGCATTCAGAACCACAGATCTAAACACTCTTGCATTCTCGAATAAAAATCCCATCGAACATCGAATCTAATCAATGCGAAAAGGCAAGCATCTCCTTACATACATTCACTGTGGAAGGTGTGAAAATGACAGGGGTGCACAGGTCAGAAATCAAGCGAGAGACTTGTACACACGCATCCACCGTGCACAAGACAAGAGGATCAATTCCTTGACAACTGGGGATTACCCAGGAAACTAATGGAAGAGTTCCGAAAGAAGTTCCTTCGCAGAGGAAAGCACACAGATTCATTCTCATACACGAGAAGGACAAACTCAAGACACAGCGTCATTCAACTCCGAGAAAGAGGAGAGAGAGATGTCATGATAGGAGATACAGAGATCCGAGAAAGGACATTCGGCATTGTAGTCGTACACTCACACCAAAAGATAAAGGTCCGCACAACAAAGGCGCTTTCGCCGTGGATTTCCTATATGGCCCCGGGCCAATCACTCACTCAATTCCAATTCTGATCCTCAGACCCGCACTGACGATCCCGGCCGTCGTGTGCCTACTTTCGCCGCTGCGATCGTCACCCCGCCGACGCAAACACAACGCAGTTTGCCCCGATCCCACAATCCGTTGTGGCGATCAAGCGCGCAACCGCCCAGCCTGTCGTCAGCCCGACAAGACTTTCGACTCGCACCAAACACTCCACCTAGCCACTGCTTCCCTGAAGCTGGCTTGGGCGTCGAGAACGTAAGATAGAATTGCGGGCGCGCTTGCGGACTTTATAGTTGCGACAAGGAAGAAAGAAAGGGGAGAAGGCGAAGGGGAAGTTGAGGTGTAAGAGGAGAAGCAGGAGGAGAAGACTTTGAGAAGAGCGCTCCGTGGGAGCCATA
The DNA here is from genome assembly GCA_003427395.1 of Chara braunii. Classification (NCBI taxonomy): domain Eukaryota; kingdom Viridiplantae; phylum Streptophyta; class Charophyceae; order Charales; family Characeae; genus Chara; species Chara braunii. The sequence continues at coordinate 328,321 of BFEA01000806.1, read as the reverse complement.
TTGATCCCCCGAAGCTCAACGTTCAATCAATCAGATTCGTCGCGCAATAAGAAGATCCTATTAATCCACGCACCTGATTGGCGAGCGGGAGTTATCGAAGGATCAGCCGAGCTTCGTGCACTGTGTCCGGAGGGTGAGAAGGAAAAAGGCGCGAGAAGTAGCGCAAGACGGGGCCAAGATTCAGATGACCAAGAAGGAGAAATGGGCTCGCAACGATCAGAGCGAGAGAGAGAGAGGAAAAACAGTTGCGAGGAGAGAGAAAGAGGAGGGGGAAAGGGAGAGGGGAAAGTGCGGGGGAAGGATGGCACGGGAAATAAGGAGAAGGATGCTCGCATGCGCGGTGTCGACAGCAAGAGAAAAAGGCACCGAAACAGTTACAACTTTGCCTATATCCTACACCAATTCGAAAAGTGAAATCACCATATCCGCACGCGAAAGTCGACGCGGGAAAAGAAAGTCCTATGCCTATTCGTATTCTCGCAAAATTCCTAGAGTTTTCTCCGTCGTGACCAAGAACATTCATGCAAGGAAAAAGATACGTCGGGCTCAGCTTATTTCGTAACTCCTAACTGTCGTGCCCGTATCTAAGTGCGCTCGCTAAGGCGCGCGTAATTTTCCATGTATTTCCTGAATTGCAAAAACAGAATTTCAAGGATCAAAAAGAGCTTCCGACAAAATGGGAGCCGCAAACGCGGTGCCCGAAATCAAGAAAACAAACGGGGGTTTTGCGGGGTTGGTATGATACAAGGAAAAAAAAGAATTCTGAGCCAGAGGGGTACGAAAGATAGCACGGGGTCGGAAAATAGTTCGTCACATAACCCAGAAACGGATACTAAAACAACCATGACGACCAATTTAAGAGAATAACACCAAACATGAAGTATATAAAAAGACTCAGACTTCCCTGCCCCGTAGATAGAACGATCGAGCCTTGCTATAACCCTTGGACAAGCCGAAGCGCTGCCACCGCACCGTACGCTCTCCCACTGCATCTAGATGCGCCGCCCCGCCATCCGTGCTTTCTTAACGACCAAGGCGATCGAAGTAACATGTCCTGCGTATCCAACGCCCGACCTTTGGATATTGAAAAGGAGCCCCCCCTTACAAGCAAAAGGCTTAAGTGGACGACGGCTCCTCTGGTATCTGGATGCTATTAGGTCTAAAGGTTGGTATAGACTTTAACTATAGAGTATGGGACTGTCAGGATGCCAAGGCGATGAGTGCAAAGCACTCCCTCCCCACTCAAGGGCAAGGTTCCGCCAGGGCACTGTCGTCATTGCTCTCCCACAGCTATGGTGCCTGGCAGGGTAGGCGCCACGTGAAAGATCAGCGTCACCACATCTCGACGTCACAACCTACGCAGGCGCCTCCGACAACCGGGCGCCGCCACTGCCGCTATCGCCGCTACGTTAGCGCACATTTCGCGCGGCCTGCCGCCCACGAGCTCAGTTTCCAATCCAGAATTTTTTCATTACATACATCTAGGTCCATTAGGATTCCAACTTGGGTCTTCAATTTTTTTTTTATTATTTTTTTTTTTTACTTGGGTCCATATTTCAACACTTTAGACTAAATTTCAGGTATGCACACAGCAACACCACTTCCTGCCATCCAATCTGAACATCTGTTTCTTTTTTCTTTTCCTTTTTTTTTCTTTTTTTTTTCCCCCCTATATCTGGGGCATGGTCCCATTAGCAATCGTTTAGGAGTGTGGCCTATCCAGTGTGACACTGAGTGGCAGCCGCCAGACAGGTTCATTACGATTTTTTTTATTTATTTTTTTTAATTTGTACCATATCTCGATTTATGAGGTTCATTACTCTTTTTTCTGAATGTGGACATCTTAGGGTCCCACAGTGGCCACATTGAGTGGCCAAGTACTGTGAGTGACTGCCATCAGCCTAGTATCCCACCTCTACAACAACCTGGTCTTTTATTAAAAAAAAGTTGAAAAGAAGACTGAACCCTTGCTAGTGGAACTTGGCCCTCGTGGACTACCTTAGTAGGGTCCGATAGACAGTCAGTCAGGGTAAGGGGGGGTTGCTATGTTTGCGCTCAGCGGGAAAAGATCTACTCTGTGATTTCCCTTTCATTAAATTTTGTCTTAGGTTTTCTGTCTTTGGAGAAAAAAACTTGGGGAAAGTTTCGAAATGCCCCCGTAGTTTGCGTTTATTTGCCGCGTGCCCCTGTGAAGGTCGACTTACCCTGTGGTGCCCCTCGGGCCTCTGAAATTTTCCGCAGGCCCCTGTCAGCATGGGTTGTAACTTTGCGATATGCCCTTATTGGACCGCTGGTGGCGTTTCGTCGGTCGGTCCTTGAAATGCCCTCACGAGGGGCACCCATCTTTTTGTGATGCCCTTGCAGCCATGGCGGCAGGAATTCGAATTCAAAGTGGTAGGCATTCCACACGCCACCACGAAAAAACGGTATATATATGCTTTTGTGTTTGGTGTGTGTATGTGTGTGTGTGTGTGTGTGTGTGTGTGTGTGTGTGTGTATGTGCGTCCGTGTGTGCGCGTGTGTGTATATGTGTGTTGTGTGTGCGCACGCGCGGGTGTGTGTGTTTGTGTGTGTGTGTATGTGTGTGTGTGTATGTGTGTGCGCGCGTATGTGTGCGCGTGTGTGTCTATATGTGTGTGTGTGTGTGTGTGTGTGCGCGCGTGCGTGTGTGTGTGTGTGTGTCCATGCTTATCGCCGAATTTTTGATATGCCCCGGTAGCATCTCTCCCGGGGCCATAGGAAAGCCTGGGAGTGTCAACAACGGCCACAGGGGCTCGCTGGAAAGATCAACGGTACCAATAAGGGCATATGGGAAACTTTTATGCTGATTCTCAACGGCAATCCGATAGGGGCATACTGATAATTTGGTACTAGTACCGGTAGGGGCATATGAAACATTTTTCAGGCCCAAACGACGCCAGGGGTTTTCTGGAAACATCATTCGTCGTCAGAGGAGCGCGACAAGGTAAGTGGGCCGTTAGAGGGGCACGCCACAAATAAACGCAAACCTCAGAGGCATTTCGAAAATTTTCCCAAAAAACTTTCTTTCTGTTCGTCTACCATTGAATTTCGATTCGAAATTCACAATCTAGGTACATTACTAGGAAAATTGCGACTTCACCATCCTGCATCTGACCGCAATTATGTCCACACAGGAGTCAGAAAAGTCCTAGATTCAGTACACCCTAGGGTCTAGACCGGTATTATGGAGAAGGCAAACAGATCATCGGTGATGGAGCTTTGCACTTCTATCCCGCAAATCGGACGATGTGTTTGTGTGTTGTCATGTGATATACCTCACAGGCAATACCTGGATTGACACTAATATCCCTCTTATACAAAGCAGTTTCTAGAGATTTCCTCCGTCAGCCTCTGCGAATTGCCATTGTTAGTTCCGGATTGAGGATAATGGAACAGAGACAAACCGCCAGAGAGAGAGAAATAATCCGGCCGTTAAGGGGGACCTTACACCTAGCGCTTGCCGGGGGCAGCGGAAACGAGGGAGGGAGGGGGGCGGACGGGGTCGGTGGGAGGGGAAGACACGAGTGCTTCATTTTCATCATTAATTGTAAATAAAAACACTAATATAATAATTATTGTACTCATAGTAACTATAGGGGTGGGTTAGACACTCCTAGGGGACACAAAATCCCCAAGGAATTGTTCGTTCCACCTATCCTCGGGGATGCAATTAAAAAAAAAGAAGTGAAAACACACGTAAGGAAATTCCTCGGGCAATAGGACTTTCCCCAACAGTTTCTTCCTATTGCCCAAGGGAACTCGCGAGGTATCCACGTTTCACAAAGAGGAGAGGGCACACACGTAGAGAGACATTACAACCGAGAATCTGGATCCTGGCGGGACCCTATTGGATGAAGGCCTGAAGCACAACTGTTTTTCTTTTCTTTTCTTTTTTCTTTTCTGACATAGCTCTTAGGAAATGTCCTCGGGCGACATCCCTGCGCACAGGTGGAACGACCGCCCAAATTTCCTTTTGAACCATTAGGAATTCTTCCTATTGCCTGAGGATTTCAAAAGGCGTGTCTAACGACGCCCATAGCTTCTTTCTCAATTTATGCGTGTAATCAAGTTGGAAGCTTCACGGTAGCTGTATAGCGAATGGAGGGCACTACAGTGCAAATCCTGGAAACCCCATTAAAAGGGTGAGTTCACATAAAATCTCTTTAAAATTAGTAGGAGGGCTGTCATCTGGGTCCTTTAGGGGGGAAGGTGCACCCCCATGGATTGGAGGGGGCTTGATTGGATGGGCCGGAATTCACAGACTCAATCAAGCAACAAATGCAATTAAATATCACCACAAGATGGGGATAGATTAAAAAACCCTCTCTTCAAAGACTGAAATTTCAAAAACTATTAAAAAATTCAGTTACACGTTAACAGCTGGCTTGGGGAGAAACAAGGGGGATGGCTTGGGAAGATACAGTGAAGTGAGGCACAAGAGGCTGAACAAGAAGACCAAGAAGACATTAAGCGTCCACGAAAAGACCACGGGTTGATCGTCAACAATTGGACAAGATTGCCCTCCTTCAGAATTTGATGATCGTTTCCCCCCTCTTCTATGCGTTTGGTCCATACAAGCTGGTTTGGTTTCAATTAGAGGGATGGATGGGTTTGCCTTTGGATGGGCTTTTTTTTTTTTTTTTTTTTTTGGATGGTTAGGTTGAGTATGATGCGAGCTGGTTTTTCTTCTTGTGTTTAGAATTAGAGCACCAAAACTTGGTTTGGGTATCGGCCAGAAAACAATAACGTTTCTAGTTGGATGAATTTGGGCGCTCCTGTAGTTTCCTGAAATTGTGGCTTGTATATGGGCACAACTTTCAGAAGTACCGGTGGTTTAAAGGCGAGGTTTTGGTGTGAAAGGTTATGTTTCTGAAGCATAGGCTGCAGGGGTACTAGGGCTAAGCGTTACATCTGGTGCCCAACATAAGGGTGAAGATGTATAGCTCACAGCCTTCTGTTGTCCTCAAGTCGGTTCATGTCATGCCAAATTATGTTTCAAGTACGTTCATGGGGACGATGGACCCGTTTTGCAGCAGGTGTACCTCCCCAACAATGGATGGCGCAGCCATAATCAGAGGTACTAGGGGAGCATGTGATAAGCTAGGATCCGTACTCAGCGGCTTCCCGTATCCTTAAAGGGAAAATCCCACGTAAGCCTCAAAGTACGGGTTGAACTTCTAGGTGATCGGGAAAAGCGGGGTTTATTTTTCTTTTCTTCTTCTTTTTCCTTCTTGAAAATAGAAGAGGGACATAACAAAAACTTGTTTTTCGTTTTTCAGAATAGCCCCTGATGACTTTCGTGCGGTTGGTTAGCGATCGCGCCGAGAGATCCCCCGAACAGTTAGGAAGTAGTGTGGGTGAGAATTTTAATTTTTGCGCACCCAACTGTTTTTCAAATTTTTGCACGCTCCCCGCTTAGGATTTTCACGACATCTTCCCTTTTTGCCTCGCACTCCCTTCCTGCATGCCTATTCTTCTGCCCCCAATCGAAGTCCGATCCTCTCCTTACCCATTATTGTGAGCGATTGGCTGTGTGATTGGGATGGTCGGATCAATGAGGTGAAAGCGGGAAGCGCGCACCACTTGAACGAGCACCCCAATCACGCAGAACACTTGGCTCGCATCCTTCGATCTTTCTCGAACATTGGCCCTTCTTCTGTCCTGCTCATCTCCACCCTGTGTTGCCGGCACCGCTCGCTGACACCCCACCACGTTCCGCGCTATAAATTCTTGCAGCCCCTTCCTCTCGCTCTCTTTGATCTGGGCTGCAATGCTGCGCGAGCTATGTGCGAGGTCCGCGGCGTCGAACAGGCTTGAAGAGCCCAAGTGACGGGCGGAGTGATGACGTGGGGCGAGCTTAGCGATAGACTTGGGGTAAGACAGTCGGAGGGACTGAGCAGTGGTCGAGATCGGACGCCGGCAGTGGCAAGGCCTTATGGCTATGATTATCGGTGGTTGTAATGGACTCGGGGCTGGGCCTATGGTGGCCAGCCGTATAAGGAATTTTGTATGATGAAGGACTCGATTTTATCTCTATTGCTGCTTTGTCCAACTGTGTTGTGTGCAAGGTCCCGAAGTGTGGGTATTTGGTCTAATGCATGTTGTGGTATGATAGTCTACGGCTGCTGAAAGTCACATTGTCCAGGAGAACCGGATGAGTGTGTGTGGGGGCGCTTACAGGCGCGTTGGTGGGGATTGTTAGGTGTCGACCGTCTATATGGATGCATGAGTGTGTTGGACCATCCTCCTTTCCCCGACCCCTTTTCCATCTCAACGCCGCCAATACGCAGGGGATTGGGGCCAACCTCACCCCTTCTCTTCGCCTCTGTGCACGCAAGAGATCCGGGAGACTCGATAACCGGGAAGATCAGTCGCTCGCGTCTCCGCGATGCGGCTGATATCTTCGTGACTCGACCGGATCCCAGACCCTGCCTTCACGTTGACGAGAAAGAGAGAGAAAAGTGAAGGTGGGTTTTATTGACCTTTGCATGGAGCCGGTATTCGTCTCGGCGAACGTAAGCGCGGGTCCCTACCTGTGCTCAACCTTTGTATCCGCCCATCGCACTGTCGTGTCAAACTTGCCATCACAGACGACGATACCGTGTACTGCGACGCGAACGTGCGGAGCGCTCTGCGACGAATCGAGCAGATTCATTTACATAATCTCGCCAGGGCCTGCCACATCTGAGGGAGTGGATGTGTTGATAGATAGGTTCTCTTCCCCTCCCCTGTTATTGCCCTACACCGGTCTAACTGTGTTGCCCTGGTCCACGGCCCATACCACGTGGTGGCCTCAGTTTAGCTGCCGCAGGTGTTGCCTGGGAGATTCGTGTTCCTGGCGACGACTGGTCCTGGGATACGAAGGTGCAACTCAATTCCCATAACTCTCTCGCAACGAGGGTCTGATCCCGGCTAACTTTCGAACATGGGTTCAATTGACCCCCACGACACTCGTCGACCCCGCGTTAAGGTGTCCGAGCAGGCTCGACGAAATTGACCCTGAGACCTGAAAATTCCCTATTTCGGAGTGACCGACTCAAGGTTTGCGAAAATCAGGCGCAACAAGGAGTGGAAAAACTTCGCTCCCTCGCCTTTTTTTTTTCTCTTCTGGTTGTTTCTCTTTTGAGTTTTTGTGGATGGTTGTTCCGGAATGATCTTTCTCTCCGTTCCTTGCCCTCAACGACGGCTCGAACCCCAGAAGGCAACCCTCAGCCCGAAACAAGAATTCCCGGTTCTGCCCGGATGATTCAAATCCACCGACCAAAAATCCTCGGCCACAACCCCAACTACTCTGATTGGCGTTCGAGATACAGAATGGCGCGCGAGGTGTGAGGTTGCGAATTACAAGCATGCTCGAACCATCCCTTCTAGTAGGTCTGGATTGTTTTTTTTTCAAAAGCCAAAACAGAAGAAAAACATCCTTGCGCAGAGTTCATGCTATTTTTTTTTTTTTTTTTTCTCTACTCAAAATTGTGTCATGCTAATCTTCTCTCCCTTTATCATTCCAATTTTAATCGATGTCCCGCGGGGAAGTAATAACTATAGAAGTAGCTAAGACGGCGCAAAAACGAGCTTGTCGCAGAGAGTTCGAAGGTCGTTTTGACGCTGGGTTGGACATTCTTCGGATTGGCATCTGTTTCTCTTTTAAGTGACATGCATCAACAAGAGTGCTGATCGTGAGTGAATGAGTGTGCCCCGTGGTTCTTTTTCTTTTTTGCTAGGGGATAATAAGGTCGTAGTTACAATTTCAGCTTAATTTCCAGTTTTGACATCCCTCGGATACAACACATCCCCACCCAACCCTAAAGCTAGGTTGTATATACTCAAGATTTTCCTTAGTTTGATACAACATTCGCGGAATCGTGACTGAAGCGCATTTTCAAACTGAAATCGTGACAGCGCCTAAGTTTTTTCCTTTTTTTCCGGTACAATCAAGGGACATTTGATTGCAATAACGAACGAGAGTCTCTCTCTTCCTTTCTCTCTCTCTCTCTCACACACACACATACATACAAGCACACACACACACAGACACACACACATACACTTTTTTTTTTTTTTTTTTTTTCCTCTCTCTCAATCCGATCAATCAGAGTCAATCAATCAATCAATCATTGACAATCAATCAATCAATAAACCAATAAACCAATCAGTCAATCAATTGGCTTGGATTGATTGATTTATTGATCGATTGATTGATTGATTGATTAATTGAATGTTTTTCTTGTTCCTTTATCTCAAAAAGCAAAGGGGATCGAGGCCGAGATCAGGCGCGTGGATATTCCCTACCCATCATGGAGGATATAGACTGGGGCCGTGATCAACGGTTGCAATCGTCGCAATGAGGTTAAAGAATGAAGGAGGTAGAGGAGTTTAATAGGAAGGACGCGTAGAGAAGGCGGAGCAAGGATGGATGGGGGAAAAAACCTCTCTCTCTCTCTCTCTCTCTCTCTCTCTCTCTCTCTCTCTCTCTCTCTCTCTCTCTCTCTCTCTCTCTCTCTCTCTCTCTCTCTATCTATCTATCTATCTATCTACCTATCTATCTATCTATCTCTCAATCAATCAATCAATTGATCAATCAATCGATCAACCAATCAATCAATCAATCAACCAACCAATCAATCAATCAATCAGCCAATCAATCACTCAATTAATCAATCGATCATTATCGAGGCGAGAGGGTGTGTGCATGTGTGCGTGCATGTGAGTGTATGCGTGTCTGTGAGTGTGTGTGTGTGTGTGTGTGTGTGTGTGTGTGTGTGTGTGTGTGTGTGTTTGTGTGTGTGTGGATGAGGGGGGGAGGTGACCCCCGACAACCAATGAATGCATCAATCAATTAACCGGGGGAAAAAACACCCTTTTGTCACCACGCGCGCACGTTCGTGTGTGTGTTTGTGGTTTTGTGTGTGCTGCAACCAATCATTGACAATCAATCAATCAATAATAATAATAAAAAACAACAAAAAAAAAATATTTTTGTGCAAGCGAATGTGTGTGTCTACGTGTGAGTGAGTGTGTGTGTGTGTGTGTGTGTGTGTGTGTGTGTGTGTGTGTGTGTGTG
>BFEA01000806.1:281546-285142 GCA_003427395.1 Chara braunii | reverse complement strand
CCCTCATCCCCACCTCCTCCTCCTCCTCCTCCTCCCCCTCCCCCCCCCCCCCTCCTCCTGCTCCTCCCCCTCTTCTCCTCTCTATGTTCTCCCTTCAGGGGTTTCTCCTCCTCGCACTCCTACTCCTACGCCGCCTCTCCTCGTCCTTCTCCTTGTCCTCCTCTCCTTCTCCTCCTCCTCCTCCTCCTCCTCCTCTCCTCCCCCTCCTCATCCTTAGCCTTTCTATCTTCTCCCTTTACTGCTTGCGCACGGCTTTGATGGTAAGAAGTAGATAGATAGACGAAGATCCGACGACAGTGAATTCACGAAGACTCGACGCTGAATTGATCTTTACACGTGCCCGACTTGGAATTCGAGCACGTGACGTGTCGATTAGTTCATTCACAGGTTGAAGCGACGTGATAACCAATTCAGAAATGCTATACACGCCACGCGTCAATTGATTATGACACGCGAAGCGATCTTTGCACGTGCCCGACTCCGGACTCGAGCACGTAACGGGTCGATGAGTACATTCAAAGTTTGAAGCTCGCCACGTGATAAAAAATCCAGAAATGGTATACACGCCACTCGTCAAGTGATTAACACACGCCAATTGAGCATGTCACATGAATCGACTTATTCCCACGAATAAGAGCACGCCACGTGTCAAGTGATTTCCGTTTTGGATTTCCTCCTCCAGCTGTAAGTCGACGTGGGTGTTGTTCTTGCGTTTTTCACGTTTGTTGTAGCGGTACCCTTTCGGCCCCGCAGTGAGGCCGGATCTGTTTCAGGCCGTAGCCCTGACCCTGGTCCGGTACCGGTTTACTCCGGCCTTGGCCCCAAGATAGAGGCCGGCGGCCTTGGCCCGTAGTAACCCGGTGCCGGAGCAGGGTCAGGCAGACGGCCTGAAACAGGTCCGGCCTCACTGCCGGGCCGGGTTGGTGACCAGCTGTTAGTCGACCAGGGTGTTGTTCTTGCGTTTTTCACGTTTGTTGTAGTGGTACCCTTTCGGCCGGCAGTGAGGCCGGACGGCCAGGCCGTCGGCCTTACCCTGGTCTGGTACCGGTTTACTCCGGGCTAGACCGAGGCCGCCGGCCTAGGCCCATGCCGCGTTGGTCATTCATTCAGTGGTTCCTTCATTCATTCGGTTCGATTGGGCCTTCACTCAGTTGCTGCTTCTCGTGTGTGTCCATCTACTCCCTCTCTCTCTCCCGATCTCCACATGTGCCCTCCTGCACGTGCGTCACATTGGTATCAGATAGGAGCTTTGAACCTTTGCTCCCTCCTGCCCTCCCTCTCTCGCTATCCGACGCTCAAGGATAGCTCCCTCCAAATTCTTTTTCGCAGTTGCACCTGGTCCATCAATGCGACCAGGCATGTTTTTCATCCAAGTTGGCACCTTTCTCCATAGGGGACCTCCACGACGGCGCTGCTTTAGCTGCTGCTATCTCCTACAGACCGCGATGCCCATCTGCTGCTGCTCGTGCTCCAGCTCGACCTTCGTCCATCGCTCCTACCGATTGTAGGGCCCTGCGAAGTGCTTGGACCGCAGCCATCTTGGCCGCTTGCCGCTGGCGCCCCTATGAGAAGTTCATTGAACCTTACCATTCGAGGAAGGAGCAGTCGTGACAAGGTTTCTGTAGGTGAACCTGCAGAAGGATCATTGACACGTGGACGGTCAACCTCCCACGACGCCAGCCCGCCCTTCCCCCTCCTGCTTCCCCCCTTTCCCCCCTCGCCCCCATTCGCGATTCCCCGATCTCATCGCCCCCCGCTGCTTTCTTCCCCCCTCTACCCTGCTATCCTGACTTCCCTCCTCCCTGCATCCTTGAATACCCCCCCCTGCTGCTTTCTTCTCCCCCCAACTGCACATCGTGTGCACCCCACTCCATCCCCGCCTTCCCCCCCCGTCGTGCATCTCCCTCTGCCCTCCGATCCGGATCTCCACCTCACCCCCTCTGTTTTGATCTCCTCCCTGCCCTCCCCCCCTCCCTCTCTCGATCCCGACCTACCTCTCCCACTCTCGGATCTGGCTCCCCCGATCCCCTCCAATCCCTTCCCCCTCCCCGATCACGCACCCTTTGACCCTGGTTCTCACCCACTACCGATCCCAGTCCCGCTTTTTTTCCCCGTTCTCTCCCCACCTTATCCCGCTACCCCCGCCTGGTCCCGAATCCCCCAATCCCGATCACGCACTCCCCACCCTCGACCCCACTTCTGCTCTGCTCACAACGCCGCACCCACTCCCGGTTGCATGACCACGCGCGGACTTTACCCCGAGCTCCTTGCGCCCTCTTCCCTTCGCTCCATTGCCCCCCACTTTCTGAACCCGATTCTCCCCATTACCGATTCGGATCTCGCTCTTTCCTCCCATTTTCTCCCCACCACCTCCCACTACCCCCGCCCGATCCCAATCCTCCCCATCCTGATCACTCACTCCCCACCCTCGACCCACTCCTACTCTACTCCCGACGCCACACCCACTCCCGGTCGCGCAACCACGCCCCTACTTTACCCAAACTCCTCACGCCCCGGCATATTTTTCCTTTCCACTGTAACCCCGTAAAAGGGCATTTGGGTCCTCGAGCTACAATGGGCTGGGCTGGAAAGTGTGTCGAGTCCTCGATGATATTGTATGCTTGCTCCATTTGTGTTCGTCACGTTGCGCCGCAAACTACATCCGAAAATGTATATAAACTGACCGACCGGTAACTCAGTTGGTATACTCACGGACTTTTGAAATACACACGGAAGTTCAAATCCGGACAACCCGTTGACCACAACCAAATACCAGTCAGTTCAATGATAATATCTCAAGGCCTTCTTAAAAGAGAGACAACCGAATTACTTGGGGTCGGTCAGTTCAATGATGATATCTCAACGGGCCTAGCTCAGTTGCTACACCCACAAACTACTAGAAATACAGACTCAAGCTTGAACCCAGATACCATCACATCACCAGAATAACCAGAATAATTTTTTTTTTTTTATATATTTTTTTCAAACATAAAAATCATTCTGAGTTACCTTCGGCCCGTCAGTTCAATGATCGTAATATCATATATCTCAATGTCTTAAAGTGGTCACCCTTATATAAAAAAAAAAAAAAAAAAAAAAAAAACTAAAAAGAAAAGAGGGGAAAAAAGAAAATGATAAACATTTGTTGAACTCAGAGGTTTCTAGCCTTGGGATATCATTGAAGTAGAGCACTAGCAACCTTCTCGTAGTACGTAGAAAAGTTAATGCACAGGAGAATAACTAGTGCAGATTTGATCAGCTGGTTTGGTGCAATTTGTGGTAAAGCAGAATAGCAGACCTGTTTGCTTTGTTTGAAGATGGTTTGTGGGGTTTGCACGAGCTTGGCAGTAGACAGGATGCTGGAGCCGCTTTCCAGCATGAGCCAAGGTAAATGGCCCCAGTATCTCCAGGTAGAATTGTGAGAACCCTGACCTCTTCAATATTTTGGAAATGAAATGATGAAAGATCCCTCGTTAAACCACCACTACCTCCGATTTTGTTTTTGCCAATCCTGAATTTCACTGCGCAGGAAGTTTTGCCGACCGTTTGCGTTTATGAAATAATAAAAACACGAAAAAAAAATAGAAAAAAAAAAA
>BFEA01000806.1:274046-276546 GCA_003427395.1 Chara braunii | reverse complement strand
ATAAAGACCGATCTTCTTTCAAAAAAGAAAAAAAAACGGTTGTTCAGTTTGTAGTAGTAGTAGAGAAAGTCCAGGCAACATACAATAGCCTTAGTGAATAACACTCGAGGCATGTGAGGTGAGGTAAGCATGAGGAAGTAGGGAAGGGAAGAAAGACAAAAGAGGCAAAGAATGAGCGCATCAGCTCGTATGATATTCTGATAAGCCCGAAAAACAAAAATAGGTGTTTCCGCCATAACCATGAAGAACGCTGACGATAACCCGAGAACTGTTTCGACCAGGCCGACAAAGTACTGTCCCTCCTCAGGGGTTGCGCCTAGGAATGATTGAGACATACGAAGCATTGTTCTATTTATACTTAGAGATTGTCAACCTAATAGACAATACTACCACAAAACTTACCCTTAATGGTACCTGAACTATAGACCCTGCTACCAGCCAATCGAACCCGTAAAATAATTGACCCATTGGGACCATGCTTTCCCAACCTTCTCATTAAACTTCGTCAGAACCTTACCAAAATAGAGGGCTGGAAAACCGCGTCGCCTAAGTTCAACCTTAAGACTGTAAAGAAACAAGACCTCTGTACCAGCTAAAGTGCCCATATTATATGCTTTATGCAGAAATGAGAGAATAACATTGAACTTTTGCTTACGACTGTAAAAGGAATTACTATCTTGTAAACTCTGAAAACCATCCCACCACCTCCTAACAGAATATCCTGATTTTTGTGTTAAGCTTAACAATAATTTTTTGCCAGTTCAATACCAACGTGAATTTTGCAACCCGGATAAGGCCACTCATTGGAACAACTGGTTCTGTCAAGCACTAAATGTTCATCGTAACAAATTATGTCAAATCGCCTTCAGATGCTTTCTGCTTTGAGAGCTTCCTCCTGATTTTCTTGTTGATACTTGATGAAAAGTGACACATCATCCACGCGTCAGCATTCTTTGATCAAACGTGCATCATTACCTAAGCCCTTCAAGAAGGTAACCTCATTGTGGATAAACATTAGGAATGCGAGCACTGGACTGGATGCTTTCTCCATCGATATTCCCAATTTTTGCCTGACCACAGAACCCATTCCCATCGTATATGTGTTGCGAAGATCTTACAAGATAAGCCGAATAAGCAGTGAGAACTTAACAGACGTGTGGTCGGATTCTCCAGCTCCTATCCTACACACACGAACCCTTTTATTCCAAGCACAATATAGGAACTTGATAAAACATTTCTCCTCAAACACACTAGCCGCCCATTCTACTGCAAAAATGATAGCGGAATGGGGAAGACGACAAAACATCTCCTTAACATCATAACTACCGCCTAAAATTGTCTCAGCTTCGTTCACATCTTTATTCACCCTTTCGAGAAATTTTCTCAATGATTGGGTACAATTCAGATTAAAATGACCACACCTTGGACGCCTTTTCACTACCTCATTAACACATAAAAATGTAATACGTGCAACTTTTCTTGTTGGTTCCGACCATATGGGTTGCCACTTTTCCACATCCTTGTGCTTCCGTAGTACATAGGAGCGACTAAGCTACCCAAGTTCCCACCACTTGTCCTAGGAGCTAACTGTCCCAACTCTATGTAGCCGTTTGAACGCGTTCCACGCACATTCACGTTCAAACACGTTCAGTAGCACCACGTGGTATACGGTTGGAGAAAATTGAATGCGCGCCCCCCACCGGGTTGGGCATGTCAGAAGCCACCCGGGGAGCACGCAGTTTTGGGTGTTGGGGGAGGAACAGTATATGTGTGTGTGTGTGGATTGATGTATTGATTGACTGATTGATTGATTGATTGATTGACTGATCGATTGATTGAATTTGATGAATGGAACAAGAAAAAAAAAAAAAAAAAAAACACTTGGAGTGGCGGAGCAGCATAGGCCACCGTATGGGGCCTGTGGCGGTGGCGTTGGGGGCAGCGGCGGTGGCATGGGGGCCAGTGGCAGCGGCGGTGGCGTCAGGGCCAGCGGTGACAATGGGGGGAGCAACGTCGATGGGAGGAGGAGGAGGACAGGGAAGGACGAGGAGGGGGAGGAGGACGCGGAAGAAGAGGAGGAGGACGAAGAGGAAGAAGAGGAGGAGGACGGGGAAGAGGAAGAGGGTGAGGAAGAAGAAAATGAGGAGGAGGAGAAGAGGGGAGTTATGGTGCATCAAAAAGAGAAAAGAACCACACGTTCCACGTGGCACGTTCTCCGAGGAAGATGAGAAGGATGAGGAGGAGGAGGACAGGCAAGACAACACAGAAAAAGAAGAGGAGGAGGAGGAAGACGAAGAAGAGGAGGAGGGGGCAGAAGAAGTTGTGGCGGGCAAAGGAAAAACAAAAAGGTGAGTGCGCCCACGCTCAAGTGTATGTGTGTGTGTGTGTGTGAACTGCGTGCAAGTGCTCACAAACACACACACACAGGAGCACGCAGTTCTACACACATAGACACACACACACACACACACACACACACACACACACACACACACACACA
>BFEA01000806.1:240252-250554 GCA_003427395.1 Chara braunii | reverse complement strand
TTGGGGACTACCGGTCGCACGGTGGTGGGTACCCAGCCCGACGCGACGTGTTAATGGCCGCGTCGGCTTTTTCAAGTTGGGCGAGGTACTGGTGGTTTAATGACCCATCCCTAAGTTTCTTCTTTTTTTTTTCCGAGAATAGCCCTTCCTCCAAAATAAACGTTGAAGCACATGCAAAAAATGGGGTAAGGATGAGTATATTTAGTCCCTCCAAAGTCCAAGGGGTGCCTATTTTAATTTTATGCCATCTTCCTCAAGGCACCCAACCTCTTTGAAGGAGTAAGCTTCAACCTTCAGGTAGTTTAATCTGATTACCTATCTCGGGCCTAAATAGGCCCAAAGCCTCTTCCTCTTAGATTAGTCATGCGTATCCGACAACCACGTACAGATAGTAATGAGACCTTCTTGGTTGACCGAAGCAAGTCTGTTATTGTGGACCCAGGTCTTCTGAAACCATAGCACATTTTTCCTTTACCAATTTGCCCTTATTATCCTTATAATGCTCTGTTTAATTGTGTGTTGCCGCTGTTTTCTCGAAGTGTCCTCGGCTATGAAGACTCTTGCGTTTCAGGCCGCTCATATAGTTTCCATAAAACTCCTCTACAGCAAAGTGCCACATAGTCCCTGCTGGATGAATAATGTTTATCTAAAGGTAGTTGACCCGTAAGCATCCAAAGGTTTGTCCACTGAAACCCTTCCTGAATGATACGTCTCCAGTGTTCTTCCACCATATTAGTAGTTCATCTACTAAATTAAATGGGCAGTAGAGCCAGAGGTGTATTGAGTTTTCTCATCCTTAGTTACACCTCGAGCACTGTGTTGACACATCCATCCCCCTGGATGACAACCACATTGTTGTGGCCGTCACAAGCAAGGATTGGATCCACATAATGATTGTTTGTTTCTGTACCAGGCGATTTAGTTAGGAATGTCCAGAAATTCAGAAGCCCTTTGTCTATTACTCCGGTTAACTGTTGGGCTTCTACTCGCTCTACCGCAAGGGTGGCTGCCTTCTTCTTGAGACAAGATTGTTTAAGTTGGACTCGGACTTTAGGACGGTAGCGAACCAGGGGAACAAACTTCTCATGTCGCTCATGGAGCTCCCATCCACTGAGCAGTGGTTGTACCTTGACTGTATTTGCATCCCCCAATAATAGGGCTGCATCCTTACCTTGTTGGGTCTTTTAGATACTCACTCTAACTTCCACCATTTCTCGGGTATCCCCAATCTGGGGGTCTCCATCTTCCAAAATGAGAGGGCTTGAACCAGATAGGTCCATTGGTAGCTTCCACCTCTTCGCTCTCAGACCAGAAACCAGGTTTGGGCCTATGGTATGCACAAAGCGAATCGGCTGTTCAACTGAGAGAATCCAAGATCCCGCTACAGGTTCCACTTCAGGTTGTAGCAAGTGAGTCCACAAGGTTGGAATAGCTGGGATTAATTCTAGGTAGTGGTTCACAACGGGCTATAGTCTTGGCAATTTATTTCTAAGTTGTTCGACGTCTAAGAACTTGAAGTGTACAAGATCCCAAATGTCACGCGCTCGCATCACTCCTTTTTTATCCAATTTTTACCCAAGTTACCTGCCACATCAGTGGCAGAGAACCAGCAGCCATCTGGCTGCGGTATAAATGGATTCTCAATTAATATCTGGTTAAGAGTTTCTTCCTTGGACGAGGGTTGGTGCCATTTGTTTGGTTTAACTTTGTTCCAAGCTCCCAGTATGTTTCTCCATTTGCTATAGGATGCTCTACGGTTGTCAAAAGAGGGCAACAACATACACAACCAAACCTTAGACTGATTCTGCAACTCCCATTTCAAACCAAATATGTACTCTGCAAGGGTCATCCAAATAGTGCCACCAGGTTCCACCATAGCCTGGACCACTCATTTGGCTAGCAAGGCCGTGTTTTGCTGGGCTGGGTTCAGTATACCCAACCCACCTTTCTTCCTCGGCCTGGCCACCACCTCCCAAGAGACCTTCCACCTACGACGCCACTTGTACTCGCCCTCATACGACTACGATTCATACTCGTGTACTCGCACGCTAGGGACCTGTACAACTTTGTTTTTTTTTTTTATCAGATATTGTTTGCAGTTTTTGTCTCAAATAATAATAAGAATCTACAGATTATGCTCAGCCAAATGTTATTTGTTTTGTGTTGTTGCAGCACATAATTTGTTTTCAGATTTTTTAACGATGTTTTTTTTTTCCCCGTACTGAGGCCTACAAGACGTACAGGTTCCCGTACAAGTGTTCGTACAGATATGACCTGTACGTTTCATACGGAAAGGCCTTGTATGTGTACGTTATGCAACGGAGCCTTCGAATGAAAACCCTGGTCCTCTATGGTGTCCGGTTTCCATAAATATTTGATTGTTGCAGTCTTGATCTTCTTATATGTTTTGTCCCCCAATAAATAAATGGTCAGTGGAAACCACAACTGTCAAAAGGAAAGGCTGACAATGTCAATACCAAAGCCTTACCAAATAAGGAGAGTCGGGAACGACGTTCCCAACCTGCAATGCATGTCACCACTTTGTCTGCCAGGATATTGTCTTGCACCTTTTCACAATTTGAGAAGGAAACCTGAAGTCCCAAGAATTTCTCTGAGGAGTCAGGTGGGATCCACTGAAGACCCCTGTTTACACACAACTCACAAAGGGGGGATGGGAAAAACATCGACTTGTCCTAGTTTATTGAGGCTTCAGACAATATAAAGTAGTTGTCAATTATCCTATGTATTTCTATTAAACTAGTTGGGTTTTTTTCGTAGGCCACAGTCAAATTGTCTCCTATAGCCCCCCCCTTCCATTGGAAGGTCGTGGGTAGGCGAAGGCCTCTTATTTGGGAGGTTGTTCTTATGTTTGCTAGAAGGATTTTTAATTGAAACACAAATATAAGTGGGGCAAAGGAATACCCTTGTCCAAGAGAGCGCGACAGTTTGAACTCTTCCGATTCCAGTCCATTATCTAGTATAGTTGTTGTTGCTTGTGAGTACTTTGCTTTAATCCATGTTCTAAAACCGTCTCCAAACCCCATGTTGAGTAGTTTTGTGCTAACAAAGCCCAACCTACTTTGTTATAGGATTCTTCCATATCCAACATGAGAATGGCTACATCGTTTTTTCCTTAACCAATGATTTCCAACGTTTGGACGGTAGCCATAATGTTGTCGAAGATTGAACGCTCTTCGATGAAGGCCCCTTGTTCACTCCCGATTCCCCACCAAATCAGGGAGTAAAGCGGTCAGCCTCAGGGTGAGAATCTTGGCCAACAACTTTTGGGACAAGTTGAAACCACAGATAGGCCGCCAATTTCGAATATCTCACTTATCCCATATCTCGTAGAGCGATGATATCATGCCCTTTACCATTCCTTTGGGCAGGTGTGTGTTGTTAGCGTTTCATTATATATATCACAAAAGAAATGAACAAAGGCTACCCATGATGATATGAAAAATCCAATCGGAAGTCCGTCAGGCCTTAGGCATTTGACGTGCCGCCTGAGTTACTTCTTCTACCGTGATCAATCTATCTAATACTTGTCTAGTTCTAGAAGGAATCCGGCTAGAAGAGCAGTCCCAAAAGGAGTGATGTTCCGCTAGGTTCGTATCAAAGGAGTCATATGGCCTCCTTGTACAGACTATATCCTTAAAATATTTCATGGCATAGACGCAGAGGGTTACGGTCTGAGTAGCCTGTAGGGCGTTCAATGCAAAAGGCTGGGTAAGTTTTCTCATAATTGGTCTTGCTTTACTGATGATAAGAGATTTGAAGGTCTCTTTAGTCATTTTATCATATCCTAGTATCCCATTGATTTTCAATATTTCCAGCCATTCCACTTGCCTGCATATTTCAAGTTCCTCAAGTTTCCTCATTGCCACAGACCTCTTCCTTGACCAATAATATTCCAAAAAACGTTCTATGTTTGTGTAGCAGTCTACTTGTTCTATGATTTTAATCAATTGTTTTTCTTTCCAAGTACGAGACACTGATTTCATTCGAGAGTATTCGTTAATAGCAGATTGCAGTATTGCTATGCTCGCATTTGTCTATTCCTCATAGTTCCTGCAAAGATCTTTGCTAGCCGCCAATCGTTTATCTCGCCAGTAATCCATTGAGCAACATCTGGGTCCTTTACGATTGAGATGTTTAACCTGAATGGAGGTTTCTGCCTTTCCACTTCTTCTTGAGAGATGGCGTCCATTACAACCGTATAGTGGTATGAAACTGTACCAACCAATATGTTTGCCCACATACACCGTTCTCATAGATAACCCCTAAGCCAATATGAAGTCCAAAAGCCTCTTTGGATGGGTGGCGTGTTTGAAGGGTCGGGGACCCTGCCATGTAAACCCACAACTGTCCGGGTTTAATATTCTATAAACATTTGTCAAGTGTTGCGTATCCGTAAATAATATTAAGAGAAGGGCATCCTCCCTCGTACGGAAAACATTCGGAGAATCCAAACTTGAATCAAGGTTAAAGTTCCAATTTCCCAGCATTAACAAGTTCTCTGTATCTGCAATAACTTTTGGGAGGTCTGCAAAAACAATCATGGGGTAACTACGGCGCAGTCACGAAAACAGTTTGTAATTGCATTTTAAACTGCGTCTTAGCAGTTCAATCAGGGTCTGAGTTTCAAATGCAGTTGAGACTTGGGCTGACCTTTTTAGCAGTTTGGTCAAGCACATGGACTTTTTTTTTTCCGTTTTTTTTTCTTCGGTCCCCCTCCTCCCCCTCTTCAGGCGTGGCCGAGACATCTCACCGTGACCCCGCCACACAACGAGATGCTTTTTTTTTTCTCCCTCGGGCGTGATCGAGACGTCTCGGTCATTGCCCCACCACACGACGAAAAAAAAAAAAAAAAAAAAAAAAAAAAAAAAAAAAAAAAAAAAAAAAAAAAAAAGGCCACGTGCCTGACTGGACTGCTAAAAAGGTCAGGCCAAGTTTCAACTGCATTTGAAACTTGGGTCCTGAATAAACTACAACTATAACCCTGACTGCGCCGTAGTTTTCTAAGAAATCATTTTATTTGCGTACTCGACCGGGGCGTATACTTACATCACGGACTAGTTTTCATCTGCTATGACCAGTTTTAACCACGCCCATCTTCCTTCCACATTTGTGCATGAATTGATAATTTCTATGTCCGAGTTTTTATCAATTAGAATGATGACTCCCCCTCTCTTCCCTACTGTTGGGAACTAGATTTGGGGTCCTCGCCACTAGTTTAATAATTCGAGCATTTTTTCAAGTCAAATTTCCGATTCTTGTAAACATGTAATTTTGATATTATGAGAATATAGCCACGATGTCAGTCTCTATCTTTTGAAGGTGTCATTATAGTTTCCCTGTCTCCGAACATTCCAAGTCATTAGTCTGATTCTACCGTGTAGAACTTGAATCATTCTCCCTATCTAGTCCACCTTGGTTTTGAATGCGGATAACATTGGCTCCTTCAACCTGCTTTTAAAGACTCAGACTCATATTTTTCCCTCACTGAAAGGTTGAGTGTCTTACCAGTTCTTCTATTAAGAAGCGTCTCGGGGAAGGGTTCTGCCAGTAATAATGTCTGATTATCTGTCTGTCCCAACCAATCCGCCGCCACCCATGCCGTGAGGCCCAACAAAAGTTTTGATACTTTGTAATGTTTTGGATTGGGGGGAGGCCATATGTGATCATTCTATACCATAGATTCTCAATTCATCCCATTTGCTTTTGTTATCTGTGATACAGACTAAATCCAGAAAAACAAAAAGCAGTTGTGCCTTCCCTCCTTCCCATGATTGTGAGGAATCTCACGGTCTGTCCATAATGCGACTTGATAAGCGGAATGAGATCGTTATAAATTTGATTACTTTACAAATCTCCTCTTTTAAGTGTCCGCATGTGTGCCGCCATAGTTAGAGAAGGTGGAGTTGGAGCTATCGTCTGGATTTTGTCTTTTCTTGGGGGGGGGCTCTTTATAATTTTTTCCATGAGGGGGGCCCTGATTCCTCGTCCATTAGTCGGACCTGAACTTTGAGGCCCTCTATTCTAGGGCTTTTAGAGGAGGAGGAGGACGGTTGCGGAGTACCCTTTCGCGATTGTCTACCTGAGCGGGCCCAGTGGGGGGTGTTGTCCGAGGTGGTGGAGGCCGGAGTAGAGAAAACGATGAGGACGGATTTCTCCATACCCTTGCCTTCAGACTCTTTTTGTTTTCCCTCATCCTTACCTTCTTTCATAGGGGAGTCAAACATCCATTCCGTAGGAGAGAAGAATTCTTGTATTTGATTTTTTTCTTCTTCCTCTTCATTTCCTGACGGTATGCTGGCCACAAAATTCTCAGACAGAATCAACACTTCCTTTTTATTGACAACCGTTGATTGTACTTTCAGTTTAGTCCTTACTTCCAATCCATCATTTGACAGGGGGTCTTGAGATATCCGTTATTGTGGCTCGAACGATCTTTCAGATTCTCGCAAAGCATCTGAGCGAGTGTCTCCACTCCCCCTTCTGTATTACCTTTTTTTTTTTTTTTTAAGTCCAAGGTGTTGTAGAGGTCAGTCACTAGGCACACATTGATCGTCGGAAGTGGTCAGTCGTGGTCGCTCTGAGGCGAGGCCACCACCCATCCCATCCTCGCGTCAATACTCCTAGCGCATCCCCTATCCTTACTATGCTACCTCAGTGTGACCAGCACTCAGGACCATCACCCTACGTATCGAGGGGAACTTGGACCGAACAGTAGTGACAGGCCCCAGGGCTAGCTACCCAGCCCTGGTTGAAGCATAGTCGAACGTGGGAATTTTCAGTTGGCCTTGTACCCCGGTATATAGGGATCCCTCTCCTGGCCTTTCTTCTAAGAGGCTGAAAGGGGGCTCCTCTTTGGTCTTGAAGTTGTCTTCCCCCTTATTTTCCTCAGCAACTTTGACTTGCTCCTTGCTCACTTCTGGCTTCTGAGGATCGCATCCTTTATCATTGTGTTTTTATACCTTAGTTGCTCTAATTTTGACTCCTGGCTGCTTTTTATTAGTCGGGTTCTTCTTGTTGTTCCTATTCGGGCAGTTTTTTTTTTTAACTTTCTCATAAGAGGGGGAACAAGGTTTCCCAGACTGCCTCACTTTCTGAGTTTCAAACCCCCATTTCTCCTTTCATTTGTCCGCTTCCTTTCCTCCATCTTTCGCCTCTTCCATTACATCCCTCATCTCTTCGTCCTTCTGGTTCAACTTGGGTACTTCGTCATCCCCACCCTCCTTCTACTGACCTTCTCTCTTACCTTCCACTAAAGGCAACTCGTCCACCTTCTCCTTCTTCACTTCCTGTTTCTTCCAAGGCCCCTCGGAGGAAGATGATTGATCTCTCTTTTTCCTTTCATCCCTTTCTCCCCCTGCAGCGGGATCTTCGGACTGTGGTTTCATTGGCTCTTTTGCCTTTCTCTTGGGATTTCTTATTTTTCATCGCCAGGTAAATATCATCCTTTTCTGAGTGAAAGTGTTGTCGGCACACTCAACACCATGATGTTTGAGCATGAACGACTTCAATTTCAGCATAGGCAGTGCATAGCCCCCTTTTCCCGTATCAATAATTAAGTACAATTTATAACGGACTCGAGCCCCTAGTTCAAAGTCAAAAGTTTAAAACGAATGTTTATTAGTTCAAGTGATGTAAGCTCTATGTACGTTTCTTGCTTTTTAAGGATTGTCCCAAACAGTTTTGTGGCCGTTGTTGCCAAGCAAGGCAACGCGGCCACCGAAATGTACATGCACCGTACCTAGAAGAATCTATGTTTGTGAGCTTCCTTCCAGTCAAACAGTTCGTTTTTTGCCATCCAAGGACGAAAGGAGACAGTGTATATTTTCCTATCCAAGACAATTTTGTCTTCTTTCTTTCTCACCATCCATTCAACAATGTTTTTCGCCAAGGCCACGTAGGTGATCAAATTGAAGCCCTCATTATAAAACACTCCTCGTTTTGGAGGAGCGTTTATGGCTCCGCTCTTAGCCCACCCATTCTCATACATATGGATAAGTCGTATTTTAACCTTCACGGACCGCGATTTGGAGTCGTCACCGAAGGACATGGACACATCATTTTTATACAGCCACTTTTCCTGTACAACATAGAGATCTGGGTGTACTACCACTCTTACATAGTCTTCCCGGTTTTCCACGCGTTCCGGGTAGAGTTTTTCTAGGAGAAGGTCCTGGTTGTAGCAATCTGCGAGAATCTCCTTCAGCCTGTTCTTTTCAGCTTCAGCCAGAGGCGAACTAGAGTCGGTGTGCACACGTTCGCCCATCAGTGTGAAAATTTTGCCCTCGTTGATCAACAAGTTAAATTATACCCAAGTCTCTAGACCTATAATAACGAATGCCTCAATAAATAGGGACAAGTACAAATCACTGCAGTGCCCACCCCCCGAGTTAAAGAAGCGAGATCACCTCACATTCTCCGATGGCCGATGCAGATCAATCCTTTTAGTTTACTTCCCTCAGGAGAACACGAAACAGTCGACTGTAACCTTGCATCTCCACAGCCATCGTTCAGCGACCCTTGCTTGTCTTGAAGGTCCAACAAGTGCTTAATCCCGTTGTTGTTTTTAGAGCTCGATCACCCCCCCTTAACCTTAGCTTAACAAAATACTTCTCACTGAGTTGAGGGCTCCTTGCACATACACTCGTCGGAAAGAATTATCATCCCTATTGCACGTGGTCCTATCAATGGCCAGTTAAATTGGAGGGTCTTGGGGGGGGTTGGGGGGAGCTGGGGTCGGGCGGGCGGGAGGGCGGCGGGCGGGCGGGGAGGGAGAGGTTGACAGTCTGCCACAGAGCAGCAAAAATATCTACTTTTTTTTTTTTGGGGAGAATTTTAGACCATTTCTCAATGTATTGGTGTCATCCTTGCGCAAGGTCCATGCAACTCGGTGTTTTCTGTTCTTCATTTTTCTTTTCTTTCTTTGGAGAAAAATCTTTTCTTTCTAGCAGTGTTTTTTTTTTTTTTTTTAAGTAACATGTATTCTTCTCTCAATTTATTTCATTTTCCTTGGTAGTACACATTTATCTCATCCTCTCACTAGTCTATTTATAGTACAAGGAACACCAGCGTAGCACGGCAAACTTGTTCGCGCCCCTTCACGTTCGCGCAAACAGCTCGCGAACATGTTCGGGCGAACAAAATTTTTTCCCATTAAAAAAAAAAAAACAAAACAATATTTTTGCTTTTTGATTTTTAACTCATGATAGGCTACGAATTTGAACATGACTCCAAGGCAAAAGTTACTTGTATTATTATTTTACATAATGTTTATTGTTTTCAGATTTTTCAGAGAACTTTTGTTTTTGTTTTTATATTTATTTTTTATGTTCGCGTTCGGAGGGGTTTTGGCGCTTGTTCGTGTTCGGGCGAACATGTTCGCGTTCGCCTCCGAACGCGAACACGGTGCTACGTAGGGGAACACTAACCAACTCGGATCTCTTCCCAGCCCAAGGGGTAGGTTTGCACCACAGTTGTRGTACGAGARCAAGGYTGTACCAATCCMTCATCACGGTGACGAGGGGTTGGCAAACATTGCCAATGGGGGAAATCSGTGGTGCTAGCGTTGAGCGATGGCCAGTCACTRCACCTCCCCCTACCYCCCCCCAACCCCACATGGCGGTGTCTCATGGTCAATATTGTCGCTGCATAACAGCTCGTTGACCACTTTATCCAAGATTTGAGATCTTCACATATCTGTACTGGGAAAATTAAAAATTGAGACTTCTCCTGACTGCATCTGACCACAATTACGTCCACTGAGAAGTCAAAAAAGTCCTAATGTCAGTATGCCCTTGCTCTAGATTGTTATTATGGAGACAGCATACAGTTCATCCGTGAGGAAGGTKGGCACCGACTTGCCTTGCTTAGATACTCCTGCTGGATAGACTCTCTGAATTGGTCCTTTAGAAGATTGCATGAGCCTGGCATCCGAAGTTTTTGTACGGCAAGATTCCTCCGGTTTTACTAGGGATGGGGGGTTGGCCCAGCCTTGGTGCTTGTCACTGTTGTCTGCTCCAAGTTGCCCTCCATACTGGTAGGGTGATGGTCCTGAGTGTTGGTGACACAGAGGTAGGATAGTAGAAAGAGGGGGTGGGCTGGGAGTATTAACGTGGGGATGGGTAGGGTAGGTGCCCTATCCTGTTAGAACAACCATTGACTGTCGCTGCCAGCAATCACCAAGGGTCAGGTCCTTGGTCTCTTAAACACCCTGGGCTTAAAAAAATGGCAGAAACTATCCGGGAGTCAGGGAAACGAGGTATAATTGCTGTATGGGTCAAGATA